>CM031939.1:29653095-30142627 GCA_018703725.1 Brassica juncea | reverse complement strand
TCGCATCTCTTGACACTAGGACCCTCCTTGTGTCTGGATCATAGCACTTGTACCCCCCTGGGTTGTTGAGTACCCAATGAATATGGCTTTAGTACTCTTTGCATCCAGCTTGCTTCTTTGTTCCCTTGGAACCAAGACATAACACAGGCATCCAAAGACTCGCAGATGATCTATGTATGGCTTGTTCTTGTTCAACGCTTCAAAAGGAGACAAATTCTTCAAGACCTTGGTTGGTACCCGGTTGATGAGATAGCATGCAGTCTGCACAGCATCACTCAAAAATCGTTTTGGAACACTACCAGGAACATCATTGATCTTGCCACCTCCATCAAGTGTATGTTATTTCTCTCAGCAACTCATTCTACTGTGGTGTGTAGGGACAACTAGTCTGATGCACAATACCATGCCTTGCCAAATGATTCTTGAAGGCATGACTGATGTATTCTCCTCCATTAACAGACCTTAGTTCTTCACAGTAGCATTGTATGTTAACCTGAAGAAAGAAATGGAACCAAGAGAAGAAGAATGGAGTTGGGTCTGGTGCAATGTGAGGACAAGTCTTGTAGAGATTGTCCATCAAGCTTAAAGAGTGTCTAAAGGTGTCAAGAAGACACAAGATAGTTGTGCAAAGATAGGGCCAAGTCCAGGAGGGACTTAGAAGCATGTTTGGGAGCTTATGGGTGAGTGCGAAAACTTAGGGTCTTGGCTGTACAGATTTGGTACGGACGTTGTACTGACCGTACAGATCCGTACAGACCAGGTTGATCCCAAAAGTGCATAACTCAACCATTTAAAAGATATGAAGTTGGTGCAAAAATAGGGCGCAGCATGATCCTTAAGAGAAGAAGACAAAACTCTTAAGAGAAGAAGACAAAACTCTTAAGAGAAGAAGACAAAGGAGAGGCTGGTGAAATCCTTAAGAGAAGAAGACAATACTCTTAAGAGAAGAAGACAAAGGAGAGACTGACGCTTGTGACTGATTGTGGATAAGGTCAGGCTGTCATAAGTGAGAATTTGTGAGGATTATGTGGAGTATTTGTGTGAAGAATCAAGAACAAGAGAGATTGAACAAAAGAAATCCGAGAGAGAGAGAGAAGAGAGATGTCGATTAAAGAGAGACAGAGTTAGGAATTATGAGGAACATCTTTCCTTAGAATAGATCAGTGTGTGAAACACACTATTAAATAGAGTTTACAAGATGAGATACTACAAGTAAGAAAGATTAAACAAAGGAAGGATTAAAATAAGGAGCTCTGGTCGAGATCAGGTCTGGACATGATAGTGACCTCTCACAAACGGCTCCAAGCATATATGGAACATGTGATCTTCCTATTTTAATATTCTGATTTGTCCTGGCTTGTCTCCAACGGTCTTGTGCACTCTTAAGGACCAACTCGGTCGACATCCATCTCCTTTTACTTGTCTTCCAAGGTAAGGTAGGTCAGATGTATTTAAACTTGCCTCCATGTTGTTGTACGGACCAGGAAGATCACACTCGCCCAATACACTTCAATCTTCTACTCCTTGTTCTTCTCACATGACTTCATCTCCATACTCTTTATTTAATGCTTCCATGTCAACACTCTCCCTCAAGCTTGACCATAGGGACTGGTCAAGCTTGGAAACCATGAAGCATTCCCTCATTAAAACCTTTAGCTTGGAAAACCCACTTGGGATAAAACCAAGCCAAGGAAAAAGAGTAGAACACTTCATGGCTAAGAGGATCAGTGACAAGTGAGGTCTATGAGTCCAAGCTTATGATGAATGCACTCACAAACCTTGCTGCTGGCTGCCTTGGTAAAGATATCAGCTAGTAGATCTTCACTTCTAGTGTAGCATGGAAGAATCACTTGTTGCTCTAATGCTTGTCTCACCTTGTGGCAGTCCACCTCTATGTGTTTTGTCCTCTCATGAAAGACTGAGTTGGATGCAATGTGTATTGCAGCCTGGTTTTCACAATGCATAGTCATTGGTGTGTTGATCTCGATCCCCAAGTCTCTTAGCAGCCCCTTGATCCATATAAGCTCACTTGTGAGCTTTCTCATTAACCTATACTCTGCCTCAGCACTTGAACAAGACACCACCTTCTGCTTCTTGCTCTTCCATGTGACCAGATTTACTCCAATGAAGGTGCAATAGCCTGTGGTTGATCTCCTATCAACTCTGTCTCCAGCCCAATCAGCATCACAATATCCTACTACCTCAGTACTCTTGTTACACGCCATCCAAACTCCTTGTCCTGGCGCCTCTCTCAAGTATCTCAAGATCCTCTCCACCATGTTCCAATGATGCACCTTAGGAGCTCCCATGTGTTGGCTCACTTGGTTAACAGCAAAGCATATATCTGGCCTGGTGATGGTTAGATACATTATCTTTCCAACCATTCTTCTGTACTTCTTGACATTTTCAAATGGAGTAGCTTCATACTCCCCCTCTCGCAGTACCTTGTAGCCTTCTTCCAATGGTGTTTTGGCTTGTCTACTTCCAAGGTTCCTGCCTCATTTAAAATGTCAAGTGTGTACTTCCTTTGAGATAAGAAGAGCCCCTCTTAGAGCGGCATATTTCAATCCCAAGGAAGTACTTCAATTCTCCCCAAATCCTTAATATCAAAGGCATCTTTAAGAAAAAGATTTAGTTGAGAGAATACCTTCCTTGTTGCTACCAGTGATGGATGATCATCTACATATACCAAGATGACTACAATACCTTGTTGGCTGGTCAGTGTGAAGAGGGTGTGATCAGCTTCTGATTTTACAAATCCTCTTCCAGTTAGAGTGGTGCTTAGGCTTGTGGTACCATGCTCTTAGAGATTGTTTTAGACCAATAGATTGCCTTCTTCAATCTGAGGACATTCCCTGGCTTAACCATGCTCTCAAGATCAGGAGGTGGTCTCATGTAGACTTCATCTTCCAACTCTCCTTGTAGGAAGGCATTCTTCACATCCATCTGCCATAGATCTCACTCTAGGTTGACAGCAAGAGATAGGAGGATTCTTAGAGTATGTAGCTTGGCCACTGGTGCAAAAGTATCCAAGTAATCTTCACCATACACTGAGTATATCCTCTTGCAACTAATCTGGTCTTCTTTCTTTCTGGTTTTCCATCAGCCTTATACTTGATGGTGAAGATGAGTCTACTTGTTACTGCCTTCTTGCCTTTGGGGAGCTCACTTTCAAACCATGTTTCATTCTTGATCATGGCGCCTATCTCATCCCCAATAGATGCCTTCCACTCCTCATGTTTAATAGGTTCTTCATAGGTTTTTGGAATGTACTCCTCATCCAATTCACTGATGAAGACTTGATGCTCTTCTTGATATTTGGCAAAGAGAGCATACTGCACTGGTTCGGTGAGCTACTGCTTCAGCATTGAAGTAGACTCTTCTGTTGATCCAGTTTGAAGCTGGTTTCCTGATACTTGTACTCCTTCTCAATGGCTGTATGTGATCAGGTTCATTGTTTGGCACCTCATCTAAAGTCTCAGCTTCTGATTGCATCTCAGCTTGATCATGTGATACTGAGTTCTCTTCAGGTTGAGCTTGCGCAGGTTGCTCATTGTTTCCACTGCCCCCCTCATGATCAAGGTGAGATACTCCAACATCTTCTACTGTCTCATCTACAGCTTGTGTGGGTACCTCCCTGACCTTCTCTGGTGCATCTGGTAGACTGATCCCAAGTCTTTCCATTAAGACTCTCAGGTTGTTAGCTCTGTCCGAGCCTGATTGAGATAGATCTTGAGTTCTCCCCAGCTCTTCTCATCATAATAGCCTCTTTCTTCAATGAACTTGACATCCCTGGATACTAGAACTCTCCTGGTGTCTGGATTGTAACACTTGTATCCTTTCTGATGTGTTGAATACCCAATAAACATTGCCTTTGTGCTTCTGGCCTCTAGCTTGTTCCTTAGTTCTCCTGGTACTAAGACAAAGAAAACACAACCAAACACACGCAAATGATCTATGGATGGTTTAGTCTTGTTCAATACCTCATATGGTGTGGCATCATGAAGTACTCTGGTGGGAGTGCGGTTGATAAGGTAAGTCGCAGTGACAACTGCATCTCCCCAAAACCTCTTAGGTACATTTCCATGGAACATCATGCTTCTGGCCACCTCCATCAAGTGCCTGTTCTTTCTCTCTGCCACACTATTTTGTTGAGGTCTGTAGGGACATCTAGTTTGTTGGATATCCCTTGAGCAGCTAGGTATTGTTTGAAGGCTGTGCTAGTGTATTCACCGCCATTATCTGATCTAAGAATATTTATCTTGACATTAAAATGGTTAGTGATATAGTTTTGAAATTTTTTAAAAGCTTCTAGCACCCTATCTTTTGATTGCAGGCAGTGTGATCCATGTATACTTAGATTTCTCATCTATAAATGTCACAAAATATTTATGCTGTTCTCTAGATGCACGAGGGGCAGTCCACACATCAGAATGAACTAGATCAAAGCAATTATCATAGATGGTCATTGATTTAGGAAACACACTCTTACAATGTTTTCTAAGATACAAGCCTCACAATCACTTTTAAAAGAAATACTAGGCAACAGGATGTTCAAGGCACGAGAATGAGGATGTCCTAATCTAGCATGCCATATTACATCTTTAGGGAATTGAGAAACAGAATTGAAATAGCAAGATAAATCAGCTACTGGCCGAGTGTCTTCAAGCAAGTACAAGTCTCCCTTGGTAACCCCTTCTTCAGCTTGGTGAGCCATGGTTAAGTGTCCTTTGCTTCCAAACAGCCCCACAGACCCTTCCTCCTTCTGTATTTGCGCACACACATCATCCAGGTCAGGTAACTTCTCAGCTCTCAAGATGTGCTTGATAAGTCCTCCATAGAATGAGTTGAGAGTCATCAGTAGTCCAAACACCTTGTCCTCGTCACGCCTAGTGTTCAAGGTGTCAGGATCAGTGGTGTGTGGTCTAAGCATCTCCAGCTCTGCCCACAGGGACCTGAACTTGCCAAAGTGAGCTTGAAACTCCATATCTCCTTGGTTGAGAGCATTGATGGCTCTTTTCACTTCAAAAAGTCTGGTCAGGTTGGATTGATTTCCATAGACCTTGTAGAGAGTATCCCATAGCTGCTTGGTAGACTCACAGTATGAGTAAGACTCCATAATGGCTGGGTCAAGGGAGCTAAGGAGGGCTGTGAGCACCATGAGATCTTCCTGACCCCATTAGTCTTCATCAGCTACCACCATCTCCGTTCCATCTTCTCCTTGGACAGTTTGTTTTGGAGCTGCTTCAGCAGAGACATGGCTCCATAAACCTCTTCCTCCAAGGGCATTGTTCACCATTCTTGCCCATAATAGATAATTAATCTATTTTAGGGTCACAGGAATGTTGATAGGTCGGTTGTTCTCCATCCTCAAGTCGCCAAGTATAAGAACAGGTTACTGGTTTTGAGGAGAGAGAGAAGAGCAAGAATAAAGGACATAGTGGTTTTGATTTGCGGAAGTTAAAGAAGGTTTCAAGAGCTTTGTTGCTCTGATACCATGAGAATTTGTGAGGATTATGAGGAGTATTTGTGTGAAGAATCAATAACAAGAGAGATTGAACAAAGGAAATCCGAGAGAGAGAGAGAGAGAGATGTCGATTAAAGAGAGAGAGAGGTAAGAATTATGAGGAACATCTTTCCTTAGAAAAGATCAGTGTGTGAAACACACTATTAAATAGAGTTTACAAGATGAGATAGTACAAGTAAGAAGATTAAACAAGGAAGGATTAAAATAAGGAGCTCTCGTCGAGATCAGGTCTGGACATTGATAATGACCTCTCACAAACGGCTCCAAGCATATATGGATCATGTGATCTTCCTATTTTAATATTCTGATTTGTCCTGGCTTGTCTCCAACGGTCTTGTGCACTCTTAAGGACCAACTTGGTCGACATCCATCTCCTTTTACTTGTCTTCCAGGGTAAGGTAGGTCAGATATATTTAAACTTGCCTCCATGCTGTTGTACAGACCAGGAAGATCACACTCGCCCAATACACTTCAATCTTCTAATCCTTGTTCTTCTTCACATGACTTCATCTCCATACTCTTTATTTAATGCTTCCATGTCAACAATAAGCTGGTATGAGCTGTAAAGAAGAAGCAACAGTGACCTTGTATCTGGTCAGATACAAGGGCAGGTTCATGGAAGCCTTTAGCTAACCAATCAGGAGCCAGTCTCCACCTTGACCAGATTCAAAAGAGCAAATCAAGCACCAACATCAGCACAGCCAATGATGAGCACGAACAGCAACTCTCCATCTGGTCCATCCATTTAAATTCAAGTTATATTAGCCATTAGATTTAGGTTTATGATTTGCATCTTGTAAGAGCTTTTATATAAACCATTGTATGGCCATTTGTAATCTTTATGTGAGTATGGGGGAAAACCCCTCTCCTTCATGGAAATAAAGTGTTCTCGAATCAGATTCTCTTAGTCTACCCGTTTCTTAGTCTCTTAATCTCTCAAAGTCTCTCTGTTTCTGGTTTAAGTAAACACTAATCTCATCATACATCTTCCTCATCTTATCAAGCTCTCATCTCGCCATTAAAGGCTTCTCAAACACTCACACACCCTTTAACTCTGATAGAGTAGAGATCTCTTTAAAAACTCACATGGTATCAGAGCCAGGTTGGCCAGAACCTGGTTCTTAGCTTCTACAAGCTCATAGCTCCTCTCATGTCATTTCCAAACCATGAAGAAGCTTCCTGTTCAGCCTTCTGTAAAACCTCTTGATGAAGAAGGTGGGCTCATTACATGGCGTCCAGAAGCTGTCTCTGGTTGCTCTCCACGTTCTCATGTCCATCCTTGAAGAATGAAAGCCATGGAAGCAAAGGTTATGAAGTTTTCTAGCTAGCCTCTTCAGCAAACCAGTCCTGGCGGTTCTTATGGTTACTCAAACATGAAGAAAGGAGGTGTCTTTGACATGGTGGGTTCAAGAGAGAGGTCCATGGAGGAAGGACATGTTGGGGTCGACACCAACTGCTCCAGTTCTTGCTGTGGAGGATCAGAGAACTAACACTATTTCTCTGGCTGTAAGGAAACCTCTTTCTCTTGTTTGAAGCTTGAGTATTTAAACTGAATGGTATGTTGAAATGATTGTGATGTGTGTGGTGTTGTGATTAAAACCTGAGGATTTGTTTAAAGATTGCTAGATATTATTTATTTAGAATTTGTCCCTGGTTGCTTATAGAGTGTTGATAGATGTTGTGAAATGAAAATGCTTGCCCCGGTTCTTGTATGAGTTATGCTAGGATGATAGATTGTGTGATCTAATTCTGGTAGCTTTCATATCTTGAATCCGATTTAAGGTTATGCATGGTCTGATGTTGGGTGATGATAGTAATGCTTAGCTTCTGTTCTAAATGTGTGTGAGTTAGGATGATAGATGGTTGTGTATCTTCCTGCTGCATTCTGTTAGAAACTGATTAAGGTGTTGCATTCTATCATACCGGTTGCTGTCTTAAGGTTGAGCACTTAGTTTAAAGACTAAGATGCGGTTAAGACAAGTAAAGAATTTCCTGAGTAGCTTGTCTTGAATCTGTGGAGATCTTGCTTGTGCTTAGTGAGTTAGCTTGCAAAGATGTGGACTTGATAATGCTTGTTTCAGTCTGGTGCATAGCTTGTGACATTGGAGGTCAATCTTGATGATTAGTCAAGGATTGATCCCAATGCTTGTGTGTGATCTTTGCTGGAGTTTGAGTGTTGTTTCAGGTTCACAAGATGTGTTCTTTACTCACCATCCATCCGAGTAGAAGAGGAAGACTTCTGGCCCATTGTTGAAGCAATGGAGAGTGGCTTGTGTGTCTGGCCGGTTGAAATAGCGCAGCTGTGGGAAGTTATGCGCTCCTGGTCATGAAAAGGCACACAAGGAGAGGTCATCACCTAAGCCTTGAGGAGGCCGGTGACCTGAAGGCATTAAGCTGAAGGCTATGGCAGATCAGTTGGTTTAAGCGCAGCTGTTGGTGGTGGTGCGCTCCTTGTCTGAGGTCTCATTGAAGCTCACTTCAAGCTTGAACTTAGACTCAGTCAAGCTTAAGGTGGGGATTCAAGTGAGCTTCCATATGACTCTTCTGAGCTCAATGACCAGTTCCTCCTTACCATTGCAAGCAATCTGAAGAAGGAGCCAACCGGGTCTAGGCAGTGGCGTGCTTAGACAAGAGAGTGTTCAGAGCACTCATGGCTGTGAGAAGGAGCAGTCTACTCTACCAATGCGGCTTCTAGTGTGAGGTGGTTGGAGAGGTAGCTGAGAGTTCCACAAGCATTCCATGAAGTTGGCGAGTGATGAGGAGAGGTTGCAATGGTTTGTTTGGTGTGGATCATGAAGCCTTCAAACCGTCCAAGCTTGTTCCTTGAAAGAGTACAAGAAGTGTTGGTGATGAGCAAGAGAAGTGGTGATCTATCTTGCATCACATGAGGGCCATGATCCAGAGCCTTTGTGTCCCTTACATTGCTGGTAAGGCACAAAGGCTCACTGGCCAATCCCTAGACCTTGGAGGCTCTACTCTTTTTCCAATACAAGGTTTTGTCCCAAAGGGTTTTCCTTGTACGGTTTTTAATGAGAGAGTTCTTCAAGGTTCCTAGCTTGACTTAGGATCTCCTAAGAGTCAAGCTTGAGGGGGAGTGTTAACTTGAAGTAAGAAATGGAACAAAGAGAAGAAGAGTGGAGGAGTTGGGTCTGGTGCAATGTGAGGACAAGTCTTGTATAGATTGTCCATCAAGCTTCAAGAGTGTATAAAGGTGTCAAGAAGACACAAGATGGTTTTGCAAAGATAGGGCCAAGTCCAGGAGGGACTTAGAAGCATGTTTGGGAGCTTATGGGTGAGTGTGCAAACTTAGGGTCTTGGCTGTACGGATTTGGTACGGACGTTGTACGGACCGTACAGATCCGTACAGACCAGGTTGATCCCAAAAGTGCATAACTCAACCATTTAAGAAGATATGAAGTTGGTGCAAAAATAGGGCGCATCATGATCCTTATGAGAAGAAGACAAAACTCGTAAGAGAAGAAGACAAAGGAGAGACTGACGCTTGTGACTGATTGTGGATAAGGTCAGGCTGTCATAAGCTGGTATGAGCTGCAAAAGAAGAAGCAACAGTGACCTTGTATCTGATCAGATACAAGGGCAGGTTCATGGGAGCCTTTAGCTAACCAATCAGGAGCCAGTCTCCACCTTGACCAGATTCAAATGAGCCAATCAAGCACCAACATTAGTACAGCCAATGATGAGCACGACCAGCAACTCTCTATCTGGTCCATCCATTTAAATTCAAGTTATATTAGCCATTAGATTTAGGTTTATGATTTGCATCTTGTAAGAGCTTTTATATAAACCATTGTATGGCCATTTGTAATCTTTAAGTGAGTATGGGGGAAAACCCCTCTCCTTCATGGAAATAAAGTGTTCTTGAATCAGATTCTCTTAGTCTATCCCTTTCTTAGTCTCTTAATCTCTCAAAGTCTCTATGTTTCTAGTTTAAGTAAACACTAATCTCATCATACATCTTCCTCATCTTATCAAGCTCTCATCTCGCCATTAAAGGCTTCTCAAACACTCACACACCCTTAAACTTTGATAGAGTGGAGATCTCTTTAAAAACTCACATTGTAATGGTTAGTAACATATGCTTGGAAGTTTACAAAGGCCTCTAACACCCTATCCTTAGATGGAAGCAAAGTAACCCAAGTATATTTAGACTTCTCATCTATGAATGTTACAAAGTACTTCTGGTTGTTCCTATCTAGACACACTAGGAGATGTCCACACATAAGAATGAACCAAATCAAAGCATTTTTCATACAAAGTCTCAGATGTTGGGAAAACAGTTCTACAATGCTTCCCTAATATGCAAGCCTCACATTCCAAGTGATTAAAAGACATATTAGGCAGAATCAGTTCAATTGCACGAGTATGAGGATGTCCCAATCTAGCATGCCAAGTAATGCTATCAACCCTATCAGTAGCACTACTTAAACAAACAGAATCAAGGGGTTTAGGAATCTTAGCCATTTGTAGATGGTAGAGCTCATTCCTGCTGTCTCCTCTGCCAATAACCCGACCAGTCTTTAGGTCTTGGAACTCAACATCATTTGGCCTGAACACCACTTGACAATCCAGATCAACAGTTGCTCTCTTCACTGAGATCAGATTTGATGTGAATCGAGGAAGGTAGAAGGCAACTGAGTCTTTCTCAAACAGCTTAAGGTTTCCTATTCCCTCAATAGGAATCCTATCACCATTTTCTATCATCACACACCCTGTGGTAGCCTTAATATCACTCATTAGACTTCTATCACTGATCATATGATGGCTAGCTCCTGAATCAATGATAATTGGTTTAGAACCTATGGGATGTGTACTCCTGGTCTTGGAGGTAACCAGACCTTGAATGCTTGCTATGAATGTCTCCCATTCTTCCTTGGTGATAGGTCTATCCTCACATGATATCCTCTGGTTACTTGCTATACTTCTTGATTCCTTTGATTCACCCATGAAAACTGAGTATAAAACGTCTGATATCTTCTGCTTACTTGCTGTACTTCCTGCTTCTCTTGATTCACTCATAAGTTCTGAGTATAAAGCTCTTCCTTGTTGGGGTCAAAAACGGTTATCTCGAAATCTACGGCTAAAGATCCTTCCAAACTCAAAGATTTCCCGCACGGACGACTAAAGGGGGAAAGATCGAACAACGGAAAACCCACGGACGGCAAGACGGCCTGGTGACCGGCGGCACGCGTCACGCGAGCCGGCCTGGCGCCGGTGGCACGCGTCACGCGGGCCGGCCTGGCACCGGCGGCACGCGTCACGCGGGCCGGCCTGGCGCCGGCGGCACGCGTTCCGCAAGCCGGCCTGGCGCCGGCGGCACGCGTCACACGGACCGGCCTGGCGCCGGTGGCACGCGTTCCGCAAGCCGGCCTGGCGCCGGTGGCACGCGTTCCGCAAGCCGGCCTGGCGCCGGTGGCACGCATCACACGGGCCGGCCTGGCGCCGGCGGCACCCCGGCCTGGCACCGGCAGCAAGCCGGCCTGGCGCCGGTCGACGGCCCTCGTCCTGGTCTCGGTCCCATCATGCTCGATCTGATCCCATCCTGGCTTGTTTGATCGATCCTCGTGAGTTTGGTACGATCACGGCTATGGAATGAACATCTTTCGATTCGGTTGGAATCGTCCTCGATGTTTTACAACAAAAACTAGAAGGATTGGATTTCTCGTAGAAGATATCGTATAAAACAAAGATCGATTAACTTGAACATCGATCCTTTAAGTTATACGGTTTATTTTACGAGAAAGATAGTCTTTCCGAGAAATCGTATAAAACGTTCAACGACTTAAGACAAGTCCACGGACTTACTTACGATTTTAAGAATTCAGGCCCAATCAGGCTATGACGGTTTATCCGATTTCCCGAACGTCGGATAAACATCAAGCCACCGAAAAATAGCGGAAAACTCGAGGATAATTACGAAGACCAACGAAAGTGGAATATTTCCTGAAGAGATAAGCTTGGGCCCAAAGGCGAGGTCCATCATCCTAAGGCAAACCGACCTTGGAATGGATATATAAGGAGAGCAAGAGCAGAAGAGGCCAAAAATTAGACTTAGAGCATCCTGCTAGCTTAGAAGAACTAGGGTTTAGGTGGTTAGACTAGCAGAGCAAGGCTTAGGACGTTTGGCTGCCTGCGACTCTACCTTTTTCTTTAATCGCAAATCTCTTTGTCTTTCGGAGAATCCTTGTATTCGTATCTTTCATCTAATAAAACGCCTTCGGGCAAATATTACAATTCCCATCTTTGTCTTCTGTTTACTTTATCGATTTCGTGTGGCAACGCAGAGAATCCGGACCTTCAAGGAAAGTCGGGTTTACTTGGCTTTCCTCCGCGATCTTGTTTATCGGAAATTGACGGTGTGAATTTTGGTTCTCACAGTTTGGCGCTAGAAGGAGGGGGGGACGGATTCTCTAACTCGAAAACCACCAATCGATCAAAGTTCAGTATGGCTACTTCGTCAATCCGCAACATCGTATCCTTCGAGGATCGAGCAACGGCCAGTATGGCCAAACCTCACAACAATCTCCTCGTAATAGAGCTCACGATCCAGGATATTGACGTAGCAAGGGTATTAGTCGACACCGGATGCTCGGCTAATATTATCTATAAAAGCACCCTCGAGAGGATGTGCGTCGATCTAAGCATCTTGACAGATGACCCCAGCCCAGTATTCGGACTCTCGGGAGAAGTTATGACCCTTGGTTCGACTAACCTCTCAGTCAGAGCCGGGAGCGTCTCCAAAAACACGAAATTCCTGGTGATCGATGGTCCAACATCATACAACGCGATAGTTGGAACTCCCTGGCTAAATTCCATGAGAGCGATCCCATCAACATTCCACCTATGCCTCAAGTTCCCGACGCCTTTCGGGGTCGAAACAATACATGGTAGTCACGGAGCAGCGCAGATCTACCTCGCTACCGAATTAAAACGGAAAAATTCCGAAATCGAGACCTCTCGGAAAAGGCAAACGATTCACGACTCGCCGGAAACCTTCTGGCAGTCCCAAAGAGCTGAGGCCCTGGAAGGGAAGCGTGAACCAACCTGCGAACCGGTGGTCTCAATTTGCCTCGACGATTCCTTCCCGGAACGGTGCGTCGAAATTGGAGCTAACCTCCGCGAACCAATAAAAGCAGAGCTCATCTCATGCCTCAAAAAGAACCTCAGTACGTTCGCTTGGGCTGCGGAGGATATGCCCGGAATCGACACTAGCGTAACATGTCACGAACTTAACATCGACCCGACTCACAAACCCGTAAAGAAAAAGAGACGAAAGCTGGGACCTGAGCATGCCACCGCAGTCAACGAGGAAGTCGAAAGACTCCTCAAAGTAGGGTCGATAACAGAAGTTAGGTATCCAGACTGGCTTGCCAACCCTGTCGTGGTAAAAAAGAAGAACGGCAAGTGGCGAGTCGGTGTCGATTTCACGGATCTGAATAAAGCCTGTCCGAAGGACTGCTTCCCGCTCCCGCACATCGACCGATTGGTCGAAGCAACCGCGGGAAACAAGCTTCTGTCATTCATGGACACTTTTTCTGGTTACAATCAGATCATGATGAATCCCGACGACCGCGAAAAAACTGCGTTCATCACAGACCGCGGAACGTATTGCTACAAGGTAATGCTTTTCGGTCTTAAAAACGCGGGTGCAACGTATCAGCGACTCGTCAACAGAATGTTTACTGAGCAACTCGGAAAAACTATGGAGGTATACATCGATGATATGCTCGTAAAATCTCTTGACGAACACGATCATGTAGCCCACCTAGAGGAATGTTTTGCACGACTCAACCAGCATAACATGAAACTCAACCCGGCGAAATGTAGATTCGCGGTGGCATCGGGAGAATTCCTCGGATACCTCGTAACGTATCGCGGAATCGAGGCCAACCCTAAACAAATCGACGCACTGATAGAGATGGCCTCCCCGAGAACCAAGCGAGAAGTCCAGTGGCTAACCGGAAGAGTCACGGCTTTGAACCGTTTCATCTCGCGCTCTACAGATAAGTGCCTACCGTTTTACGAAACATTGAAGGGAAACAAGAAGTTCGAATGGTCCGAGCAATGTGAAAAAGCTTTTCAACAGTTGAAACATTACCTGGCCACTCCACAAGTCCTCACAAAACCGGTGGAAGGTGAACCCCTTTTTCTCTATATCGCAGTTTCCGCAACAGCAGTCAGTGGCGTCCTGATACGAGAAGAACGCGGCGAACAAAAGCCAATCTTTTACGTAAGCAAGACATTACTGGATGCAGAAACTCGATACCCGCTAATGGAAAAATTAGCATTCGCCGTCATAACCTCGGCAAGAAAACTAAGACCATATTTCCAGTCTCATACTATAGTGGTTCTCACCACCTTCCCATTGCGGATAATCCTGCATAGTCCGAGCCAATCTGGTAGGCTCGCAAAATGGGCAATCGAACTGAGTGAATACGACGTCAAATATCGCAAGGACATGGGCAAAGTCCCAAGTACTTGCGGATTTCTTGGTAGAGTTACCCACTAGAGGCATCACTAACGAGGAACCAAACTCAACTTGGGTCCTCCACGTCGACGGATCTTCGTCCAAACAAGGATCCGGAATTGGAATACGACTCACCTCTCCTAACGGGGAAATCCTAGAACAGTCTTTCCGATTGGCTTTTCATGCTTCAAACAATGAGGCAGAATACGAAGCACTCGTCGCGGGCTTGCGCCTGGCCCATGGATTAAAAATCCGTAATATTCACGCTTACTGTGATTCTCAGTTAGTCGCCAATCAATACAGCGGAGAATATGAGGCAAGAGACGAAAGGATGGATGCATATCTAAAACTCGTCCAAGAACTGGCTCGTAGTTTCGACCAATTCGCCCTGACCAGAATTCCTCGCTCGGAAAACGTCCAGGCCGACGCCTTGGCTGCCCTCGCCTCAAGCTCAGATCCAGGGCTCCAAAGGATAATCCCGGTCGAATTCATCGAACATCCAAGCATCGGACCACCAGTGGTCGTCAATCTAATCCGGGAAGAGATTGAAGATGCAGAAGAAGTCGAAGATCAACCGGAAGCGGATGTGGACCCAACCGAGTACGGCTGCGACAGCCCTTGGTTAGAACCAATCCGAGCCTATATCGTGAATGGAACCTTACCCGCCGAAAAATGGGCGGCTCGTAAAGTGAAAACCCAAGCGGCACGGTACGTCACGATAGAGGGAGAAATTTATAAGTGGTGTTTCTCCGGTCCTCCCAGGACATGCGCAGAAGGAGAAAAGGCAAGAAGAATCATGAAAGAGGTCCATTCTGGATCGTGCGGAAATCATTCTGGCGGAAGATCTCTCGCAGTCAAAATCAAACGCCACGGTTATTATTGGCCAACCATGGTAAAAGACTGCGAGAAATTTACCCGGAAATGCGAGAAATGCCAAAGGCATGCTCCAACAATCCATCAACCCGCGGAAATGCTCTCTTCAATCTCGTCCCCCTATCCTTTCATGCGATGGTCCATGGACATTGTCGGACCTATGCACCCATCAAAACAAAAACGCTTTCTCCTAGTCCTCACAGATTTCTTTTCCAAATGGGTAGAAGCAGAATCCTACGCAAGTATCAAAGACACACAAGTCGAGAACTTCGTCTGGAAACATATCATAACTAGACATGGGGTCCCATACGAAATCGTAACAGATAATGGATCTCAATTTATCTCTGCTCGATTCGAAGCATTCTGCGAAAAATGGAAAATACGACTTACAAAGTCAACTCCCAGAAATCCGCAATGCAACGGACAGGCAGAAACCATCAACAAGACCGTCCTTGATGGACTCAAGAAACGCCTAGACGACAAGAAGGGGCGATGGGCAAAGGAGCTCGAAGGAGTTCTTTGGTCGCATCGTGGCTACGGGTGAAACTCCATTCGCCCTCGTTTACGGAACGGAATGCATGATCCCCGCATAAGTAGAATTCCCCGGAGTACGGAGAAGATTCCTCCCCGAAAGAGAGGATTTAAACGACGCTATGATGCTGGACAATCTCGACCTCATCAATGAACGCCGCGACAAGGCACTCATTCGAATCCAGAATTACCAGCACGCTGCCGCAAGGTACTACAACTCAAACGTACGCCATCGCAGGTTCAAAGAAGGCGATTTATTCTTACGCAAAGTCTTCCAAAACACTGCCGAACAAAACGCAGGAAAACTGGGAGCAAACTGGAAAGGACCGTACAAAGTCATAAAAGTAGTCCGACCAGGTTCATACCAAATCGCAAACATGCAAGACGTCAAAATCCCGAGAACTTGGAATGCGATGCACCTCAAAAAATACTACCACTAAACGATAAAACGTGGTACAAAAGAACTACGAGATGGCTTGATCCCTAGACAAGGGTACGTAGGCAACTCGCCAACCGGCGGATTCAGCTATCCCCCCAATTAAAAATGGGGGGGGGGGAGTGGGTACGTATACTCCCACAAATTTCGAAGACTCTAAAATTTTCGAAACTTTTTCACGACTTTTTCAAATCAGCCGAAACGGCCACAACAACGGATCCAGTATCCACTAAGCGATGATCACATCCAAAAAAAAAACAAATCCCGGAGGGCCAACACTTCACAAAGCAAAGTGAATGTAGACGTTTCTCCCTGGGTCAAATTTACGCGACCCCTTGGTCCCGCGCCCAAAACGGAAACAACAGTTTTCTGGCTGCGAACATTCACAAAGACATCCCCAAAGCCCGCAAGCGTTTCAACACGAGAAGCGGCATAAGGAAAAAACGACCTTCAGCACTGCGAGATGTCGCTAACGCTTGAAGGACATTCTTTTCCGCAAAACATTGCAGACAAAATCTTCGTCTCTGAACATACAAACGCACCTCAAAACGGTATCATTTCTTTGTTGCTGATCACAACAAACGAACTCTAACGTCCTAAACAGACAAATAGCCGCCCTTCGAGGGGTAGGCTCTCTTACATCCGACAAGGATAAACATAGCGCGCTATACAAGAAATACAAATTTTTGGTCTAGCTCTTCGTAAAGGAAGTAGCTCGACTCACGCCCAAACAAATCATATAAGCCGACAACAATTCGCGGATTTTAAACGGTACGAGTCAGGTTAAAATCGCAAACAGGCAAAACGAAAGCCGATTTGTCATCGCAAAGCCTCAGTCCGAGAGTAAACCTAGGTCTTGCCCTAAACCCAGCCACGCTGGATCTTGACATCTCACAGACATAGTATGGTATACGAGATCCAAGAATTTGTCTCTTCACTTAAGCCTGTTTGTTTAACGAACTTCTCGCGTAAATCTGTAAACCGCGGAAAATCTCGCTTTATGCAAACAATAGGTACGGTGATCATCGGGGAACTAGGAATGAGACGACAACTCACACCCTCTTTCTCATACTTCAAAAAACTGAAGTTCATAAATAATCAAAAACATTTCATAGATTGAGACCGCAAAAGTTCAAACAAAACCCCAAAAAGGGGCAGGGATTCGAAGCCACCAACGGCCAGTCCTGGTAAATACATCATGGCCTCTTAACGGCCGAAACCCATATAAAACGAAATCCCAAAAGGGATTGATAAACCTAGACGCTCCCAGGAGCGTCACCTTCATCCTCACTCGCGATAGGGATAGCCTCGCCGTCGCCTCCCTCGGTCGCATCGCCACTACCCGCCTCGTCCACGCCTGCTTCGCAATCCTCTCCCGCGCGCTCTTGATCTTCTGAGTCTTCGGAGGTCGACGCAAGGGTGCATTCGGCCTGCAGGCCAGCAAGGATCGAATCGAAATCTCCCTCGGTGGCCGACCACTCTTCTTTGTAGGACGATAGTCTGGCTTCCTCCAAGTCCAAAGACGGGGCCTCATTACCTCGAAGCAACTCGAGCTCGCTCAAACTCCCCTCGATCCCCGCTAAAGCCAAGTCCCTCTTGCGGATGGCTATCAAGGACTCAAACAGGGTGGCCATCCTCGTCAGACGACCAAAAAAGTCGTTGCGGGCATCGGCAACTTCCGAGGATCTACGGGCCTTCATCTCCTCATGAGTCTGGATCTTCTCCTGAAGACGGCGGACTTCCGAGGATTTGCTCCTCTTCTCCTTCTTCACCTTGAGTAACGAACTCGCGGTCTTCCCAAGGTCACGCTCAAGATCACTGATACGAACCTCAAGCTGGGACGTCTGGGCGGCATGGGTGTCCTCGACAGTCTGCAATGCGGCCTTAGTACGCTTCAGCGCTTCCTGCAACGACTCCAAATCCTTCGATAGGCGAATGACTTCCGACCCGCACTCGCCAAGCATTCCGTCAATCAGCGACACAAACTGTCCGCAAAAGAAGGAGTAAGTATCATCGTAAAAAAAAGAAGAAAGCAATACAAGAATTGCAGATAGATTAAAATCAAACCTTGGAACAATGACGCGCCAACGGCTCTGAAAGTTCGCCCTCCTCGCTCTTCGCACCCCGCTTCTTTTTCGCTCCGGATGCCACACTAGCCCTTGCCCTTCCCTTGGGCAACGGCGCGGCACCAGCCGCTGGCAGTCCCAAGACGAGTTCCCTCTTCGCCGGGGGAAGAGGTGCAGATTCTATCGCATCCTCTCTTCTAGAGATCACGATCGGAGCAGTTGAAGAACCGGATGGATGGACCTGAACATCAAGAGTCTGTTCGGGAACAATAGCCCCTTCCGCAAACGGGAGGGCATCAGATGGGACTTCGGGGCTGGGAACCGGAAGAACAGACGAAGGGGCCGAAGGAGCAGGCAAAGAGATCGGAGAAACAGGAAAAGGAGTTGGAGCCGCGGAAGGAACGTCGGGCGTCTCAGTCCTCGCCCGCTTTGAGCCATTCGCAGCACTGCGCCGGGATAGCTTAGCCTTGAAAGAATCAAACCCATCAATGAGGGACGGAGTAGCCTCCTTAACGGCCTGAACGGCCAGAGCTTGGCTGGCCGGAACCGACGGAGCTTGGCCGGCCTCACCCATCTCATCATCAGAATCACTCTTTTCAACTTGGGATGAAGACATTTTCTTTCTTGAGAGAGAAGAAGAGAGAATTTGAAAAGATTTGAAGAATGAGAAGGGAAGGCTGGCTATTTATAAGAAAAGGGGGGGGGTGATGACACAGGTTTCCTGCGGAAAAATCCTTAGCCGAAAATTTCGATTTTCAAAAAATTCGAATCACCCGCCCGGAAAATCGTCTCTGATCTTACGAGCTGGGGGGGAGGGCTAACTGTTGGGGTCAAAAACGGTTATCTCAAAATCTACGGCTAAAGATCCTTCCAAACTCAAAGATTTCCCGCACGGACGGCTAACGGGGGAAAGATCGAACAACGGAAAACCCACGGACGGCAAGACGGCCTGGCGACAGACAGCATGCGTCACGCGAGCCGGCCTGGCGCCGGCGGCACGCGTCACGCGGGTTGGCCTGGCGCCGGCGGCATGCGTCACGCGGCCCGGCCTGGCGCCGGCGGCACGCGTTCCGCAAGCCGGCCTGGCGCCGGCGGCACGTGTCACGCGGGCCGGCCTGGCGCCGGCCGCACCCCGTCCTGGCGCCGGTGGCACGCGTTCCGCAAGCCGGCCTGGCGCCGTCGGCACCCCGGCCTGGCGCCGGTCGACGGCCCTCGTCCTGGTCTCGGTCCCATCATGCTCGGTCTGATCCCATCTTGGCTTGTTTGATCAAACCTCGTGAGTTTGGTACGATCACGGCTATGGAATAAACATCTTTCGATTCGGTTGGAATCGTCCTCGATGTTTTACAACAAAAACTAGAAGGATTGGATTTCTCGTAGAAGATATCGTATAAAACAAAGATCGATTAACTTGAACATCGATCCTTTAAGCTATACGGTTTATTTTACGAGAAAGATAGTCTTTCCGAGAAATCGTATAAAACGTTCAACGACTTAAGACAAGTCCACGGACTTACTTACGATTTTAAGAATTCAGGCCCAATCAGGTTATGACGGTTTATCCGATTTCCCGAACGTCGGATAAACATCAAGCCACCGAAAAATAGCAGAAAACTCGAGTATAATTACGAAGACCGACGAAAATGGAATATTTCCTGAAGAGATAAGCTTGGGCCCAAAGGCGAGGTCCATCATCCTACGGCAAACCGACCTTGGAATGGATATATAAGGAGAGCAAGAGCAGAAGAGGAGGGGATCCGAAAATTAGACTTAGAGCATCCTGCTAGCTTAGAAGAACTAGGGTTTAGGTGGTTAGACTAGCGGAGCAAGGCTTAGGATGTTTGGCTGCCTGCGACTCTACCTTTTTCTTTAATCGCAAATCTCTTTGTCTTTCGGAGAATCCTTGTATTCGTATCTTTCATCTAATAAAACGCCTTCGGGCAAATATTACAATTCCCATCTTTGTCTTCTGTTTACTTTATCGATTTCGTGTGGCAACGCCGAGAATCCGGACCTTCAAGGAAAGTCGGGTTTACTTGGCTTTCCTCCGCGATCTTATTTATCGGAAATTGACGGTGTGAATTTCGGTTCCCACATTCCTTTGATGACATACTTCTCCACCTTCTTAAGCGCCTCACTCTTAGAGCAGTTATTAGACTGTCTTCTCTTCTTCAACACCCTTTCCTTGTATCTCTTACTCTCATATACCTTCTTCAATCTTCTTTGCTTTCTGCGCATTGGTTTTCCAATGTACACATGCTCCATTTCCCTTTCAACCACCTTATGGTTACCTTGTTCCCTTACAACTCTTTCACACACACTTTGCAGGTCAGAAAGCTTGTCTTCCCTAAGCATGTGCTCAACCATCTGATTATACACTGGATTAAACTCAAAAGTAGGCTAAAGACTTCATCTTTCTCCAACCTCTCTTGTAGCACTTCCGGATCTATGGACCTTGGTCTTAACACTTTCAGCTCAGACCACAAGCTCAAAAACTTCCCAATATGCTGATTGAACTCACCTTATTCCTGTCTCAGGTCATCAATAGCCCTCTTCACTTCAAAGACTCTACACAAGTTAGACTTTTTACCAAACACAGCTTCAAGACTCTGATGCGGCCATCAACCCAGTAGCTGAACCGGAGGTCGACCCAACACCTTATCCAACCAGCCAAGGCGCCAACCAGGACATATGTGCACTAAAAATTCTATATCTTTCTAACCAGGAGGTTTTTTCACCATGAAACTACTTTTCACGGATTCTACACTCAAGAAGGTTTCAAGAACAATTGGAATCATCCAAAAAGCTTCTCGTACCAGAAAGATATCGATTTTACAAACTGAAGGTTCCCCAACCCATCTATCTGCGAGTACCAGTCTTTAGAAGACGATTTCAGCCCAAAGAAGAGACTTACTTGAGATTCTAGAGAATAGAAGTTGGTATTAAGAAAATGAAAGAGATTAAGAGAAGATTTTGAAATGTATGAGAGATTTAAGATGGTTTATGGAGAATCATGATGCTGAGATTAAGAGATTGACTGCGCAAAAGTGTATGCTTTACTCATGAGAAGAGATTACATTATATAGAGTGCCAGATACAAGGGTTTCTAGCTACAGGAAAGGAGACTAAGTGTGTGGAGTCAAGGGAAAGAGGAGCGTCCATTTAAAACTAGCCAATGGTGTCTCTCACACGTTTGGCTTATGGATAAGGTTCTTCCTTCTTGCCAGGCTATGACAGGCTGTCAGAGCACGCCTCTGATCTCTCTTCAACGGTCATAAGCTTGGAAAGTAAGGAAGGGATGTAACCATGCTGCTATGCTGATTTACTTTACCTGGGTAACTCCGTTTTCACCTTGAGCACTTGTACGGCCTGTACGGTCACTTGTACGGCCTTGTACGGCCTACACACACTTCCCTTCAAATGCCTTCTACTCTTCATATCTTCACTCCATTCTTCATGTATCTCTTCATAACTCAACACTTCCCCTCAAGCTTGACCATGTGGAACAAGTCAAGCTTGGAAGGCCATGAGATCTTCCTCATTGAAAACCTCACCAAGGAAAACCCATTGAGACAAAACCTTGATGAGAGAAAAAGAGTAAAGATCTCACAGCAAGGGGATCAGCTCCTGCTAAGAGTAAGATCAATGAGTCCCAATCTAACATGTATGGACTCCATTGTCTTCTGCCTAGCAGCCTTAGTGAATACATCCGCAAGCTGGTCTTCACTTCTAATGTAGCAAGGTAAGATCACTCCCAACACTATCATCTGCCTCACCTTGTGACAATCAACCTCAATGTTCTTTGTTCACTCATGAAATACAGAGTTGGTAGCAATGTGGATGGCCGCCTGGTTGTCACAATGCATAGTCATTGGAGCTGCTTGATCTATCTCCAAGTGCTTCATGATTCCCTTGATCCATACCAACTCGTTTGTGAGCTTAAGCATAGCTCTATACTCTGCCTCAGCACTGGAGCAAGACACCACCTTCTGCTTTTTGCTCTTCCATGTCACAAGGTTTTCTCCAATAAAGGTACAATAGCCTGTTGTGGATCTTATATCAGCTCGGTCACCAGCCCAATCAGCATCACAATACCCAACTACTTCAGTGCTCTTATTGCACCCCATCCATACTCCAAGACCCGTGGTTCCATTCAAGTACATGAGGATCCTCTCCACCATGCGCCAATGATGCTCCTTTGGGACATGCATATGCTGGCTCACCTGATTCACAGCAAAACAAATATCAGGCCGTGTGATAGTCAAATAGATCAACTTACCAACAAGCTTCCTGTAAAGCTTGGGGTCATGAAATGGTTTGCTGTCTTCAATCTCCCCCTCACGAGGAACTTGTATCCATCTTCCATGGGCATCTTAGCCGTTTTGCCATCTAATCCACCTGCATCTTTCAAGAGATCAAGTGTATATTTCCTTTGAGAAATGAACAAGCCTTCCTTGGATCTACACAACTCAATTCCAAGAAAGTATTTCATTTCTCCAAGATCTTTAATCTCAAACACAGATTTCAGAAAGTCTTTTGTGGATTGTATACCAGCCTTATCACTACCTGTTATGATGATATCATCAACATATACAAGTAGACAGATTATACCTGAGGAAGTAGTAAGAGTGAATAGGGTGTTATCAAGCTCAGACTTCCTGAAGCCACGCCCATTCAGTGTAGTGCTCAACTTGTTGTACCATGCTCTAGGCGACTGCTTCAATCCATAGATGGCTTTCTTGAGTCTCAAGACATTTCCTGGCTTTACAAGTCCTTCCAACCCCGGAGGAGGATGCATATACACTTCATCTTCAAGTTCACCTTGAAGAAATGCATTCTTCACATCCATTTGCCAAAGATCCCACTCAAGGTTCACAGCAAGAGATAAGACTATTCTGATTGTGTGGAGCTTGGCAACTGGAACATAGGTGTCAATGTAGTCCTCTCCATAGGTCTGAGTATATCCTCTTGCCACAAGTCTTATCTTCTTTCTTTCCATTGTTCCATCCGGCTTGTATTTGATAGTGAATATCCATCTACTAGTCACAGCCTTCTTGCCCTTAGGTAAAGCACTCTCATACCATGTTCCATTCTTTATCATAGCATTAGCCTCATCTCCTACAGATTCTTTCCAATCTTCATCCATCATTGCTTCTTCATAGGATTTTGGAACAAAACTCTCATCTAGACTTGTTATGAAGGCACAATGCTATTCAGGATACTCATTAAAGGAACACACGGCTTGGGATGGATGCTTCACAGACTGGGCATTGTAGTACACGCGAGTGTTTACCCAGTTGGAAGGATCCTTCCTCACCCGTGCGCTTCTCCTCAATGGAACAGCAACAACTGGTTCTGGTTCAGCTTGTCCTTGTTCCTCCATTTGTACTTCTTCTTCTTGAACCTGACTTTCTCCTTCAGATTCTTGATTCTCTTCTCCCACACTTTGATCAGGACTTGGAGCAACCGAGCTTTGGTCTCCTCGGCCTCTAGCCTCAGCTCCTTCTCTCCCTCATGATCAAGGTGTGTTGGTTCTTAAGCTTTCTGAGTAGTAGCCATGTGATGTTTACTTTGATCCTGTGTCATTCCAATCCCAAGACCTTCAAGAATGATCCGCAAGCTTGAAGCTCTATCTGATGGCTTAGACAACTCTTCTTGTTCCTCCCAATTCGTTTTATCATAATATCCTTTCTCCTCCATAAACTGAACATCTCTTGAGACAAGCACTTTTCTTGTATCTGGATCAAAGCACTTGTATCCTTTCTGTGTTGTAGAGTACCCAATAAACATGGCCTTAGTGCTTTTTGCTTCAAGCTTGTGTCTCATCTCTCCTGGTACCAACACATAGCACACGCAACCAAATACTCTTAGATGATCAATCACTGGCTTACTGTTGTTGAGGACCTCAAATGGTGACTGATCTCTAAGGACTTGAGTTGGTGTCCTGTTGATTAGGTAGCACGCTGTTAAGACAGCATCACTCCAGTATCTCTTTGGTACACTGGTCTGAAACATGAGAGCTCTTGCTGCTTCCATTAGATGCATGTTCTTCCTCTCAGCGACTCCATTTTGTTGCGGAGTGTATGGGCAGCTAGTCTGATGCAGAATCCCATGTTTAGCAAGATGGTCTTTGAAAGCATGTCCTATGTACTCCCCACCATTATCAGACCTGAAAATCTTGATCTTGGCATTATATTGGTTAGTAACATAGTTTTGAAAATTTTTAAATGCATCTAGCACCCTATCCTTTGTTTTAATGAGACTTAACCAGGTGTATTTTGACTTTTCATCTATGAATGTGACATAATATTTGTAATTATCTCTAGACAAGCATGGAGACGTCCAAACATCAGAGTGAATCAAATCAAAGCATTTATCATAGACATTAGAAGATCTTTGAAACACAGTTCTACAATGCTTTCCCAAGATACATGCTTCACAATCCTTATTTTTAAAATTAATACCTGGTAACATTAAAGTTAAAGCTCTAAGATGTGGGTGTCCAGGCCTAGCATGCCACAATGCATCATTATTAGAGGCAGACACAGAATTAACCGAGAAACTAGAACTAGAAATAGGAGAAATGTCTTCAAGCAGATATAGATCCCCTTTGGTCACTCCTTTCCCAATAATTTTACTTCTCTCAATATCCTGAAATTTAACCTCATTAGGAGTGAAAATAACATTGCACTTAAGATAATTAGTACACCGTTTCACAGATAAGAGATTATAAGTAAACTCTGGCATGTAAAAAGCTCTAGAATCCTTATCAAACAGTTTCAGATTCCCAACACCTTGGATGGGAATTCTAGTACCATTAGCAATCATCACATGACCATGAGCAGGTTCAATATTCTTAATGAGTTTCGAATCACTTATCATATGATGAGATGCACCAGAATCAATGATCAAAAGTTTAGTCACACTTTGAGCTATATGAGTCCTATAATGATCATTTTTATTATGCAAGTTCTCAATCACTCCAAGCAGTTTATCAGCAATATTCAGAGGTTTATCAACTTTGTATGATCTCTCAATCATTTCTAGCAGCTTATCAGGAGTACTAGGCAATATATGAGCATTATATGAGTAACCAAGGGTGTTTCCGAGTTTGTTACCAGACTCCTTAAGACCTTTGATGAGGGATTCAATGTCAGATCTCCTGATGGACTCGTCATCCAAGCTCTTCCCTCCCGAGTGATGAGAAGCCATGGCTTTACCTTAACTTTCACCCTCTTGAGCCTTTGGTCCAGCTCTGGATGAACTAGCACCACTTGCCTCAGCAGAAAGGTTAGCCTTTGCTTCTCTATCCTTGTTGAACTTTGGAGGTTTGAGATGCGGGTGTAGAATCCAGCACTGGCTCTTCTTACGCCCGGTCTTCTTGCAATGATCACATTCACCCGCAAACCTCTCACCATACCTCCTTTCTCCACTCTTGTACATAGCTTTGTTAGCTAGTATCTCTTCCACCATATGCGCCATGGAGAGATCCTTCTTCCCACAAAAGAGACCCATAGACCCCTCCTCTTTCTGAAGTTGAGCGCACACCTCCTCCATAGAAGGCAAACTTGGAGACCTCAGTATGTGCGCAATCACATCCTTGTACTGAGGATCCAACGTAATCATCAGACCAAACACTTGATCTTGCTCTCTCCTTTCCGCAAGGATCTCTTGATCAGTGGCACTGGGTCTTAATCCTTCAAGCTCGTTCCACAAAGCTATAAACTTTCCCAAGTGTTTGGTGAACTCTTCACCGGACAAGAGCATTGATAGCTCCTTTCAACTCAAACACTCGGCTAAGGTTGGTCTTGTTCCCAAACGTCTTCTGGAGTGTCTCCCATAGGTTCTTAGGATCTTCACAGTAGCTGTAGGCTTCGAGTAGAGGGACTTCCAGAGATCCTTGGAGCACGGAAAGCACCATAAGATCATCTTGCACCCATTTCTTGTACTCGGCCAAAGCTGCCTCCTTTTCCTTTTCACCTTCATCTTATTTGGCCACTGGCTTTGTTTGAGCTTCATCCATGATGTGACTCCATAGCCCTAGCCTCCCAATAGCGGTCTTCACCAGTCTTGACCACAGCAGATAGTTGCTTCCTCCCTTGAGAGTAACCGGAACAGATATGACCTTGTTGTTGTAGTTGTTGTTATCCATCCTTCTTCATTTGTCAAGAACATCTCAAGAACACTCTTGAATCTTTGAATGAAGCTGAAGAACACGCTAGATCTCTTAATACCAAAGCCAACCTAGCTCTGATACCATGAGATTTTAGAGAATAGAAGTTGGTATTAAGAGAATGAAAGAGATTAAGAGAAGATTTAGAAATGTATGAGAGATTTAAGATGTTTTATGGAGAATCATGATGCTGAGATTAAGAGATTGACTGCGAAAAAAGTGTATGCTTTTATTCATGAGAAGAGATTACAATATATAGAGTGTGCGATACAAGGGTTTCTAGCTACAGGAAAGGAGACTAAGCGTGTGGAGTCAAGGGGAAGAGGAGCGTTCATTTCAAACTAGCCAATGGTGTCTCTCACACGTTTGGCTTATGGATAAGGTTCTTCCTTCTTGCCAGGCTATGACAGGCTGTCAGAGACGTGCCTCTGATCTCTCTTCAACGGTCATAAGCTTGGACAGTAAGGAAGGGAAGTAACCATGCTGCTATGCTGATTTACTTCACCCGGGTAACTCAATTTTCACCTTGATCACTTGTACGGCCTGTACGGTCACTTGTACGGCCTTGTACGGCCTACACACACTTCCCTTCAAATGCCTTCTACTCTTCATATCTTCACTCCATTCTTCATGTATCTCTTCATAACTCAACATTACTGAAGCAAATCAAGTGATAGAAATCAATATGGATATTTTATCTTTCCAAAAAGCTCTATATGAGGAGAAATGGCCACGGAAATATGGAGTTATGATCAATTTCCCTAAACCGGTCATACCAGTCCTATACTAGCCTGATTTGGAGTCTCACCGGTTCAATCATAGTCAAACCAGACAATGGCAACCAGGAGAGGGTTCTAAGCATCTACGAAGTATATCCAACGATCCAGGAGGAGTAGAAGAGTTCTTACCATGCACCAAAACCCACATGATCAGGAGGATCTCATTGTTTGAGAACTTGCCAAAATTGGATGCATTCCCACTTTGGAAAATATGTAACCAACGACCAAGCCATCAAAGCTGCAGCGTTTTGGAGGCATTCCTTGCTTGTCTAAGAGTCCTAAGATGCACCATCACACACCAGAACGAACGGATTCAAGCAAGACCAGACTTGCCATCTTTGGAGCTTTTTGTGGAATCTTTTGCCATCCATTCCCAACAGCTCTTTTCAAGCCAAGTCTACAAAGATTTCGACCAAGTATTCAACATTAAAGATGTTCCCAAGAAGCTTACCTATACCCTCAAGCCGTTCAGATACAAAACCAGAATCAAATCCCTTGAAGAAAGCCATTGGATCCAAGAAATCCTCCAACAGCTAGTTTTATCGGTTTTCCTTATTTGCTTACTTCTTTCTTTGTTCTAGTTTTCTAGCTAAGTTAAGGCACGAGCTATATACGCTCTTTCTAGTTTTCATTGTAAATCACCTTTCAATCTCTAATACTTATATAAAAGTTTATTCTGTTTTTCTCAAAGTTTTCCTTTGATTAAAATCCTGTCTTTAGAATTTAGTGTGTGATACATTGTTGTTCTATAGATTCGTGAGTCTATGTAGTTTGTGTGATTCAAACACTCCTGGTTCACAGATTGAGAGAGTCAATCAACCTACCAGATTGAGAGAGTCAATAAACTTCTATCCACAATCCATCCATCAAGATCGGTAAGTTGGTTATACGACCATTTGCCTGTCTTCCATCATCCATCCTATTAAGGCCCATTCTGTGCCCATATCGGACTCTCCCATAACTCCTTAGCAGTCTCACAATGAATATAAGCTTCAAGAATTGAAAGTGAGAGAGATCCTTGGATGATCTCAAGTGCTGTCAACTCTTCTTGGATCCACTTGTATTCATCACTCAGACTTGTCGCCTGACCTTTCTCCATGGTTATGTCCTTCAAAGATCCCATCTTTACATGACTCCACCAAATTCCTTGAATTTCCAAGACTGTTCTAGCTGATCTAGATAATACACTCCTAGGATGCTTCTCTGGTTAGTTGGGGATATATCCTTGCAAGAACGAATTAGAGACTCAAGTTCTTCAAGGTTTGTGGAATGAATGGTGACACAAAGAGTTGTGAAAGGACTCCTTGATACTCCTAAGTGACTACAACGGATATGACACACCGAGATAAACACTCTTGGGCTGTTGGATACTACACACCAACAAGATCACTCGCCAACTTGATAACAAGAAGAAGAGAGAACAAAGATAAAAGTTTAGGTGAAAATATAACTTGATAGATGCTAGAGTTTTTGGATACACTTATATAGTGAGGCTTGTACAGGCACAAGCTCACGGAAACCTAATAAACGAACACGCTCCCCTTGGTTTCAAATACATAAAGTTTGATTTAAAAATGAAATAAAAACATATGATAGAAATATAGCATAAGGTTGGTCCGGGATCATCAAATGAGAGATGTGTAAGTAACATATGGCCTCATTAAAAAACTATCTTTAGAAAATCCAGTGGGACAAAACCAAAGATAGGAAAAAAGAGCACACATATGCTACTTGCTCATTTGATGATCATGTAGAAGATGGAATGGCTTGAATAGTGGTGAGTGTGTCTTGAATTTGAATTTGTTTCCTTTGCTTGCACATAATTCAAAAAAAAATCATCTAGTTATTATTTCATATCATATTAGTTTACACATTTCGTGCTTGCTTCAGAAAAGAAAAATAAAATATTTTGTTTGTTTAATTTTCATCATTTGCATATTTTCTGCTATTTGCATTTATTATAAGTAAAACTCAAAAAAAAAACCTTTGCTAGTTTATTTACCAATTTTCTTTTCATTTATATTTAATATCATTTCATATTGTATCTATTCGTGATTTTATAAAGGAACCCAAAATAAAAATCATTTTTGCATAATTTATTTCATTTCGGTTCATTAGTTGCATATTTCTCGGTTTAGTTTAAGTCACATTGTTGTATTTGATTTATTTTGGTTCGACCAGAACTTCCCATATCTTCACTTGATCTTTAAGATTGATTTCAGGGATTAATGGGAGAGGCAGCACACGGCCAAGCTCTAATGGCCTCTCAAAAACAGCTATTGGCTGCTATAAAAGGAGTACAAGATTAGATTGCTCAGCTGGAGAAAAGAAACAAGGCACAAGGCCAACCTCCACATAAAAGAAAAAGAAGTTTTGGAGATGCACCTGAGGCTGTCTATGTCGAGCCCAAGCCACCAGATCCTTCAAGGATCAACCCCCATCCAACTTCTCTAACTCACAGCCATCATGTTACTAATTCTCGATCTGATTATATATCTTTTGCTGATAGAGTTGAACTCTTCACATTTTCAGGAGGAAAAAGCTACCTATTTCGGGATATGAACCTTTATGAATGATTTCACTTCAACAACATCCTGAAGGAAGAGAGGCTATCTTATGCCATTGATCAACTAAGAGGTAATACCTTTAAATGGTGGAAACAAGAAGAAGATGATAGATGGTTTTATAAGGAGCCCGCTATCAAAACGTGGAGAGCTCTTAAGGAAGTCATCAGGGATGAATTTGCACCATAACTTACTAGTTCTAAGATCCAGAAGATATACACAAGGAGATATCCAACTCATGGTTCGAAAGAGGCAAGAAAGGTAGTGCCACAAGAAGGTCAAAAAGGTTTGACTCAACAAGCGAAATTTCAGCCAAACCAGGGGACGCCTTTTTCCAATGCTTAGTCCAGGAGAGTAACATCCCAAAGTCCATGTAGAAGAAGATATTGGTCAGCCAAGACACGTTGGCCAGCACCAAAGAAAAATCAGACAAACCGATTTTTCAAGCAAAGGCTATGGTAAGTCATATACTTGATAATTTGGTTTATAAAACATCTTCCACTGGTATGAGTCACTTGTCTTTGTCAAAAGATTTTAAGACAGGTCTTGAGATCCAAAGAAATACGATCTCCACATCCTTGTCGGGATCAAAATTTGTCCATGATTTAAGTCCAAGAAACAAGGAGATTTCAAACCCAACGAAGGAAGAGGCATCAAGCAAAGGTAAGTCTTCTAACTCTAAGGATTTCAAAGATAAGACATGTTATATATGTTATAAACAAGCATTGATAGAAACATCACTAGAAAAGAAAAATGACTTTTCTATGATGAGTGGTAGTTTTATTCAATCTGATTTAGTGGTTCCAGATTCTTGTATAATACACTTGTCTTTGTCAAAGAATGTTGTAACATTAATTGAGGAGGCTGAACAGGAGCCACAAGGCGTCATCCTTGTGAAGGACCAGAAACTTGTTCAAGACACAACACAGTCCATGTTGCTTAAAGAATTAAAACCAGTAAAAAAGTATCAAAAAAGGTAAGTGTCTAACACCACCTTTAGATACTGGTACTGAAATGTGTGTTCTTGATGTAGGGAGCCTAAATTAAAGCCATATGCTTACTGAAGTTACAAGGGCCGAACCAGACCCTAAGTTCAGTCATGAACCAACTCCCAAGCTGAAACCGAAAATTGAACAATGTGTTGTTCAAATGCCAAGCCTAGAGGTATGTTTCACATTAAACCAGAATTTTCTTATTTACTCTCTGATAAGATTAATGCACTTTTCTTGTCCAAGAGAATGTGAAATATTTTTAGGAACCAAAGAGGAGTACACTGCCCATACAAAATAGACACAAACCATGATGTGATATCTTCATATTTACATGTTTTTAGCATCCATATCTCATGCATTTTGATCATATAAGTTAGGCATTAGGCATCTTTAGGTCCATTTTGCATTCATTTGTACTTATAAGGTGTTGGAGTATGCTCTGGTGTGATTTGAGGTGTTTGGAAGCCTCATGGCCCAAAAAGAGGTGAAGAATCAAGTTTGGCCATGAAAAGAGAAGTCAATCCATGATCTGGTCAAGACAAAGATGAGCATGGACAGAGGCCTTAGAGATGTCTTCTGTTTCTAAGATTTTGTGGAGACAAATCAAATTGAGTTAGCTTTCCAATGGAAGTGGTCTCAAGTCAATAGGAGCTGTATTGGAGGAGTTATGATCAGGTCATTTGAAGCATATCAAGCTGGCCGGGTAGATCAGTCCGGGTTCGAGCACCCGGACGGAACGCTGGACGACCAGGCTGGGGAGGCAGGACCGGGTAGGCTGGTCCGGGATGAGCTACCCGGTCGGGAGAAGCTTGAGATGGACAAGGCAGGACCGGGTAGGCTGGTCCGGGATGACCTACCCGGTCGGGACGGCTGGACGGCCAGAACAAGACTGGTCCGGGTTGGATGGCCCGGGTTGGGTCATTTCCTCAACCCCTGACCGAATTTCAAGCTGGTTTCTCATTGGATGAAGCCTAATTGACCCCAAGGACATTTTAGTAATTTTTAATGATGTTTCTAGGTTTTCTAAGCCATGTATAAATACTCTTGTATCCCAAAGTTGGGACTTAACTTCTTTTCTCTCAAAAACATAATTAGATCTTAAAGAAAGTTTGGATCTTTGATCCTTTTCATCTCATTTCTTTTGTGTTTATTAGATTATCTTCTTCTCTAATCATGTTTAGCCTTGAACCATCATTGATTTTGAGGTTTTCCATGGCTATTAGTGAGTAGATCTATCTAGGGTTCATGGGCTTGGGAGACTAAGGGTGATTAAGTGTAGATCTAAGATGTTTTAGTGTAGATCTATCTTTTCCTTGCTTGATTGAGTGTTCTTCTTGCTATTTTGGAGTTGGCCTCTGTGGGAACCGAAATTCACACCGTCAATTTCAATGAATAAGATTGCGGAGGAAAGCCAAGTAAACCCGACTTTCCTTGAAGGTCCGGATTCTCTGCGACAGCCAACGACAAGTGACCGAATAAATGCGGAAAAGGTTTTGTTAAGATTTGGGACTGGACCTTAAGAAAGGCTGCCTACGTACCCCTTTCGAGGATCCAGTCGGACGTAGTTCAGTTTAAGTGTAATTGAACAAGAGATCGAACCGTCTGGGCGGGTTCGTCTAGTATGAGCGTTTGTCATAGAAACAGGCATGTCGAAGATAACGCCTAGGGTTTCTATGTGCGGAGCTCTTAAGTAAAAGAATTGTCTGATCCTTCTGAGAGGAGTGGAGATTTGTGAGCAGGAGGCGGCCAGACGTTCTAGGGCCTGGTTCGTCTAGTATGAGCGTTGGTCATAGAAACGGGCATGTCGAAGATAATGCTTAGGGTTTCTATGTGCGGACCTCTGAGTAAAAGTATAGTTAGATCCTTCCGAGAGGAACAGGGGTCTGCGGAAAAGATAAAACTAGAACAAGAGGCGGCCAGACGTTCTAAGTCCTGCCTCGCTGGCCTAACCGCCTAAGTTCTGAGTTCTCTAAGCTAGCAGGATTTCTCTAAGTCTAGATTCTAGGATTTTCGGATGGTCTTCTCCTCTGCTCTTGCTCTCCTTATATACCCACTCCTAGGTCGGTTTGCCTTAGGATGATGGGCCTCGCCTTTGGGCCCAAGCTTATCTCTTCAGGAAATGTTCCATTTTCGTCGGTCTTCGTAATCATCCTCGAGTTTTCCGCTATCTTTCGGTGACTTGATGTTTATCCGATGTTTCGGGAAATCAGATAAACCGTCATAGCCTGATTGGGCCTGAATTCTGAAAAATCGTAAGTAAGTATGTGGACTTGTCTTAAGTCGTTAAACGTTTTATACGATTTCTCGGAAAGACGATCTTTCTCGGAGAATAAACCGTATAGCTTAAAGGGTCGATGATCAAGTTAACCGATCTTTGTTTTATACGATGTCTTCTACGAGAAATCCAATCCATCTAGTTTCTATCGTAAAACATCGAGGACGATTCCAACCGAATCGAAAGATGTTTATTCCGTAGCCTTGATTGTACCAAACTCACGAGGGTTGATCCGAACAAGCTAAGATGGGATCAGACCGAGCACATGGTGACCGAGACCAGGACGGCCGTGGACGGCGCCAGGGCCGCCCGCTCCGCGTCCGCCGGCGCCAGGCCTCAGCACCCGGCGCCAGCCGGCCCGCGTGACGGGTGCCGCCGCGCCAGCCGGGGTGGCGCCGGGGCAAGGCGGCCCGCGTGACGGGTGCCGCGGCGCGGCCAGGACCCGCTCCCGCCGGCGCGCGCGCCAGGCCGGCCGCGTGCACGGGCCGCCAGGCGCAGGCCGGCCGCGGGACGGGTGCCCCGGCGCCAGGCCAGGGGGACCTTGCCGCGCCAGGCCGGCCCGTCCGCGTGCGCCGGCGCAGCAGGCCGGTGCGTGGGTGCCGCCGGCCCAGGAGGCCCGCGCAGGGTGCCGCCGGCGCCAGGCCGGCCGCGTGACGGTGCCGCCGGCGCCAGGGCGGGTGTGCCGCCGGCGCCAGGCAGGCCCGCGCCCCGCGTGCCGCCGGCGCCAGGCCGGGGTGCCGCCGGCGCCAGGCAGGCCCGCGCCCCGCGTGCCGCCGGCGCCAGGCCGGGGTGCCGCCGGCATCAGGCTGAAGATCTCGGCGAGGGCTTCGATTTGATATCTTGATCGTTTTGTGGTTCCTCGCGGTTTGAGAGAACGACCTCTTCGAAGTTTCGAGGCAGATTCTTATGTGTTTAGGGTTTTTGTGGTGATCGAATCTTGATGTCCTTGGGCGAGCGGACCGATCTTTCCGGGGACTCTCATCCGCGCATGCCCGTAGTCTTCCGATCTCACAGAGAGTGGATATTCTAATTTGAGAAAATCTCGTATAACTTCTTTTCAAATTATCCGAGACTTTTTGTTTCAAGAAATACTTTCTAGAGACTTTCAGTCATTGATTCCGTCGTGACCGATTTTGACACCAACAGCCTCTTCAAAATAGAGCTATAGGCATTTCATGCCCGGAAGGTGTTCTATGAAATGCCTGAACCAACTCATCAAGGCTTTTAACATCCTTTACCTAAGGGATTAGTTGTTAAAGGTATTAAGATAGCTAGTAGACTTGTCTTAATGATTGCTTTCATATTAATCAACCTAAGGGATTAGATGCTTGAGATATGTTAGTGAATGAGCATTCATCTAGGGATAGAGCTTGCTTAGGATTGTGTCTAGGCTTAAGGTGTTAGATTGATTGAAAGTTTGCCATCTTAGATTGAAGCTTGATCACCCAAAGTCAATTCCCTTTTTCCAAGAACCCCCTTGCCTCATTGAGAAAGAAAGTTCACTCTTTTATTACATTTTTAATATTGTCTTAGTTCATAATCATCTTCTTATCATGGTTGCACTTAGATTAAGCATAGGCTTGCATTCCCTTTGCATTAGAATCACTTAGAATTGGATTGACATCTTGTATTCTACAACATTTGATTGGACCCTTGAAAAGTCTATCATCAAATTGGTCTCGGCGAGGGCTTCGATTTGATATCTTGATCGTTTTCTGGTTCCTCACGGTTTGAGAGAACGACCTCTTCGAAGTTTCGAGGCAGATTCTTTTGTGTTTAGGGTTTTTGTGGGGATCGAATCTTGATGTCCTTGGGCGAGCGGACCGATCTTTCCGGGGACTCTCGTCCGTGCACGCCCGTAGTCTTCCGATCTCACAGAGAGTGGATATTCTAATTTGAGAAAATCTCGTATAACTTCTTTTCAAATTATCCGAGACTTTCAGTCATTGATTCCGTCGTGACCGATTTTGACACCAACAGTTAGCCCCCCAGCTCGTTAGAACCTTCGTGATGTTCTTGCGAGCGATAAGACATGTCAGGTAAAATAGGCGGAATTAATCGTTGAAAGGCTTCGTTGAAAGTGGTAAGATTGGGGCTGCGCCTTTCGAAGGCTGCCTACGTACCCTTGTTGTAGGGATCAAGCCTTCCGTAGTTCGTTTTGGAGTTTAAGACCCTTGTGATCTGTTTTCCGGCGAGACTTATATGGTCTGGTTATGTGTCATGAGAGACTTTCGAGCATGATGCCGTTGATGTATTTGTTTTTCGATTATTTATTAACTTCAGTTTTTTTCGAAGTATGAGAAAGAGGGTGTGAGTTGTCGTCTCATTCCTAGTTCCCTGATGATCACCGTACCTATTGTTTGCATAAAGCGAGATTTTCCGCGGTTTACCGATTTACGCGAAAAGTTCGTGAAACGAATAGGCTTAAGTGAAGATACAAATTTTTGGATCTCGTATACCATACTATGTCTGTGAGATGTCAAGATCCAGCGTGTCTGGGTTTAGGGCAAGACCTAGGTTTACTCTCGGACTGAGGCTTTGCGATGACAAATCGGCTTTCGTTTTGCCTGTTTGCGATTTTAACCTGACTCGTACCGTTTAAAATCCGCGAATTGTTGTCGGCTTATATGATTTGTCTGGGCGTGAGTCGAGCTACTTCCTTTACGAAGAGCTACACCAAAATTTTGGATTTCTTGTATAGCGCGCTATGTTTATCCTTGTCGGATGTAAGAGAGCCTATCCCTCGAAGGGCGGCTATTTGTCTGTTTAGGACGTTAGCGTTCGTTTGTTGTGATCAGCAACAACGAAATGATACCGTTTTGAGGTGCGTTTGTATGTTCAGAGACGAAGATTTCGTCTGCAATGTTTTGCGGAAAAGAATGTCCTTCGAGCGTTAGCGACGTCTCGCAGTGCTGAAGGTTGATTTTTCCTTATGCCGCATCTCGTGTTGAAACGCTTGCGGGCTTTGGGGATGTCTTTTGCGAATGTTCGCAGCCAGAAAACTGTTGTTTCCGTTTTGGACGCGGGACCAAGAGGTCGCGTAAGTTCGACCCAGGGAGAAGCGTCTACATTCACAGTGCTTCGTGAAGCGTTGGCCTTCCGGGATTTGTTTGTATATATTAAGGATGACTCGTATAACTCTTGGAGCCTTGTCACGAGTGTTTCTTTTCATGCCGTGTTTACGGGGCGTATAGAACTTAATCGATTGACGATGAGTTTAAATCTTCCGTTAACCATATGGTTGTTAGGACTGAGTTTTGGTATGAAGAGTTTATCGTATGATTTCCGATTCTGGGTTATGCGAAAAATTGCTTGCGTAATAGTCACTTGGCGTTCTATGAACAAATCGTGGATTGTTGTTTTTAGCCGTTAAGTAATTGGAGCGGTGCTCGCTCAGTAGCTTTGGATTGGCATGGAGGCTAGATTCAGCCGTATCGCCAAGGAAGTTGTTGGTAAACGATCAGACCATGACCCTTATTAAGGCCATGTTAGTTTACGATTGTCCTTAATGGGGATGCCGAATTCAGGTCCGGGCTTTACGGAAATGCGTAGTTGGCCGAAGGCCAAATAGCGTTTGCCGAGATAGACATGCCAAGCATAGCGGAGAAACGATCTTCCACTTTAGGTCTCAGTTATACGATGAATGGTTCGTATAAAATTTTTTTTGTTGCATGAAAATCGTTTCATTTTATCCGAGGGGGACAAAGTTTAAGGGATCAACGCAGGACACGTGCGGGTTCGTCTGCGTGATTATTCCCTGCTCGGACGTAACCGCAGGGAGTGAAAGCAGGAGCCAGAAACCTTGTGGAGCGAAAACTGTCAGTTACCCGTTGGACCCATTATGTTTATTTTACGAAAGTTGCTTTGTATGAATTGACTCGACCATACAGAGGATTTTTCGTAAAAGTGATGTAAGGGGGTTTTCGCAAAGGTAACCGGAGAGCGTTTCTCACAAATTACTTGCGATATTCACGACCACGGATTATGTTTTCCTCATTCACTTTTGCGTACTGCGAAATCGTTTTGCATGAGACCGATCATGTTTTTTCCATAGGCTGCTTTGTTTTAAAATGTTCTTGTTATACAAAAGTAATGGATGACCGGTTTCATGGAGATAGAAAATCGCAGATTGTTAAAGTAGCGATGTTGCCGCGGATTACATGGGAGATGTTTCCGCTATGATTTCGACCTTTGGACGAAAGCTGCTTCGAACTACCTATGGAGTTTTACCGAAGGTTATTTCGTTATTTTCGTAGTTCACCGTCGTGCTATTAGTCTGACGTTGGTACACGTTTCTAGTCGCGAGTTTGCGACGAGAGACGACGTAGAGTTTTCAAGACTATTTTTGTAACGGTTGGGCTATGCCGTTAGCGTTTTTTAGACGAATCTTATTGCTGCGAGAGTTTGCTTTGTCAAAAGCGTTGTCTTGATGCTGAAGCAAAAAGTTTTCGAAGATGGGATTATACGGGTATAGTATACGTACCTACTTCCCTTTTCTTTTTACAAAAGAAAACGGGTTAGCCATTCTTCCGAAGGCTTGTGTACGTTTTTTTCTGTCTTTTAGGAAGCGGGATGAGTATGCTTTTAGAACACGTGGCGATCGTTTCTCGGTTTTTCGAGAGACTAGATCGGTTTGCATGTTCTGCCTGGACAATCAAGGAACGATGGAACAAGACTGGAAATTTTCCCTAAGACTTAGCTTGCTAGACTATCCACCTAGGTCCTAAGTTCCCTAAATTCTACGGCAGTTTTTCAAGACGTTTTTGTTCCTGTCCTACAAAGAATTAAAACCTTTACAAAAATTTTCGAGAAAATAGTCTTTTGAAGGTTTCGGCATTTCCGAAGGAATCCCATTTCCTCGTATAGTCGAGACGATTGGTGTTTAGAATAACCGTGATCGTACCAAACTCACGAAGATTGATCTGAACAAGCCAAGAGGGGATCGGACCGAGCACGATGGGACCGAGACCAGGACGTGGACCGGCGCCAGGCCGGGGTGCCACCGGCGCCAGGCCGGCCCGCGTGATGGGTGCCGCCGGCGCCAGGCCGGGGTGCCGCCGGTGCCAGGCCGGCCCGCGTGACGGGTGCCGCCGGCGCCAGGCCGGCCCGCGTGACGCGTGCCGCCGGCGCCAGGCCGGCTCACGTGACGCGTGCCGCCTGTGCCAGGCCGTCTTGCCGTCCGTGGGTCTTTCGTTGTTCGATCTTTCCCCCGTTAGTCGTTCATGCGGGAAATCTTTGAGTTTGGGAGGATCTTTAGCCGTAGATTTCGAGGTAATCGTTTCTTACCCAACGAGACTCCTCGAGTATCGGGATTGAGATGGACTTGGATTCGTAGACTTCCCGTCTTCGAGGGTTTGAATAATGAGGCTTCGAACTTAGATTTTAAAATACGAATTTTGTTAAAAAATCGAAAAGGCTTTGCGGAAGAATCGTCGTGTTTTTCGAACAATCCGAACATGGGTTTAAGGGACCAAGATGTTGCCGTTGCCCGAAATCACGAGACGACTGCACGGATGGGCGCCAGGACCCTTGCCGCCGGTGCCAGGCCGGCCCGCGTGTCGCGTGCCGCCGGCGCCAGGCCGGTCCGCGTGTCGCGTGCCGCCGGCGCCAGGCCGGTCCGCGTGTCGCATGCCGCCGGCGCCAGGCCGGGGTGCCGCCGGCGCCAGGCCGGCTTGCCGCCCGTGCCGTGTCCCGCGTCCGCCGATGCTGCTGTTGCTCGCCTTCGTCAATCCCCGGGGCTCCACGGACTCAAAGATCGAGTTACGAAAACTCAGGCAAAGATGCATGGTACTGAGACAGGACCGGTTTCGTCCTATGACGGGACAGAGAGATCCTTCTCATGGGCGAGGTGATCGAGACAGCGACATTGTTTTCTTCGTAAAATCTCAACGGAAGCTTCGATTGAGACGAAACAAAAACCATCTTGACCTAGACTCAAAGGAGAGCAAAGTGAGGTTTCCACAGGCGAGGTGGCCATTGGCGAGGTGACCTTGGTGATGGTTGTTCTCGTCCACGGGTGAGGTGGCCGGGAGAGTGATTTTGTTCCCTTCGTAAAATCTCAATGGAAACGCCGATTGAGACGAAACGAAAGCCACTTTGATCTAGACTCAAAGGATAACGAAGGTGAGTTCGCCCTGTGGCGAGGTAGCCATGTCGGAGGGCGAGGTGACCTCGGTAATGTTTGTCCTTGCCCACGGCGAGGTGGCCGGGACAGTGACTTTGCTCTCTTCTTAAAATCTCAACGGAAACTCCGATTGAGATGAAACGAAAGCCATTTTGACCTAGACACAAAGGAGAACAAAGTGGGCTCTTACTAAGGCGGACTGGGAAGGCTGATCTTACTCTATGGCAAGTCGTCCTAGTAAGATCAAGCTCCGACCTCCTTTCGTTTTCCCGTTTGTTCCTCGAGAGTTGTTTGTAAGAAGTAGTGGGAATCGGTGAACCGATTTGCCGTGCTTCTGTTCCGCGAGTAATATAGGGTTTCCCCAAGGTTTCGAGGAGAATAAGTTTTATTTTTCCGATAGGTTCTCGAAAGAAACGTTTTTCGTAGAAACCTTGCTCGTTGCGATTTCTCTATCTTGGTAACAAGACGAATTTTTGGGGTTTGATAGATTTTATCGTTGCCCTTTCTGTTTAGATAGAGAAATTGCGAGCTCGTTTTTGTGCTCTTCCTGTGGCGGAAAGCCGCGGCTAGGTTTTTGATTTGCTCGAGCACCGTGGCATTTGCGTAAGCGTTGGCCGTAGGAACAGTCGCTGCTGGAGTTGTTTTACCATCGTTGACGCAAACTGCAACTTTTCTTTCATATTTCCGGACATCGGTTCGATCAAGCGCTTTGCGGCCGTATGAGTAAGAGTAATCCGTCCCCCCCTCCCTCTAGCGCCAAACTGTGGGAACCGAAATTCACACCGTCAATTTCAATGAATAAGATTGCGGAGGAAAGCCAAGTAAACCCGACTTTCCTTGAAGGTCCGGAATCTCTGCGACAGCCAACGACAAGTGACCGAATAAATGCGGAAAAGGTTTTGTTAAGATTTGGGACTGGACCTTAAGAAAGGCTGCCTACGTACCCCTTTCGAGGATCAAGTCGGACGTAGTTCAGTTTAGGTGTAATTGAACAAGAGATCGAACCGTCTGGGCGGGTTCGTCTAGTATGAGCGTTTGTCATAGAAACAGGCATGTCGAAGATAACGCCTAGGGTTTCTATGTGCGGAGCTCTTAAGTAAAAGAATTGTCTGATCCTTCTGAGAGGAGCGGAGATTTGCGAGCAGGAGGCGGCCAGACGTTCTAGGGCCTGGTTCGTCTAGTATGAGCGTTGGTCATAGAAACGGGCATGTCGAAGATAATGCTTAGGGTTTCTATGTGCGGATCTCTGAGTAAAAGTATAGTTAGATCCTTCCGAGAGGAACAGGGGTCTGCGGAAAAGATAGAACAAGAGGCGGCCAGACTTTCTAAGTCCTGCCTCGCTGGCCTAACCGCCTAAGTTCTGAGTTCTCTAAGCTAGCAGGATTTCTCTAGGTCTAGATTCTAGGATTTTCGGATGGTCTTCTCCTCTGCTCTTGCTCTCCTTATATACCCACTCCTAGGTCGGTTTGCCTTAGGATGATGGGCCTCGCCTTTGGGCCCAAGCTTATCTCTTCAGGAAATGTTCCATTTTCGTCGGTCTTCGTAATCATCCTCGAGTTTTCCGCTATCTTTCGGTGACTTGATGTTTATCCGATGTTTCGGGAAATCAGATAAACCGTCATAGCCTGATTGGGCCTGAATTCTGAAAAATCATAAGTAAGTCTGTGCACTTGTCTTAAGTCGTTAAACGTTTTATACGATTTCTCGGAAAGACGATCTTTCTCGTAGAATAAACCGTATAGCTTAAAGGGTCGATGTTCAAGTTAACCGATCTTTGTTTTATACGATGTCTTCTACGAGAAATCCAATCCCTCTAGTTTCTATCGTAAAACATCGAGGACGATTCCAACCGAATCGAAAGATGTTTATTTCGTAGCCTTGATTGTACCAAACTCACGAGGGTTGATCCGAACAAGCTAAGATGGGATCAGACCGAGCACGATGGGACCGAGACCAGGACGAGGGCCGTGGACCGGCGCCAGACCGGCCCGCGTCCCGGGTGCCGCCGGCGCCAGGCCGGGGTGGCGCCGGCGCCAAGCCGGCCTGCGTGACGGATGCCGCCGGCGCCAGGCCGGGGTGCCGCCGGCGCCAGGCCAGCCCGCTTCCTGCGTGCCGCCGGCGCCAGGCCGGCCCGCGTGACTGGTGCCGCCGGCGCCAGGCCGGCCCGCGTGACGGGTGCCGCCGGCGCCAGGCCGGGGTGCCGCCGGCGCCAGGCCGGCCTGCGTCCCGCGTGCCGCCGGCGCCAGGCCAGGGTGCCGCCGGCGCCAGGCCGGCCCGCGTCCCGCGTGCCGCTGGCGCCAGGCCGGCCCGCGTGATGGGTGCCGCCGGCGCCAGGCCGGCACGCATGACGGGTGCCGCCGGCGCCAGGCCGGCCCGCGTGACGGGTGCCGCCGGCGCCAGGCCGGCCCGCGTGACGGGTGCCGCCGGCGCCAGGCCGGGGTGCCGCCGGCGCCAGGCCGGCCCGCATGGCGCGTGCCGTCGGCGCCAGGCCGAGGTGCCGCCGGCATCAGGCTGAAGATCTTGGCGAGGGCTTCGATTTGATATCTTGATCGTTTTCTGGTTCCTCACGGTTTGAGAGAACGACCTCTTCGAAGTTTCGAGGCAGATTCTTTTGTGTTTAGGGTTTTTGTGGTGATCGAATCTTGATGTCCTTGGGCGAGCGGACCGATCTTTCCGGGGACTCTCGTCCGCGCACGCCCGTAGTCTTCCGATCTCACAGAGAGTGGATATTCTAATTTGAGAAAATCTCGTATAACTTCTTTTCAAATTATCCGAGACTTTTTGTTTCAAGAAATACTTTCTAGAGACTTTCAGTCATTGATTCCGTCGTGACCGATTTTGACACCAACAGCCTCTTCAAAATAGAGCTATAGGCATTTCGTGCCCGGAAGGTGTTCTATGAAATGCCTGAACCAAACTCATCAAGGCTTTTAACATCCTTTACCTAAGGGATTAGTTGTTAAAGGTATTAAGATAGCTAGTAGACTTGTTCTTAATGATTGCTTTCATATTATTCAACCTAAGGGATTAGATGCTTGAGATATGTTAGTGAATGAGCATTCATCTAGGGATAGAGCTTGCTTAGGATTGTGTCTAGGCTTAAGGTGTTAGATTGATTGAAAGTTTGCCATCTTAGATTGAAGCTTGATCACCCAAAGTCAATTCCCTTTTTCCAAGAACCCCCTTGCCTCATTGAGAAAGAAAGTTCACTCTTTTATTGCATTTTTAATATTGTCTTAGTTCATAATCATCTTCTTATCATGGTTGCACTTAGATTAAGCATAGGCTTGCATTCCCTTTGCATTAGAATCACTTAGAATTGGATTGACATCTTGTATTCTACAACATTTGATTGGACCCTTGAAAAGTCTATCATCAAATTGGCGCCGTTGCCAAGTTCTAAGTTGATTTTGACATTGGGATTTAGTCATTTGCTTGAGACTAAGTCATTTTTTTCTTTTATTGTGACATTTCTTCTCCTTGCTCTTTTCCTTTTGCATTTCAGGTGTATGATAACTAGAAGCAAAGGTGCATCAAACTTGACACCCACTGTTGAAGAAATTCCTACACTTGAGAAGGAGATTGCAAGAAAGAGAAGAGAAGAAGAGCAACAGGCTCACTTGCAGAGATTGGGGTTTGATATGGAGAATCAGCATCAAGATAGTGATGCCCTAGAGGAAATGGTCCAAGAGCTGACAACATAAGACCACAGCGCCAGCCACAACAGCCACAGCGCCAAGCTAGAGCCATTGGAGCCTATGATCAACCTCACATTCATGGTCATAGGTTGGGGATAAGAGCACCAGCTGTGGAGAACAACAACTTTGAGATCAAATCAGGGCTGCTGAATTTGATTGAGAACAACAAGTTTCATGGCCTTGCTGTGGAGGATCCCCTTGATCACTTGGACACATTTGATAGCTACTGTAGCTTGTCCAAGATTAATGGAGTCTCTGAAGATGCTTTCAAGCTGAGGTTGTTTCCCTTCTCTCTGGGAGACAAGGCACATCTATGGGAGAAGGCTCTTCCAAGTGACTCTATCACAACTTGGAATGAGTGCAAGAGGGCATTCCTAGAGAAATTCTTCTCTACCTCAAGAACAGCCAAGATCAGAAATGAGATCTCTAGCTTTCAGCAGAAGAACCTTGAGAGCTTTAGTGAAGCATGGGAGAGGTTCAAGGTCTATTAGTCTCAATGCCCACATCATGGCTTCACCAAGGAGAGTTTGCTTAGTACCTTCTACAGAGGTGCTCTTCTAGAGTTCAGGAGCAGATTGGACACAACCAGCAATGGGTTCTTCTTGGGCAGAACTGAGCAGGATGCTGAGGAGCTGGTGGAGAACATGGCCAAGAGTGACTCAGTCTACAGTGAGGGCATGATAGGGTCAACAGAGGCAGTGATGAAGATGATCAGCACACAAGGAAGGCGCTGAAATCTCTCCAAGAGAAGTTGGACAAGATTATTGCAGAGAAGGCTAAGCAGGAGCAGATTAACTCCATTGGGAACCAGCAACAAATGCAGCCTGCTGGGACTAATCAGGTCAATGGTGTAGAAGGTCAGGAGGAGCTATGCTTCATCAATTCTAATGGCACATGGTATAGGAAAGAGCCCAACTTCCAATACCAAAACAACTACCAGCAAAGACCTTACTACAACAATCAACAACGAGGTTACCAAGCCAACCAGTCTACTCAGCCCCAAGGAAGCTCTTCTCAAGCTCAGGCTCCAAGTTCAAAAATGGAGTCCATGTTCAAGCAACTCTTAGAAGCTCAAGAAAGAAATGCTAAGAACATTTGTGATGAGTTCAAGAACATCCATGCCAAGATTGATGGAACCTATTCTGACCTCAACAACAAGTACATGCAACTCGCCTCTCATCTCAAAGCTTTGGAGAGCCAGGTTGCTTCTATGTCTTCATCCTCCAAGAGGCCAATGGGATCTCTACCAGGAAAACCAGAGAAAAATCCCAAGGAATTTTGCAATGTCATCCTCTCTACTACTTCTTCAAAGATTGAGATGTGCACTCATGAGAAAGAGAAGGATGAGATTGAAATGTTTGGCACTGAGTTTGGGGATGTTGAGAGATTTGTTGTGGCCACAGCTGGAGCACTTATTCTGAGGGATGCTGCCAAGAAGGCTGAGGTAAAGAGTCTGCAGCAAGCTGAGCCTAGAGCTGAGACACCAACTGTGAAAAGAGCAGACAACAAGTTGAAAGAAGTAGAGCAGGAAGACACTGAGTTTGAGCTATCACCATATGATAAGCTCCTCTTTCCCCAAAGAGTTCTCACCAAAGCTCAAAAGAAAGTGATCTCAAAGTTCAGGAAAGATCTTAGTGGTGTTGGAGTCAGGCTTCCAGAGATATCAGGTATGCGTGAAGCTCATGTCCAGATGATGCTCAACAAGGACATTATAGACCACCAGGCTGAAGTGGCTGAGGTTTTGGACATCTCCATTCTGAAGATTGATCCACCAACCCCTCCAAAGTCCCTCCCTAAGCTTGAATCTCAAGGGAAGTTCACCTTGTCTTGCTCCATTGGTCAACTAACTATGGATGATGCTCTTGTTGATAGTGGTGCTAGTGTAAATGTCATTTCCTTGGATATGGTGAAGAGTATTGGGATTGAAAGCATGGAACCAGATACTCTTCCTCTCACCTTTGGGAATTCTTCTTCTACAACCCCACTTGGCATAATCAAGGATTTCCCCTTGAAGATTGGATCCTGCACCATACCCATTGACCTCACTGTTTTGAAGATGGCATCTGAAGAGAGAGTCCCTTTGATCCTTGGCACTCCTTTCCTCACAACAGTTGGAGCTTGCATTGACTTTCCCAACAAGAAGGTCACCCTCATGCATGTCAACAAATCTGTCTCCTATCCTCTCCATCCTCCAATGGAATCAGACTATTGTGGGACAATCACTTGTGATGCACAAGCTGTTGAGAAGCCCCAAGATGAAGAGGTTGTTGGTAAGAAAGAAGGTCTTGATGGAGAGTCTTCAAAAGAGTTGTGTGATGAGCACTTGGAAAGTGCTAAAACAGAGGGGATGAGTGGAGCCTCAAAGGCCACTCATGGCAAGAAGAAGATGGTGAAAGAGCCTCATCCTCCACCTCTTGATTTGCTCCCACACACCCTCACTCTCCATCCCAAGAAGCTCAAAGATGGTGTCCTTGAGTACAAGATCAAGCACAAGGGAAAATCCACATCATTCTCAAGTGCTAGAGCCATCATCACTCCTCAGCTTCAAGATGACCCAATCAAGATTCAAGAGCTTCTCTCTCAGGTCCTCACCATCACACTTGAAGGTGGGAAGGATCCTCCTTCTCACTAGTTCAAGAGACAAGGTAGTCAAGCTAAGTGACTCAAAACAAGCTCACTTGGGAGGAAGTCCCATGGCTATCCTTGTACATAGCTTTGCAATTTCAATTTTCCCTTTTTTTTAATAAAAGTGGTCAAGGTTTTCAGGTTGAGCCAAGCACTAGAGGACAGAAGAAAGGTGATTAACCACCTGAGCCCTATGATTGCCATGTAGCAGCCTCCTCTAGTTGCTATGAACCATGCCAGCTCCTAGCCCCGGCACCAAGCACCACACCCAAACCTCTTTCTTAGGTATCACTCCAACCCTTCTTGTATATACATTTGCTTTTGTCTTGTTGGGGTATCTCCTTCTCTCTTACTCACACAGAGACTGTGTGATTTAAGTGTGGGGGAGGTACCAAGTATTTGATCATGTTTGCTTTGTGATTTTGAGTCTCATGCATTGCATTGTACATTCATATTTGCATAGAAAATCAAAAAAAAAAATTAAAATTTTTGAATTATGTAGATTGCATCACTTGCATCCTTAAGATTGAGTCTAGAGCATATAGGTTGCATTCATTTGCATATGGAGCATTGCTTGTAAAGAACACTTGTTTGCACTGAATTTGGCACCCTAGTTAAGCATATCAAGTAGCTTAAGCATCTTTTGAAAAGCTTGCATGCTTTGAGCCTTGAAAACTCTTCTTGAAACTTGCTTGCTTGCTTGATATTGGCATTGTTCTTAAGACCAGCTCCATCCTGAACTTGGACTTGAATGAACTTAAATTCTCTTGCATATGGGCATTTGCATACTTGATCATGGATCTCATACACATTTGGGTTATTTTTTTTCCATTGTACCACTCTTTGTTAACCCAAATGGCACTCCCTTACCCTTGAACCCCATCCATTCTTTGAAGCCTACATTGGTTTGCATGAGTGAGGCCTCTTCTGATAGTTTGTCATGTGCAAAATCTTGAGAGTATTGGGAGCGACATGGATTTGTTCTCATCTCTTGCTAGCATATGGTCCTCATTTGAGCTAGCTTCTAGGATGGTGAGTGGGGTCTTTGTTGCTTAATGGTTTATATCTTGGGTTTGGAATGTAACAATGTTGAGATTTATGAACAAAAGAGTATCATTGAGAAAGAAAAAACCTAGGGACCTAGAACAGAAAAAAAATAAGAAAACTCTTGTGTAATGTTTGAGACCTTCCCCCTATATAAAAAAAAAGAAGAAAAGAAAAGAAAAAGAAAAGAAAAGAAAAGAAAAAGAAAAAGAAAAGAAAAAGAAAAAGAAAAAGAAAGATTCAATAAGATAGTGGGGAAGGAAAAACTTAAAGAGTTATAGCTTAGAAAAGTGAATAGAGGTCCTTAGTGGTTGAATTTCAAAGGAAAGAAAGTTGTTCATGGGGTGAGTGATGTGAGAATTTTTTTTATTTTTGGGTTATGGGATGAATAAAAAGGGTGTAGAACTTGTAATCATTTAGGAATGGGTAGAATGATGAGGATGGATCCATGTATGCATGAATTGCTCCTAGTCTTAGATAAATTTTGCATAATGATCAAGCTTCTTGATTCTTGAGTGATAGCCACCTTAAAAAGATGCATTGAACCCTCATTTTCATCCATATTAGACCATTTGATCACCTAGCCAAATGATTGAGATCATGTGCCCATTTGTGAGACTTCACCTTGTGTGTGTGTGTGTGTGTGAATCAATGTGAGGGCTGGTTAAGAGAACTTGTTGGTTGATAAGCATTGAATCTTGTGTAGAGGCATAAGAGTAATTGATAGGCCTTGTGAAGGTAGAGCATAATAAGAGAGTCTTGCTCATGCTATTTGCTATGTTTCTTTAGGATGTCAAGTTGAGTGCTATGAGTGTTTCTTTTGGCTTTGTTCCCATCTTTGCATCCTTCCCCCTTGAGTTTTGAAAAGTTTACTTGAGGACAAGTAAAGGTCTAGTGTGGGGGAGTTGATATCTTGCATATTTACATGTTTTTAGCATCCATATCTCATGCATTTTGATCATATAAGTTAGGCATTAGGCATCTTTAGGTCCATTTTGCATTCATTTGTCCTTATCAGTTGTTGGAGTATGGTTTGGTGTGATTTGAGGTGTTTGGAAGCCTCATGGCCCAAAAAGAGGTGAAGAATCAAGTTTGGCCATGAAAAGAGAAGTCAATCCATGATCTGGTCAAGACAAAGATGAGCATGGACAGAGGCCTTAGAGATGTCTTCTGTTGCTAAGATTTTGTGGAGACACATCAAATTGAGTTAGCGTTCCAATGGAAGTGGTCTCAAGTCAATAGTAGCTGTATTGGAGGAGTTATGATCAAGTCACTTGAAGCATATCAAGCTGGCCGGGTAGATCAGTCCGGGTTCGAGCACCCGGACGGAACGCTGGACGACCAGGCTGGGGAGGCAGGACCGGGTAGGCTGGTCCGGGATGAGCTACCCGGTCGGGAGAAGCTTGAGATGGACAAGGCAGGACCGGGTAGGCTGGTCCGGGATGACCTACCCGGTCGGGACGGCTGGACGGCCAGAACAAGACTGGTCCGGGTTGGATGGCCCGGGTTGGGTCATTTCCTCAACCCCGGACCAAATTTCAAGCTGGTTTCTCATTGGATGAAGCCTAATTGATCCCAAGGACTTTTTAGTAATTTTTAACGATGTTTCTAGGTTTTCTAAGCCATGTATAAATACTCTTGTATCCCAAAGTTGGGACTTAACTTCTTTTCTCTCAAAAATATAATTAGATCTTGAACAATGTTTGGATCTTTGATCCTTTTCATCTTATTTCTTTTGTGTTTATTAGATTATCTTCTTCTCTAATCATGTTTAGCCTTGAACCATCATTGATTTTGAGGTTTTCCATGGCTATTAGTGAGTAGATCTATGTAGGGTTCATGGGCTTGGGAGACTAAGGGTGATTAAGTGTAGATCTAAGATGTTTTAGTGTAGATCTATCTTTTCCTTGCTTGATTGAGTGTTCTTCTTGCAATTTTGGAGTTGGCCTCTTCAAAATAGAGCTATAGGCATTTCATGCCCGGAAGGTGTTCTATGAAATGTCTGAACCAACTCATCAATGCTTTTAACATCCTTTACCTAAGGGATTAGTTGTTAAAGGTGTTAAGATAGGTAGTAGACTTGTTCTTAATGATTGCTTTCATAATATTCAACCTAAGGGATTAGATGCTTGAGATATGTTAGTGAATGAGCATTCATCTAGGGATAGAGCTTGCTTAGGATTGTGTCTAGGCTTAAGGTGTTAGATTGATTGAAAGTTTGCCATCTTAGATTGAAGCTTGATCACCCAAAGTCAATTCCCTTGTCCCAAGAACCCCCTTGCCTCATTGAGAAAGAAAGTTCACTCTTTTATTGCATTTTTAATATTGTCTTAGTTCATAATCATCTTCTTATCATGGTTGCACTTAGATTAAGCATAGGCTTGCATTCCCTTTGCATTAGAATCACTTAGAATTGGATTGACATCTTGTATTCTACAACATTTGATTAGACCCTTGAAAAGTCTATCATCATGATGTTACAAGATGCTGAACCAATGCCATTAAAAGTCAGCCTAAGCAAGGGAAGTGTTTCTAATTTAAATTCGTCTTTATCACTTACCAAAGAAGACATCATGCACTTTTCTTTGCCAGAATGTTTTGATCCAGGAATAATAAAAACAGAAGAGCATCAAAACCGAGATCAAAAGTTGCAAGAAAGGCAGCTAAGCAACACAAGTTGTCCAAAGAAGAAATTCACTCTTCAACTTGTGGAATCTATCAAAGTAAGTCTGGAACTTTCATATTTTGTTTATAATTTTTCAACCACAGATATAATGCACTTGCTTTTTGTCCAGAATGTTGAGATTATTTCAGGTTGCAAAGATGAAAGCTTCAAAGAAATTCCACCAGATAATCTTTTGTTGCTAGGAGAGTCAACTCCAAGGAAGACCAGAAACATGGCCACCAAAACCTTGAAGGACCATCCCCTCCAGAAGAGATGCAATGGACATAACCATAGCAGAGGCGTGATCCTTTCATATCTTCTCAAAGATCCACCAGATGCACCATGCATCACCAAACAAAAATTGTATCAGGGTAAGGTTCTAAACTCCCAAAAGAGAATGAAAGCTGACTTTCTCTATCTTGGTGCAGCAGGTTATCCCGTTTCGAGGTCGAACATTTGTCAAGGGGGAGAGTATGATGCGGCCATCAACCCAGTAGCTGAACCGAAGGTCGACCCAACACCTTATCCAACCAGCCAAGGCGCCAACCAGGACATATGTGCACTAAAAATGCTATATCTTTCTAACAAGAAGGTTTTTCACCATGAAATCACTTTTCACGGATTCTACACTCAAGACGGTTTCAAGAACAATTGGAATTATCCTAAAAGCTTCTCGTACCAGAAAGATATCGATTTTACAAACCGGACATTCCCCAACCCATCTATCTGCGAGTACCGGTCTTTAGAAGACGATTTCAGCCAAAATAAGAGACTTACTGAAGAAAATCAAGTGATAGAAATCAATATGGATCTCTTATCTTTCCAACAAGCTCAATATGAGGAGAAATGGCCACGAAAATATGGAGTTATGATCAATTTCTCTAAACCGGTCATACCAGTCCTATACTTGCCTGATTTGGAGTCTCACCGGTTCAATCATAGTCAAACCAGACAATGGCGACCAGGAGAGGGTTATAAGCATCAAGTAAATATATCCAACGATCCAGGAGAAGTAGCCCACATGATCAGGAGGATCTCATTGTTTGAGAACTTGCCAAAATTGGATACATTCCCACTTTGGAAAATATGTAACCAACGACCAAACCATCGAAGCTGCAGCGTTTTGGAGGCATTCCTTGCTTGTCTAAGAGTCCTAAGATGCACCATCATACACCAGAATGCACGGAATCAATCCAGACCAGACTTTCCATCTTTGGAGCCATTTGTGGAATCTTTTGCCATCAATTCCCAACAGCTCTTTTCAAACCAAGTCTACAAAGATTTCGACCAAGTATTCAACATTAAAGATGTTACCAAGAAGCTTACATACACCCTCAAGCTTCCCAGATACAAAACCAGAATCAAATCCCTTGAAGAAAGCCATTGGATCCAAGAAATCCTCCTACAGCTAGTTTTATCGGTTTTCCTTATTTGCTTACTTCTTTCTTTGTTCTAGTTTTCTAGCTAAGTTAAGGCACGAGCCTATATAAGATCTTTCTAGTTTTCATTGTAAATCACCTTTCAATCTCTAAGAATTATATAAAAGTTTATTCTGTTTTTCTCAAAGTTTGCCTTTGATTAAAATCCTGTCTTTAGAATTCAGTGTGTGATACATTGTTGTTCTATAGATACGTGAGTCTAGGTAGTTTGTAAACAATTTTGTGTCTTAGAGTTATAATGAGTGTAAAACAAAGATTAAGAGAGAATAATGTTGGTTTATGTAAGAGATTAAGAGATTTAGGGAGAATAGAGAGAATAGTGAAATCTAGAGAGATAAACTCATAATTCCATTAGTCTGCATTTCAATGAGGTTACAGAAATATATATAGAGGATACAGATCGACAGCTAGGTAAAGAAAGAAGGGAAGAAGCATGTGGAGTCAAAGATGCTGGTTTCAAATGCTTGGCTGTGAGGCTTCACATGCTTGGACATGCTGTAAAGGTGCTTTACCTTTCCAGCTATGACCAGACCTTATCCAGACTGCTCTTCCCTATTCAGAAAGCTCCTTAGGCGTGCTCCACTCTCCAAAGGTAGGCTAGGTAACTTCCCAAGCCTTTAACTTAGTCACCATAGTAAAAACAAAGTTACTGTGGTAAATCTCTAAAGTTACTGTCTGCCTCAAATCCCCTCCTATATCAATATATCCACTCTTTATTACCTCATCTCAACACTCCCCCTCAAGCTTGACCATGTGGAACAAGTCAAGCTTGGAAAGCCATGAGATCTTCCTCATTAAAAACCTCACCAAGGGAAACCCATTGGGACAAAACCTTGATGAGGGAAAAAGAGTGAAGACCTCATGACTAAGGGGATCAGCTCCTGAGTGTAAGATCAATGAGCCCAAGCCTTGTGAGAATGGACTCCATTGTCTTTAATCTTGCTGCCTTAGCAAACACATCTGCAAGCTGATTTTCACTTCTTGTATAACATGACAATATCACTCCTAGGATAATCATCTGCCTCACCTTGTGACAATCAACTTCTATATGCTTCGTCCTCTCATGAAAGACTGAGTTAGAAGCAATGTGGATAGCTGCTTGATTGTCACAGTGCATTGTCATAGGAGTACTCTGCTAAATTTCCAAATGCTTCAAGGTACCCTTGATCCATACCAACTCGTTTGTCAGCTTCAGCATAGCCCTATACTCAGCCTCAACACTTGAACAGGAGATGACCTTCTGCTTCTTACTCCTCCATGTAACCAGGTTTCGTCCAATGAAAGTACATAGCCAGTAGTTGATCTCCTGTCCACTCTATCTCCTGCCCAATCAGCATCACAATACCCAACAACTTCTGTACTGCCGTTGCACCCCATCCAAACTCCTTGGCGAGGCGTGCCACTCTAATACCTCAGTATCCTATCAACCATCTTCCAGTGATGAACCTTTGGCGCCTGCATATGCTGACTCACATGGTTCACAGCAAAACATAAATCTGGTCTGGTGATGGTCAAGTAGATAAGCTTGCCAACCATCTTCCTGTATAGCTTAGGATCCTTAAACAACTGCTTCTCTTCAACCTCCCCCTCACACAGAACCTTATATCCCTCCTCAAGAGGTGTCTTCACTATCTTTTCCCCAAGCACATCAGCTTCCTTCAACATATCCATAGTATACTTCCTTTGAGACATAAACAAGCCCTCCTTAGATCTGCATATCTCAATCCCCAAGAAATACTTCATCTCTCCCAAGTCTTTGATATCAAACACAGACCTGAGGAACTCTTTAGTGGCTTTAATCCCAGCTTTATCACTTCCTGTGATAATCAGATCATCCACATATACCAAAATCACGATTATACCTGATGGTCCAGTAAGTGTGAAGAGTGTATGATCCAGTTCAGACTCCCAACAAGAAGGTCACCCTCATTCATGTCAACAAAGCTGTCTCCTATCCTCTCCAACCTCCAATGGAATCAGACTATTGTGGGACAATCACTTGTGATGCACAAGCTGTTGAGAAGCCCCAAGATGAAGTGGTTGTTGGTAAGAAAGAAGGTCTTGATGGAGAGTCTTCAAAAGAGTTGTGTGATGAGCATTTGGAAAGTGCTAAAATAGAGGGGATGAGTGGAGCCTCAAAGGCCACTCATGGCAAGAAGAAGATGGTGAAAGAGCCTCATCCTCCACCTCTTGATTTGCTCCCACACACCCTCACTCTCCATCCAAAGCAGCTCAAAGATGATGTCCTTGAGTACAAGATCAAGCATAAGGGCAGGTCCACACTATTCTCAAGTGCTAGAGCCATCATCACTCCTCATCTCAAAGATGACCCAATCAAGCTTTAAGAGCTTCTCTCCCAGGTCCTCACCATCACACATGAAGGTGGGAAGGATCCTCCTTCTTAGTAGTTCAAGAGACAAGGTAGTCAAGCTAGTGACTCAAAACAAGCTCACTTGGGAGGAAGTCCCATGGTTATCCTTGTATATAGCTTTGCAATTTCATTTTTTCTTTAAGTTTTTGATAAAATTTGTTGAGGTTTTCAGGTCGCACACAGCAGTAGAGGAGTGAAGAAAGGTGGTGATTGACATGTAGCAGCCTCCTCTAGTTGCTATGAACCAAGCCAGCTCCTAGCCCCAACACCAAACACCACGCCCAAACACCACGCCCAAACTTCCTTCTTAGGTATCACTCCAACCCTTCTTGTATATACATTTGATTTTGTCTTGTTGGGGTATCTCCTTCTCTCTTACTCACACAGAGACTGTGTGATTTATGTGCGGGGGAGGTACCAAGTATTTGATCATGTTTGCTTTGTGATTGAGAGTCTCATGCATTGCATTGTACATTCATATATGCATAGAAAAACCAAAAAAAAATTTAAAATTTTTGAATCATGTAGTTGCATCACTTGCATCTTTAAAATTGAGTCTAGACCATCTAGGTTGCATTCATTTGCATATGGAGCATTGCCTTGTAAAGAACACTTGTTTGCACTGAATTTGACACCCTAGTTAAACATATCAAGTAGCTTAAGCATCTTTTGAAAGGCTTGCATGCTTTGAGCCTTGAAAACTCTTCTTGAAACTTGGTTGCTTGCTTGATATTGACATTGTTCTTGAAACCAGCTCCATCCCGAACTTAGACTTGAATGAACTTAATTTCTCTTGCATATATGGGCATTTGCATACTTGATCATGGATCTCATACACATTTGGGTTATCTTTCCCCTTTATACCACTCTTTGTTAACCCAAATGACGCTTCCTTACCCTTGAACCCTAGCCATTATTTGAAGCCTACATTGATTTGCATGAGTGAGGCCTTTTCTGATAGCTTGTCATGTGCAAAATCTTGAGAGTATTGGGAGTGACATGGATTTGTTCTCATCTCTTGCTAGCATAGGGTCCTCATTTGAGCTAGCTTCTAGGATAGTGAGTGGGGTTTTTGTTCCTTAAAAGGTTTATATCTTGGGTTTGAGATGAGATAATGTTGAGATTGATGAACAAAAGAATGTATTGAGAAAGAAAAAAACCTAGGGACCTAGAATAGAAAGATAAGAAGCTCTTGATTGATGTTTTTGACCTTCCCCCTTCATATAAAAAAAAGAAGAAGAAAAGAAAAGAAAAAAAAAAAGAAAAAGAAAAATAAAAGAAAACGAAAGATACAATAAGATAATGGGGAAGGGAAAAAAATGTTAGAGCTTAGAAGTGTGTGAATAAAAGGGTCCTTAGTGGTTGAATCTTGAAGAAAGAAAGTTGTTCATTGGGTGAGTGATGTGAGTATTTTTCATTTTGGGTTAAGGGATGAATAAAACGGGTGTAGAACTTGTAATCACTTAGGATTGGGTAGAATGATGAGGATGGATCCATGTATGCATGAATTGCTCCTAGTCCTAGATAAATTTAGCATAATGATCAAGCTCCTTGAATTTTGAGTGATTGCCACCTCGAAATGATGCATTGGTTTCAAGTCATTCGGAGCTGTATTGGAGGAGTTATGATCAGTTTACTAGAAGCACATCAAGCTGGCCGGGAAGACTGGTCCGGGTACAGCCATCCGGTCGGAAGAGACACTGCTGGACGAGGCCAGGCCAGGGAAGATCGACCAGGATGAGCTACCCGGTCGGAAGAAGGACATTTGGACCGGGAAGAGTGGACCGGGGAGAGGTGTTGGGGTCAAAATCGGTCAACGACGAAATTGTCACCCGAAAATCCTCGAAAGAAAAACCAAGTGACGATCAAAACCAAGAAACGGGTCGTCACTCGATGAACTCACAAGAAAGCATCAACGGACCGTGAGCCCCGGGGATCAACGAAGGCAAGCAGGCACCGGTGGACGCAGGATACGGAACGGGCGGCAGGCTTGCCCTGTCCCGTCCGGCGCCGGCGGCAAGGGTCCTGGTTCCCATCTATGCAATCGTCTCGTGATCTCGGGCAACGGCAACACCTTGGTCCCTTAAACCCATGTCCGGATTATCCACAAACTACAATGATTCTTCCGCAAAGCCTTCTCGATTGTTTAAAAGTTCATCTTTTAAACGTCTAAAGTTCGAAGCCACATTACTCATACCCTTGAAAATGGTTATCTCGAAATCTACAGCTAAAGATCCTTCCAAGCTCAAAGATTTCCCGCACGAACGACTAACGGGGGAAAGATCGAACAACGGAAAACCCACGGACGGCAAGACGGTCTGGCGCCGGCGGCACGCGTCACGCGAGCCGGCCTGGCGCCGGCGGCACCCCGGCCTGGCGCCGGCGGCACCCCGGCCTGGCGCCGGCGGCACCCCGGCCTGGCGCCGGCGGCACCCCGGCCTGGCACCAGTCGACGGCGAAACGTCCGACGTTGACCTATGGAGTCTAGCTCAGAAGGTGGACGAGTCGCTCCGCGACTTCATGCGAAGGTTCAAACTGGTGATGGCCAGAGTAACGGGCATCAGCGACAATGTCGCAATCGACGCCCTGAGGAAGACTCTCTGGTATAAGTCGAAGTTCCGAAAGTGGATACTACTGGAAAAGCCGCAGACAATCCAGGATACCCTCCACAAAGCAACGGACTTCATCATCATGGAGGAAGAGATGAAGCTTCTATCGCAGAAGCACGGACCACAGAAAACGTCCTCAAAAAAGAAACCCTCTCGTAACGACAAAAACGTCCATCACGAAGGGGAAGTCGCCCAAGGCGAGCATAACTACGCCATCAACTCGGAGCAAGGCAAAACCTCTGGAAACACCTGGACCAGGAACCAGTACAAGGATAATTCCTACTGCGAGTTCCACGAAACCAGAGGTCACTCCACTGCGAACTGCAAGGTTCTCGGTGCCCGGCTCGCCGCAAAGCTCCTCACAAGCGAACTATCAAAGGTCAAGAGTATAAAGGACTTGCTCCTGGACGCCGACTGCCCAAAGACCAACAAAACTGTCTCCGAGGACCGCGCGACCGAAAATCAATCGGGTGAAAAACGCGGAAGGAGACAGGACGACCAAGGGAACAACAACAGTCGCCAGAGGGTAAACATGATCATCGGAGGATCACAGTTCTACCAAGACTCAGTCTCGTCGATAAAAGCCTACGGGCGAAAAGCCGAGACAAGTTCCAACTGGTTTCCGGATAGCGATATTCCTAACCAGGCGATCACTTTCGAGGAACAGGAAACTGTCGGAATCGACAAGCCTCATTGCGATCCTTTGGTTATCGACCTGGTAATCCAGGATCTCTAGGTCGGCCGCATCCTCGTCGATACAGGAAGTACAGTCAACGTTATCTTCCATGACACCCTCTACAGGATGAAGATCCCACTTGGGGAAGTCGTCCCTGAGCCAAAACCTTTGACTGGGTTTTCGGGCATCACTTCCATGACCCTCGGGAGAATTAAGCTCCCGGTCATGGTGAAAGAAGTCACAAAAATCATCGAGTTCGCAGTAGTCGACAACCCGGCCATCTACAACGCCATCATGGGAACCCCTTGGATCAACTCCATGGAGGCAGTACCATCCACATATCACCTCGGCATCAAATATCCGACTCCAACCGGAATCGTAGCCATCTGGGGTAGTCATAAACAATCGAGGCTCTGTTACCTAGCCGAGTTCAAACTGCGAAAAGATCGGAACGCCCCAGCGGCCAACCCGAAACGAGCAAAGGAATCACACAACATTCCTGAAGACTCAAAAAAAGATGATCCAGAATCATCCAAACAGGCAACGATTCAAGACAGCGACAAAGCCTCTGAGTCCACCGCCATGAAAGCAGACAGCTCGACCCCCGCACAAACCGTCGATCCGACCAGCACGATCGAAACGGCAACGCACTGGGAGTAAAAACGTCTGCGGCAACTATCAGAACTACGATATGGCTTGATCCTCGGAAGAGGTACGTAGGCAGCTCGTCGAAACCCGGTGAGTTCAGCTATCCTCCTCACCAAAAAGGGGGTGGGTGGGTACGTATACTCCTATACTCCCACAAAAAACGCGAAATATCCGCACATGTACTCAAAATATTTTTTCGAAATTTTTCAAATAAAATTCTTTCTATCTATTTCTTACGCTCACTTAATTTAGAAAACGCGTAAACACTACGGAAAAACGAAAATCATATCTTCGAAAGAAACGCGAGACGTCGCAACTTCTGAAAAAGATAACAAAACTCGTATCATCCGCTAAAACAGTCCACCTGCGACTTAAAAAACAACTTATGCCCGTCGATTGGCCCCGACGGACGCACTCAGAAACGTTTCACTCAATACAAACTCGTAGTCAGACCTACAAGGTCCTTTTACATCCGACAAGGATATCATAGCGCGCTATACAAGAAACCCAAAATTTTAGTTTAGCGTCTCGGATAAACTCCGAAGATAGCTCGATTCTTTTAACACAAGTCATATAAGCCGGCGACTAGTCGCAGACTTTAAACGAAAAGAATCAGGAAGAAATCACTAACAGGCAAAACGAAAGCCGATCAGTCATCGCACAACCTTAAAGCTGAGAGTAAGCCTAGGTCTTGCCCTAAACCCAGTCTTGCTGGATCTTGACATCTCACAGATATGGTATCGTATACGATATCCCAAAACATGTCTCTTATCGCTTACACCTAAAACGCTCGCTAGAAAGTAGCATACGGACCAAGCGACGAAAAAAAAAGAGTTAGGATACGAAGTGACTACTCGCATTCTTTCCTCTACACTTGACGAAAGTATAAATCAAAACAAAAGACAAAATCTCGCAAACTTTCATATTTATAAAGTCCGCAAAGACGGCGGGATTCTAAGCCACCAACGGCCAGTCCCAAAACATAAGAATGCAACCTCCGACGGTCGCAGAATAAAACTCCTAAAAAACGGCCACACACGGCCAAAACATACGATTCACAAAAGGAAATCGACATCGAGAAATCCAGATGCGGAAATCCCGAATGAACCTGCAGGTGGTCCACTTCCTCGTTCACACCTTGAGCGTTCCCACCACCCTCGGCGTTCTCGTCATCTCCGGCCTCCTCAGTATCCTCGGAAACCTCGATAGGTTCACATAGTCTCTGGACTCTTTCCTCGATTGGAGGAACCAAGGACTCAGCATGAGCACCCTCGGCCATGAAGTCCTTCATCTCAACAATCTCGGAATCAAAGGAGAAATCCGGGTTCTGAGACTTGTAAAGGTTTACGACCGAGACCCGGCACTCGCGGAAATCGCCAACAAACTCCTTAGCCTCTTTAAAACATTGAAACTCAGCAGCAAACGATTCCGCCTGTCTCGCCACCTCGGCCGCGACCATCCTTCTTCCTCTCCTTTCCGCCCGAACAAGAGCTCGAGCATGAAGCTCAGCTTGCTTGTCGGAATCGGAAGAGCTCTCGCTCAGCTTCCTTGGTCTTGAAGTTGGCAATCCTAGACTTGCGGAAACTTGAGTCGAGCGCATTGCCAAACACTCTTAGTCCCTGCACAAAGTCAAGATCAATAAACATACATGCGGATTCAAGAATACGGTTAAGAAGTTCAAAGAACAAAACCTCATTGATCCGCTGGGAACCTTCGGCAAAAATCCATTGCCTCTTTTCTTCCTACAGCGACTCATCAGTAACAAAATCCGGAGGAAGACCTTCAAAGAAGTTGTTGGGAAGTGGAAAATCGCTGGCTCCGCCTTTTTCCGTTGGAACAAAACTAGGGTTTTCCCCCAACGGTGAAGGATCTTCCGAACCTTCCCCACCATCGATCTCTTTCCCTTTACGAGATCTCTGTTTACACCTCCGAGTCGGGGCTTCGATAACCGGTTCGGCGTCATACGTTGGGACAGGGTCTCGGGACCGGTAAAGCCTTGCTGCGTCTCGAATCCGTTCAAGAGTGAAGGACTTCCAGAAAAACGGTCTTTGACGAAGGAGGTCCCTCTTGACGAAAAGATCGCCATGCAAATGCGCAACCGCCCCGTTCTCTACAAAGCGGAACTTTTTCATTAAAAACTCGCACTTCCGGAATAACGAAATAGACAACGAGTTTTCATCATATTACCTTGGTTGAAGTTCCATGCATGCGGAAATAGATGGAGGCAGCTCTCCTCGACAGACTCACCATCTATTCGGACATAGAAGAAACGTTCCTGCCACGACTTAGGGTTCGAAGTAGTCCCCTGAATTATGGCCATGTCCTTCTTAGGCAGCATGGAGTAGTAACCGTCGCTCCCCGTCGGCCGAGTGCTCCAAAGGCCTTCGAAATCACCAGGACTGAGATCGATCCCGAGCTCATAACTTGAGATCAGTACGCCAAGCCAACTCTCTAAGGCAGGGACGCTGAGCTGGCTGATCGAGAGTTCGAAGTGACGAAGCACACGAACAATGGTGCCGGGGATCGGGAACTACATGCGGTAATATGTAAAGAAGGCCTCGTAACATGTAAAGAAACCTTCCGGAGGATTCCTCGCACTCTCGTTACCGACAGGGATCCGGAATTTAACTCCTTCAGGAACCTGGTAAAAATGTCGAAGAACCTTGAGATATTTACGAGAAACTAAGCTCGGCGTAAAAGGAGCACCAGGCTGCCTCAGGGGTCTCCTCGGAACAGGGATGTCTGGCAGTGATGGGGGCGAACCCACAAGGGCTCGGTAATACGCATTCTTCGCTTCCTCCTCGACAAACTCCTCTTGCTTCACCGTCACATGGGCAGGAGAATCACCCAAGGATGAATGGGAAGAAGAATTTCTCTTTGAGGATCTTGAAGACATTATTCTTAGAGAGAGAGAAAGGATTCTTGAGAAAGAATAATTTTTTATGTTGAGGTAAGAGTGAATTAGATTTCTTACTCCCTCCTTATAAAGGAGGTAAAATCACTATTTACCTCGACTTTCAGCAAACGATTACGTCTCTACACCTTCCCATACGGCTATACCACAAGCCAGGACTCGAAAGGCATTACGATTCCTATCTAGCTGGGGGGCTAACTGTTGGGGTCAAAATCGGTCAACGACAAAATCGTCACCCGAAAGTCCTCGAAAGAAAAACCAAGTGACGATCAAAACCAAGAAACGGGCCGTCACTCGATGAACTCACAAGAAGGCATGAACGGACCGTGAGCCCCGGGGATCAACGAAGGCAAGCAGGCACCGGTGGATGCAGGACACGGCACGGGCGGCAGTCTTGCCCTGTCCCGTCTGGCGCCGGCGGCAAGGGTCCTGGTTCCCATCTATGCAATCGTCTCGTGATCTCGGGCAATGGCAGCACCTTGGTCCCTTAAACCCATGTCCGGATTGTCCGCAAACTACAATGATTCTTCCGCAAAGCCTTCTCGCTTGTTTAAAAGTTCATCTTTTAAACGTCTAAAGTTTGAAGCCACATTACTCAAACCCTTGAAAACGGTTATCTCGAAATCTACGGCTAAAGATCCTTCCAGACTCAAAGATTTTCCGCATGAACGACTAACGGGAAAAGATCGAACAACAGAAAACCCAGGGACGGCAAGATGGTCTGGTGCCGGCGGCACGCGTCATGCGAGCCGGCCTGGCGCCGGCGGCACCCAGCCTGGCGCCGGCGGCACGCGTCACGCGGGCCGGCCTGGCGCCGGCGGCACCCCGGCCTGGCGCCTGCGGCACGCGTCACGCGGGCCGGCCTGGCGCCGGCGGCACGCGTCACGCGGACCGGCCTGGCGCCGGCGGCACCCCGGCCTGGCACCGGCGGCACGCGCTCCGCAAGCCGGCCTGGTGCCGGCGGCACCCCGGCCTGGCGCCGGTCGCCGGCCCTCGTCCTGGTCTCGGTCCCATCATGCTCGGTCTGATCCCATCTTAGCTTGTTTGGATCAATTTTCGTAAGTTTGGTACGATCACGGTTATTCTAAAACACCAAACATCTCGACTAAACGAAGAATTGGGTTTTCTTCGGAAATGCCGAGACCTTCAAAGACTATTCTTTCGAAAAACCGTAAAAACGTCTAAACGGCCCGACATGGCCGAAACGGCCCACTTACGATTTTCCGAAAAGGAAGGATAACTATGACGGTTTATCCTTATCCTCACATAAGAGATAAATGTCAAGTTTCCAGAAGATATATGTCAAGTTTTCCGAAGATAAATGTCAAGTTTCCCGATAAACACGAAGATGGACGAAAATGGAAAAAGCCCGATTCAGCCCGCGAGAAGATAGACCGTCTTAAGAAGAATATATAAGGAGAGCTTTGGGCGAGGAGCAAATCATCACAAAACTTCCAGAGCACTTAGCACTTAGAGCGTTTTTAGCTTTCCTTTTCTGTTTTCATTAGCGAGCTGCGACTCAACTAGGTTAGATCTAGGCGGCCGGACTAGCGGACCTTTCGACAGCTCTTGTAACTTATTTCTTACCCGTTGTTCAAGCTCAAACTCGAATCCAGAAATAAGATCTCTTTTCGCTCCACTTTACGATTTTTACTTTTCGACTTAATCTCCATTGATTGTATCGTGTGTGGCCCAGCAGATATCCGGGACCTTTAAGGAAGATTGGGTTAACTCGGTTTTCCTCCACAAATCTTTATCGGAAATTGATGGTGTGAATTTTGGTTCCCACAAGAGGTACCCGGTCGGGAGAGAAGCGCTGGACGAGACCAGGCTGGGAAGACTAGGCCGGGTTGGACGGTTTGGCTCGACCCCAGACCGTTTTTTACCCTCTTTTCCTATTGGTTGAAGCCTAATTGACCACAGGGACCTTTTAGTAAATTTTAATGATGTTTTTAGGTTTTCTAAGCCTTGTATTAATACTCTTGGATCCCAAAGTTGAGACTTAACTTCTTTTCTCTCTAGAAACACTTTTGGATCTTAAAGAAAGCTTGGATCTTTGATCCTTTTCATCTCATTTATTTGGTGTTTATTATATTATCCTTCTCACTAATCATGTTTAGCCTTGAATCATCATTGGTTTTGAGGTTTTCCATGGCTATTAGTGAGTAGATCTATCTAGGGTTCATGGGCTTGGGAGACTAAGGGTGACTAGGTGTAGATCTAAGATGTTCTAGGGTAGATCCTTGTTGATCCTTGCTTGTAGAGTGTTCTTCTTGCTATTTTGGAGTTGGCCTCTTCAAATTAGAGCTATAGGCATTTCATGCCCGAAAGGTGTTCTATGAAATGCCTGAACCAACTCTCCAATGCTTTTAACATTCTTTACCAAAGAGATTTGTTGTTAAAGGTGTTAAGATAGCTAATGGACTTGTTCTTATTGATTGCTTTTATATTATTCAACCTAAGAGATTAGATGCTTGAGATATGTTAGTGAATGAGCATTCATCTAGAGATAGAGCTTGTTTAGATTTGTGTCTAGGATTAAGGTGTTAGATTGATTGAAAGTTTGCCATCTTATATTGAAGCTTGATCACCCAAAGTAAATTCCCTTGTCCCAAGAACCCCTTTGCTTCATATTGAAAATAAAGTTCACTCTTTTATTGCATTTTTAATATTGTCTTAAATCATAATCATCCTCACTCAATGGTTGCACTTAGATTAAGCATATTTTTGCAATCCCTTTTCATTGAAATCTCTTAGGATTGGATTGACATCTTGTATACTACAACATTTGATTGGACCCTTGAAAAGTCTATCATCAATCATCATTATAATTTTTTTTAAAGTCGCAGATGGACTGTGTGCTTAGATAAGATCTTTCGAGAATTGTCCGCGACGTCTCGCTTTTCCCGAAAGATATATCTTTTATAAGGTGGTTTCGATCTTCTTTTTGGAGAAGACGTGTGCATTTTAGGTCTTACTTGACCGTGACTGTTTTTAAAACAGGAACTATTTTCCGTCCAAGGATTGCTTGGACGGTGTAGAGGCTTATTGCGAGTGATTCGTGAGATCGGAAAAAAGAAAATTTAATTAAAGAGTTTCGAAAATTTCGAGTACAAGCATGGATATTTCAAACTTTATGGGAGTATATGAGTATACGTACCGGCTCCCCCCCCCCCCCTTTTTGGAGAGGGGGATAGCTGAACTCGTCAATAGGACGAGCTGCCTACGTACCTCTTTCGAGGATCAATCCATCTCGTAGTTCTGCTGGTTTCCGTGGGTGTTCCTACTCGCTGGAGGGGGTCGTCTCAGTTACATCGGCTACTGGGGCCAAAGCTGGGTTGACGATTGTTTCCAGGGTTGGGTTGTCCGCCAGTGAGGTGATGGATTCGGGAACGATGCTATCGTCCCGAGTCGTTGCCTGATCTGATGGTTCCGGATCACTTTTTGCGGAGCTCTGGTTGGAGTCCTGAGTTTTCTTCGATTTCGTCGGGTTGACCGCTGGGGTGTTCCGAGTTGGTCGAAGTTTATGTTCGGCCAAGTAGCAGAGCCTTGACTGTTTTTGGCATCCCCAGATTACTGATGTTTCGTTCGGGGTTGGGAATTTGATGCCGAGATGGTAAGTCGATGGTACTGCTTTCATGGCATTGATCTAGGGGGTTCCCATGATGACGTTATAGATGGCGGGAGTGTCGACTACCATAAAGTCGACGATTTTTGTCACATATTTAGCCATTACGGGAAGTTTGATGGATCCGAGGGTCATTGACATCGTGCCCGAAAAACCTGTGAGAGGTTTTGGTTCCGGGATGACTTCTCTGAGTTCGATACTCATTCTTCGAAGCGTATCGCGGTAGATGACCTTGACCGTACTTCCTGTGTGGACAAGGATCCTGGCGACTTCAAGGTCTCGGATTACAAAATCGATGACTAGCAGATCACAGTGCGGTTTGTCAATGCCGATGGTTTCATGCTCTTCGAAGGTGATCGTATCGTTCGGTACGTCGTCGGTCGGGGACCGAGTTTCCTAGTTAGATCTCGTCTCAGCCTTCCGTCCGTAAGCCTTGATCGAAGAGACCGAATCGTGATAGAATTGCGATCCTCCGATGATCATGTTGACCCTTCGACGGTTGCTGTTGTTTCCTTGGTCGTCTTGTCTTCTTCCGCGTTTCTCGCCTGACTGATTTTTGCGTGCGTCCCTTTCGCGAGACTCTTTATCAGTTTTGGGAGGCCGATTGGAATCCAAGACAAGATCTTTTATGCTCATAACCTTCGAGAGTTCGCCGGCAAGGAGAGCCTCGCGCCGAGAACCTTGCAGTTCGTAGTAGAATGTCCTCTGGGCTGGTGGAAATCGCAGTAGGAGTTATCCTTGAACTGGTTCTTGGTCCAAGTGTTCCCGGAGGTCTTCCTTTGTTCGGAATTGATGGTGTAGTTATGCTCGCCCTGGAGATCTTCTCCCTCGTGGTGGACATACTTGTCATTACGAGAGTTTTTCCTTTTTGCGGACGTCTTCTGCGGGTTGTACTTCTGGGAGAGGACTTTCATCTCCTCTTCCATTATGATGAAGTCAGTTACCTTGTGAAGAGCGTCCTGGATCGTTCTCGGTTTTTCTTGGGATATCCACTGCCGGAGTTTCGACCTGTACCAGAGAGTTTTCCGCAAAGCATCGATCGCTACTTTATCGCTGATTCCAATGACTCTTGCCATTACTAGCTTGAATCTGTTAATGAATTTGGGAAGTGGTTCGTCCTATCTTTGAGATAGGATCCAGAGATCGACATCCAAGGTCTCTCTGTCCATCAACATGGAATGCTGCTTGAGAAACTCTGAGGCGAGTTGGTGGAAATTTCCGATAAAGTTTCGCTTTACGCGAGAAAACCATTCGAGCGTGGCTCCTTTGAGGTTTTCGACAAAGAGGAGGCAGTAGCCGGCGTCTTTTTCACGCTCCTTGAGTTTGCATCTTCCCATCACGATCTGGAATGACTGCAGATGTGCCTTCGGGTCAGAGGTGCCATCGTAGACAGGAATTTTTATCTTCCCTGGATCTGAGATGTGGGTTTCCGTGATCCGGGCAGCGAAAGGGGTCTTGCGTGCTTCTTCGAGTAGCCTGTCGATTTCGGGCGCAGCGCTTGTCGCGTGGTGAATCTGCCATTTTACCGCTTTAACTTCTGCCACGGTTTTTGCGATGTACTCGCGGAGGTCGTGGATCTCATCGGGGTTTCCAGATGCCCTTCGAGTCTTCCGACGCTGGCTCTGGTGGGTTCTTGCTTGTTTTTCAGCCAGCTCCTCCTGTTCCACCCAATAGAGGTTTTCTTCTTCCTTCGTCATGGGTTTTCCGAGTGACGCGTTCTGCCGAGCGGACTGGCTTCGCGTTCTTCTCGGATGGATATCAGTGTCCTGGTCCGAGCCATCGGACTGGTCAATTATGTCCAAATCGATGCGTTCGACGTAATCTCCTTTGTCGCTCCCAGGAGGAGGTGGAAGTTTCTCCACGATCGGCTGCGCATCGGACGGGACCGTTTCGCTGGGGTTTTTTTCCGAGGAAGCTCTGTCCGTCCGTGCAGCCTGATCGTTTGGAGTCTCGAAATCGAGTCTTCTGCCGCCGCGGGTCCTGGTGGTGCCGCGCAGGATTTTACTCCTAGCCTTCACAGTTAAGGTCTCCACCTGTTTTGCGAGAGAGGCAAAAAGTTTATCCTGTTCGTCCGACTTTTTCTGAGCAGAAGCCAACAGTTCTTTCATCTGGGCTAATGTCGCGGCGTCAGTGGTTACCGTTTATCTTTGTCAGTGTCGATCATCATATCCGACTGAGCGTGTGTAGTTGCGTGAGAGATAGATCCATACCCCCCTCCTTCTAGCGCCAAACTGTGGGAACCAAAATTCATACCGTCGAGTTTTAGTTAATTGGAGGAAAACCAAGTAAACCTAGCTTCCCCTAAAAGGTTCTAGTTATCTGCTGGACCACACACAATACAATCAATATGACGAAAATAGCAAAGTAGTAAGTCGTAAAAAAAGAGAGAAAAAAGATCTTATTTCCGAATCCGCGTCTGAGCGTGAACAACAGGTGAGAGCCTTGGCTACGAGAGCTGTCGGCAAGTTCGCTAGTCTAGCAACCTAAGTTCTAACCTAGTTGAGTCGCAGCTCGATAATATAAACGTAAAAATGCCTAAATTGCTATAAGTGCTAAGGTTGCTCTGAAAATATCTCCCCTTGCTCTTCGTCCTAAGTCTTCTTTCTATACTCCCCCCTTAGGTCGGTTTACCTCCTCTCGGGCCGGACTTGTCGCGAAATGGGCTTTTCCATATCTCGTTTTTCATCGTGATTATCTTCGGAAACTTGACATTTATCTTCGCGGAAATTTGACATTTATCTTCGCGGAAATTTGACATTTATCTCTTCCCGCGGATGAGATAAACCGTCATCCTAGTCTTTGGGCTCAAGTCTCCTGGATCATAGATGGGCCGTTGTCCGCAATTCGGACCCTCTTTGGGCCGTATCGAGACTAAAGCATTTTTACGATTTTAATCGCGAAGTAGTCGTTGGCATTGGCATGATTTCCCCAACGGAACCTCGTCTCTTCGCATAGCCGAGGCAGTTGATGTTGAGTTAATCGTAACATGTTCTAATACGAAGAGTGGAAAACCGTTCGAGAGACATAACCTTCCCAATTTTCCGAAGACTTTTGACGATGTTTTTAGACAGAACATTGGTATTGTGTCCATGGACCCGATGACTGAGTTACGGAAACTTCGGACAAAGATGCATGGTCATGGGATGGGACCGGGTTTGGAATGGTCGACGAAAGGTTGGTCGCGCTCGCCGGGCGAGCTGACCTGTGCCATGGTCGAGCTCGCCGGCGATTTGACCCGTAATGCGGTCGTAATCGCCGGGCAAGTTGACCCGCGCTACGGTCGAGCTCGCCGGCGAGTTGACCCGCAATGGGGTCGTACTCGCCGGGCGAGCTGACCCGCGCTAAGGTTGAGCTCGCCGGCGAGTTGACCCGCAATGGGGTCGTACTCGCCGGGCGAGCTGACGCGCTACGGTCGAGCTCGCCGGCAAATTGACCCGTTCTCGCCGGCTAGTTGACCCGTACTCGCCGGGCGAGCTAACCCGCGCTACGATTGAGCTCGCCGGCGAGTTGACCCGTACTCGCCGGGAGAGCTGACCCGTGCTATGGTCATGCTCGCCGGCGAGTTGACCCGCAGCACGGTCGTACTCGCCCGGCGAGCTGACTCGTGCTTTGGTCGAGCTCGCCGGCGAGCTGACCCGCAATGTAGTCATGCTCGCCGGACGAGTTGACCTGTGTTACGGTCATGCTCGCCGGTGAGTAGACCCGTGCTCGTTGGGTGATCCGTTTCGGTTATTCATTTTCTCGGCTTTTGAAGTTCTGACCGAGATTTTGTTTTTCCGAGGATTTAGGGCATCGATTTCGTCGTGACCGATTTTGACCCCAACAGCCGTGCTATGACCTCTCATCAGTTGAGTGGAAAGAGCTTGGATCAGGAGGTAATTACCAAGGCTGACTTTGAGGCATTCATCCGAGCTCTCAAGGAGTCTGGTAACAAATTTGGAAACACTCTTGGATACTCATACTCTTCTCATACTATGCCTAGTAACACTGTTAGGTTGCTAGTCTTGTTTGAAAGATCATATACTGCTAAAACTCATACTAGCATTTCTGATAAGTTATTAGAAGTGTTAGTGAACTTGAAAACCACTCCTAAGATTCATATTGCTGAAAACATGCATCAGCCATTGATTATTGACTATGGTGCATCTCATCATATGATTAGTGATAACAATCTGATTAAAGAGATATAACCTGCTCATGGTCATGTTATGATTGCTAATGGAAATAAGATCCCTATTAGAGGCATTTGTAAATTGAAATTGTTTGAAAAGGATTCTCAAGCTTCTTACATGCCATAGTTTACTTCTAATCTCTTATCTGTCAAGAGATGCACCTCTGATCTTCAATGCAATGTTATATTTAGTCCTAATGATGTGAAGTTTCAGGATATTAAAAGCAGTAAAGTGATTGGACAAGAAGCAACCAAGGGAGACCTTTATATGCTTGAAGACTTAGCTCCTATTTCTAGTTCTTGTTTCTCTTTCAGTTCAGTTCTGCCTATGAATTAAAATGCCTTGTGGCATGCTAGACTAGGCCATCCTCAATGTTGGGGTCAAAATTGGTCACGACGGAATTGATACCCGAAAACCCTCGGAAAAAACCAAATCTCGGTCAAAACTTGAAGAAACCAAGAAAACGAATAACTGAAACGGATTACCCGACGAGTATGGGTGTACTCGCCGGCGAGCATGACCGAAGCACGGGTCAGCTCGCCCGGCAAGAACGTGCCAGCTCGGCGGCGAGCTCGACCGAGACAAGGGAGAGCTCGCCCGGCGAGCGCAGGCCACCTCGCCGGCGAGCTCGCCCACGACAAGGGTGAGCTCGTCCGGCGAGCGTGGGCCAGCTCGCCGGCGAGCTCAACCGAGACAGAGGGAAGCTCGCCCGGCGAGCACGGGCCAGCTTGCCGGCGAGCTCAACTGAGACAAGGGCGAGCTCGCCCGGCGAGCACGGGCCAGCTCGCCAGCGAGCTCGACCGGGACAAAGGCGAGCTCGGCCGAGACAAGGGAGAGCTCGCCCGGCGACCACGGGCCAGCTCGCCGGCGAGCTCGACCGAGACAAAGGCGAGCTCGCCCGGCGAGCACGGGCCAGCTCGACGGCGAGCTCGATCATGGCAAGGGCGAGCTCGGCCAGCACGGGCCAACTCGCCGGCGAGCTCGACCATAACATGGGACAGCTCGCCCAACGAGTACAACCTCGTCATGGGTCAGCTTGCCAGGCGAGCTCGGCCAAGGCACGGGAGAACTCGCCCAGCGAGCACGTGCAACCTATCGGCGATTGTTCCTGAACCTAATCTTATCCCGTGACAAGTGTCCTCTTCAAAAGCTTCCATAACTCGATCCCCAGGTCCACGGGTATAACACCAATTTCCGTCTAGATGTATCTTCAAAAGCTTTCGGGAAATTGGGAAGGTTGGGTCTCTCAAACGGTATCCCACTCTTCGTGATAGGACGGGTTACGATTAATTCAACATCAACCACCTGGGCTGTACGAAGAGACGAGGTTCCGTTAGAAGGATCGTACCTACGCCAATGGACACTTCGCGAGTAAAAACGCTTAAGTCTCGATACGGCCCAAAGAGGGTCCGAATTGCGGACGACGGCCCACTTACGATCCTAAGGGACTTGAGCCCAAAGATAAGGATGACGGTTTATCTCATTCGCGGAAAGAGATAAATGTGAAGTTTCCGCGAAGATAAATTTCAAATTTCCGCGAAGATAAATGTTAAGTTTCCGAAGATAATCATGAAGGAAATATGGAAAAGCCCATTCCGCGACAAATTCGGCCCGATAGGAGGTAAACCGACCTAAAAGGAGGAGTATATAAAGAGGACTTGGGCGAAGAAAGAAGGAGAGAGCTTTCTCAGAGCAAACTTAGCAGTTAGAGCAAATTAGGCATTTTTCCGTTTTTACTATCGAGCTGCGACTCAACTAGGTTAGAACTTAGGTTGCTAAACTAGCGAACTTGCCGACAGCTCTCGTAGCCATGGCTCTTACTTGTTGTTTACGCTCAAACGCGAATTCGGAAATAAAATTCCCTTTTGCTCTCCCTTCTTTTTATCTTACGATTTTATACCTTAATATTTTCGACGTACTGATTGTGTTGTGTATGGCCCAGCAGATAGCAGTGACCTTTAGGGGAGACTAGGTTTACTTGGTTTCCCTCCGATTTATTGAAACTCGATGGTGTGAATTTCGGTTCCCACAGTTTGGTGCTAGAAGGAGGGGGATACGGTTCTATCTTTCACGCAACCACGCACGCTCAGTCAGATATGGCTACAGACACTGATAAAGACAAACAGGCGCCCGACGGGCCTCCCGTCGATCCCAGTGTCAATTTAACTCCAGCTGAAACATGTCAACGGTGACTACTGACGCCGCCGCATTAGCCCAGATGAAAGAACTGTTCGCTTCTGCTCAGAAAAAGTCGGACGAACAGGATAAACTCGTTGCCGCTCTCGCAAAACAGGTGGAAACATTAAATGCGAAGGCTAGGAGTAAAATCCCGCGCGGCACTACCAGGACCCGCGGCGGCAGAAGACTCAATTTCGAGACTCCAAACGACCAGGCCGCACGAACAGACAGAGTTTCCTCGGGTAAAAACCCTAGCGAGGCAGCCCCGTCCGATGCACAGACGGTCGTGGAGAAACTCCCACCTCCTCCCGAGAGCGACGAGGGAACCGACGTTGAACGCATCAATCTGGACATAAGTGACCAGTCTGATGGCTCGGACCAAAATGCGGATATCCACCCAAGAAGAACGCGAAGCAAATCCGCTCGGCAGAACGCGTCACTTGAGAAACCCACGACGAAGGAAGAAGAAAACCTCTATTGGGTGGAACAGGAGGAGCTGGCTGAAAAACAAGCAAGAATCCACCGGAGCCAGCGTCGTCAGACTCGAAGGGCATCTGGGATCCCCAGTGAAATCCATGACCTCCGCGAGTATATTGCAAAAACCGCGGCAGAAGTCAAAGCGGTGAAATCGCAGATTCACCACGCGACAAGCGCTGCGCCCGAAATCGACAGACTACTTGAGGAAGCACACAAGACTCCTTTCACCGCCCGGATCACGGAAACCCACATCTCGGATCCAGGGAAGATAAAAATTCCCGTCTACGATGGCACCTCCGACCCAAAGGCACATCTGCAGTCGTTCCAGATCGCGATGGGAAGATGCAAACTCAAGGAACGCGAGAATGACGCAGGCTACTGCCTCCTCTTCGTCGAAAACCTCAAAGGAGCTGCGCTCGAATGGTTTTCTCGCCTAAAGCGAAACTCTATCGGAAGCTTTCACCAACTCGCTTCGGAGTTCCTCAACCAGTACTCCAAGTTCATGGACAGGGATACCTCGAACGTCGATCTCTGGAGTCTATCTCAAAAGGAGGACGAGCCACTCCGTGATTTCATGAACAGATTCAAGCTAGTACTGGCAAGAGTCACCAGAATCAGCGAGAAAGTAGCGGTCGACGCTCTGCGGAAAACTCTCTGGTACCGATCTAAACTCCGTTAGTGGATATCTCTCGAAAAACCGAGAACGATCCAGGATGCTCTGCACAAGGCAATGGACATCATCATAATGGAGGAAGAAATGAAAGTCCTCTCCCAGAAACACAACCCGCAGAAAACGTCCACAAAAAGGAAAAGCTCTCGTAACAATAAGTACATCCACCACGAAGGGGAAGATCTCCAAGGTGAGCAAAATTACACCATCAGTTCCGAACAAGGGAAGACCTCCGGGAACACTTGGACCATAAACCAGTTCAAGGATAACTCCTACTGCGATTTCCACCACACCAGACGACATTCTACTACTAACTGTAAGGTTCTCGGCGCGAGGCTCGCCGCGAAACTCCTCGCCGGCGAACTCTCGAAGGTTACGAGCATAAGAAATCTTGTCTTGGATTCCGATAGGCCTCCAAAAACTGACAAAGAGTCTCTCGAAAGGGACGCACGCGAAAATCAGTCGGGTGAGAAACGCGGAAGGAGACAAGACAACCAAGGAAACAACAGTAACCGTCGAAGGGTCAACATGATCATCGGAGGATCACAATTCTATCACGATTCGGTCTCTTCGATCAAGGCTTAAGGACGAAAGGCTGAAACGAGCTCTAACTGGGAAAATCGGTCCCCAACCAATGACGTGTCGAACGATACGATCACCTTCGAAGAGCATGAAACCATCGGCATCGACAAACCACACTGTGACCCGCTAGTCATCGATTTGGTGATCCGAGACCTCGAAGTCGCCAGGATCCTTGTCGACACAGGAAGCACGGTCAATGTCATCTACCGTGATACACTTCGAAGAATGAGTATCGAACTCGGCAAAGTCGTCCCGGAACCAAAACCTCTCACAGGTTTCTCAGGTACGATGTCAATGACCCTCAGATCCATCAAACTTCCCGTGATGGCAAAAGATGTGAGGAAAATTGTCTATTTCATGGTAGTCGACACTCCTGCCATCTATAACGTCATCATGGGAACCCCCTGGATCAATGCCATGAAAGCAGTACCATCGACTTACCATCTCGGCATCAAATTCCCAACCCCGAGCGGAACATCGGTGATATGGGGATGCCAAAAACAGTCGAGGCTCTGCTACTTGGCCGAACATAAACTGCGGCTAATTCAGAACACCCGGCGGTCAACCCGAAGAAATCAAAGAAAACTCAGGACTCCAACCAGAGCTCCGCAAAAAGCAGTCCGGAACCACCGGATCAGGAAACGATTCGGGATGACAGCATCATCCCTGAATCCATCACCTCACCAGCGGACGACCCTACTCGGGAAACGATTGCGACCCAGCTTCGGCCCTAGTAGCTGAAGCGGCTAAGGCGACCCCCTCCAGCGAGTAGGAACACCCGCGGAAACTAGCAGAACTAAGATATGGCTTGATCCTCGAAAGGGGTACGTAGGCAGCTTGTCCTATTGACAAGTTCAGCTATCCCCCTCTCCAAAAAGGGGGGGGGAGTGGGTACGTATACTCATATACTCCCATAAAGTTCGAAATATCCATGCTTGTAATCAAAATTTTTGAAACTTTTTAATAAAATTTCTTTTTTCCGATTTCACGAATCATTCGCAATAACCATCTACACCGTCCAAACAATCCTTGGACGAAAAACAGTTCCTGTTTTAAACAGCCACGGTCAAGCAAGACCTAAAATGCACATGTCTTCTCCAAAAGAGAGAAGATCGAAACCACCTCGTAAAAGATATATCTTTCGGGAAAAGCGAGACGTCGCAAACAATCCGCGAAAGATCTTATCTAAGTTCACAGTCCATCCGTGACTTTAAAAATGATGATCGTCGATTGGCCCCGACGAACATACCTGAAAAACGTTCTCCAAAAAGGAACTCGTAGTCAAACCTTTCATAAAAGTAAGGGTTCTCTTACATCCGGCAAGGATATCATAGCGCGCTATACAAAAAATCCGACATTTTGGTCAGCACTCCAGATGGACTCTGGAAGATGCTCGGTTCTTCCCACACAAGTCGTATAAGCTGGCATCAAGCCGCGGACTTTAAAATGGAAAGAACCAGGTAGAAATCGCCAACAGGCAAAACGAAAGCCGATTAGTCATCGCATAGCCTTAGTTCGGAGAGTAAACCTAGGTCTAGCCCTAAGCCCAGTCCTACTGGCCCATTAACATCTCAAGGCATGATATCAGAACTGATACGAGATCGTAAAACATGTCTCATCGTCCAAACGCTCACGAAACTTCGTGAAACTCCTAAACGTTTCCGAATACCCTCGTCCTTATAACAGAAAATGAACAGGACGACAAACTAAGAGTTAAGATACGAAGTGACTACTCGTATCTTTCCCTCAAACACTCGACAGAAGTATAAACTAAAAATCACAGGATGGTGAAACTCTTCGTCATATATATAAAAGCCGCAAAACGGCTGGGATTCGAAAGCCACCAACGGCCAGTCCCTTAGATAAAGTCAGATGGCCCCGTAAGCCCATAGCACACTCATATAATCAGGCCACAGTCGGCCTAAAAACTCAACAGTACAAATAAAGGATAAGGGAAATCTATCCCAAATAATCGAAATCTACATACCCAGACATCGAAATGCCAAACGAGTTCGCAGGCTGATCAACCTCTCCCTCTCCGTCCGCAACTCCGGCATTTTTGTCGCCAACACCGGCACCTTTGTCGCCAACACCGGCTCCCGCTTCTGCCGTGTCCTCCGAGACCTCGATGGGATCCAAAAGCTGTCGGACCCTTCCTTCGATCGGAGGAACCAGAGATTCAGCATGGGCGCACCCGTCCATAAGGACCGACATCTCAGCGACCTCGGCAGGAAAGGAGAACTCCTGGTTCTGCGACTTGTAAAGGGTGGCAACCGAGCCACGACACTCGCGAAAATCACCTACGAATTCCTGAGCATCCTTAAAACTCTTGAATTCGGTGGCAAACAAAGCGGCCATCCGCTTCATCTCGGCGACAATCGTCCTCCTTCCCTTCCTCTCCGCACGAACAAGGGCCCGAGAATGGAGCTCAGCCTGTCTCTGGCTCTGCTCCTCGACCTCCTTCCGAAACCGAAAGAGTTCCCTCTAAGCCTCCTCGACTTTAAAGTGAGAGATGCGCGACTCCCGGAAACTCCCGTCGAGCACCGCATTACACCCTCATCTCCTGCATGAACTTAAGATTAAAAAAAAATATACGAGAGCCTTCAGCGACCACTTTCCGCCTCGACTCTTTGTTCAGCGACTCGTGAGTAGTAAAACCGGGAGGGAGGTCAGCGAAAAAATCACTAGGAAGGGGAACCTCGTTGGCTCTGCTATTTTCCCCTAGAGTGAAACTAGGTTTCCATCCTGGCAGCGGAGGATCTCCCGAAACGGTCTCAGAAGCAACTCCTTTTCCTTTCCGAGACCTGTTTCTCCGAGCCAATGCTGTAAAGCCGAAACGTTCAGCTGACTGATCGAAAGCTCGAAGCGGTGAAGAGCGCGAACAATGGTGCCGGGGATCGGGGACCACATGCGGCAATACGACAGAAAGGCTTCATAGTGAGTGAAGAAACCTTCCAGGGGATTCCTTGCGCTCTCATTGCCACTCGGGATCCGGAACACGACTTCGCTTGGGACCTGGTAAAACTTCCGAAGAGTGGCAAGGTAGCGGGGAGAAACCATGCTCGGCGTGAGAGGCGCATTTGGCGACCTCACATGCCTCTTGGGGATCGGGATGTCTTGCACAGAAGGGAGTGAACCGTAAAGAGCTTTGTAGTACGCGTCCTTTGCGTCTTCATCGACTCCAAACTCTTCCTTCGGAGCGATCACCTCATTAGCAGAAGATTCGTCCGAAGACAAATGAGAGGAAGAGTGCCTCTTCGAAGATCCTTTGCTTGAAGACATCTTTCTTTTAAAATAAGCAAGGAGAGAAAGAAAAGGGAGATGCCTATCTTAGAGGTAAATTCTAGTGAGAAGTAAGTTTGGAATGATCAAAAACTTACTCCACCTATATAAAGCAATAAAAGAGATTTACTATTTACTCCCGGTTTTCGGCAAACGATTACGTCTTTACACCTTCCTCACAAGCTATACCGCGAGCTAGGACCTATTACCAAATACCACGGAACCTAGCTAGCTGGGGGGCTAAATGTTGGGGTCAAAATCGGTCACGACGGAATCGATACCCGAAAACCCTCGGAAAAAACAAAACCTCGGTCAAAACTTCAAAAAACCGAGAAAACTAATAACCGAAAAGGATCACCCGACGAGTACGGGTCTACTCGCCGGCGAGCATGACCGAAGCACGGGTCAGCTCGCTCGGTGAGCACGAGCCAGCTCTCCGGCGAGCTCGACCGATACAAGGGAGAGCTAGCCCAGCGAGCGCGGACCAGCTCGCCGGCGAGCTCGCCCACGACAAGGTTGAGCTCGCCCGGCGAGCGTGTGCCAGCTCGCCGGCGAGCTCAACCGAGACAGAGTACCTGAACCTGTAAAAGCTCATAAAAGACACCAGAAGTGTCCTTTTGTTCCCAAAAACATATAAAAATCAAGTGGGTAAAATCCATGACTTATCAACTCCCCCAGACTTATCCTTTTGCTTGTCCTCAAGCTAATTTTAAGGACATAGGTCTAGAAGAGGATTCCAAATAGTGAGACTTAAACAACCTCTAACTCAAAATTATCACCTCAACTTTGTTGCATGCCACATCAAAATCTATTAACTTCGGAAGCACATTATACCATATCCTAGCTTAGCATCCAAGTTCATCTAGCCAACAACTTAGCAATCCTGCCTGACTAACCCCTCTACTGATTTCATTTCTGTGCATAAAGATAAAAGTGCGGGCTTTACCTTGGGAGTATCGATCACAGGATTCAAGGTTGCTTAGACAAGTATCCGGATCTGCAGGTAAAAGTTAGTTCCTATCCTCTCTCTCTACTTTTTCTCTCTTAGTGTTGTCTGCTTTTTGTTTGCAGATCATCGACTGAGATTGGACAGGCTTCCATGAATGAAGCTTAATGGTTGCAGCCACCAAGTCCTGTTCACTTCTTTTTGACCTATATCCTACGATTCATTGCAAAGCAAGTCTTGAAGGGGGTAACCACAAAGTCCTGTTCGAATCCTTTACCTATAGAATTCTTATGAATCAAGTCTTGAGGGGGGTAACCGCCAAGCCCTAATCGAATTCCTTCCTAGTTGATAACTAACTAATCCTAGAACATAAATTCAAGATAAAATAATTTTTTTTTTAGGTAGAACTTATGAAAATTAAATTTAATTTCGAAAATGAGAGAAAAAGGGTGATAAAACTATCTACACAAGGCTTTACCATCCAGACTTGTTCGAAGCATCCGATCCCATGTATACCAAGCTCCAAGACAAGCAGAGAATGTCAGGTTAGATTGGAAATCAGCTTTGGTTCTTTCAGATGATCATGAAAAGTATTGTCATAGCGACCGGTGATCCACTTTATCATCTATAGTACATTCTGCGGTTAACAAATCTAAGAATGGTGCTAAAGAGTGGTTAGAAAATAAGTAGAAATCATTGTCTCCATTTGGTGCATGATAAATTCTCTTCCTTTTTCTTTTTTTTTTTTGAAAAATAAAGAAAGCTTTAAGAGAGATTTGAAAAGAAAATGAAAAATGCTTTTAAGAAATAGAGACTTAAAAATGTTAGTAACAACCCCCCCCCCAGACTTAAACAACACTGTCCCCAGTGTTATTTAGTCTAAGTGTGGTGAAAAAGAAAAAGAAAATTAGATAGTTAATGACTAAGTAACTGTACCTATTATTACTTGTATCGATCGATACCATGTCTAGCCTATCGATCGATAGCTGTTAGACAGAAGGTCATCAATTCGTCTGTTGGTGTCTAACCCGTCTGATCTGTCATTTGTTAGTTCTGTTAGACAATCCAAACACAAGCAAATAGATAATAAGTCATAAAAATAGATAGTCTAGAGTAATAAATCCTAAAAATCCAAAATAAAAATGAAAATAGAAATAAAAATAAAAGTGTCTGGGAATAAGAGATAGAAATATGAGGACTAGTCGGAGTTCTCTACTGCATCCTAGTCGTCTGATGACGAGTCACAACGGTACTGGTGTGATGGACCTGGGGCTGCTGGATCATGGGCTCTCACGCTCCTCCTGCTCATGCAACTACAGCGAGACACTCTGGACCAGATGGCCTGAAGAGCGTCTGCGACGAACCTCTGAAAGTCCCCGTGGTCGCGCATCGGAATGTTTGGCATGATGGGGAAGTCATGCACTGGTGTCTCTGGCTGGTCCTGCGTAGCTGGTGCTCTGCGCTCTCCTGGAACTCTCCGTGGCACGTCCTGGAGGTTGCGGAGGAATGCCTCATCTGGCTGGAACCGGAGGCTATCAATGTCCCCGTTGAAGTCCGTGATGTGGCGGGAGGGCAGCTGCAGAAGACGGAGGCAGTCTCCTCTCCTGAAACTCCAGAGCAGGCCGTCCTTCAGCCACTGGGCTGAAGACAGATGCGCCAAGTCCAGGTAGGCGCGGGAGGTGCAGGCTGGCTCTCCAGTCAAGCGGATGCCGAGGTGCTGGAAGATCGGTGTAAGCAGGCTCCCAATCGTCTCCTTCTTCCTGCCAGTGCCCTTGAAAAGCTTCATCTTCAGTGACACCAGGTGCTGAGCGAAGAGGGATCCCAGGTTGGGCATGGGCATGTCGCGGTCTGGGTCCAGGTCCTGCAGGTCGACAACTCCGTCAATCGCAGTGAACAGCAGTGTGAGCTCGTCAATCCTCACCTTGTTGGGCTCCATCTTGCACAGCAGAGTTCTGGCAAGGGCCCTGATGAAGTAGCGCAAGGTGGGATGATGGATATCAGTCTGAGTGACAGCCATGCTCCAGTGGCCTGTGCCAATGATCCTCCAGAAGTCACCGATCATCGGAAACTCAGGGACACCCATAGCGGCGTACGAAGGATCAAACCCGTAGATCTTGCAGATCTCAGCAACTGTGATCCGGTATCTGACACCTCTGGCGAAGAACGAGAGAACTCTGTCGCTCGCGACGCGGCCAGTGGTGGTGGTGTAAGTGAGGTCGGCTGTGGCGAGGAACTGTCGGACCAGAGACGGGTAGACGTCATAGGGGCGTGTGGCCATGGTGCCGAACCCAAGCTGACTGATCGTGTCCCTCAAGTCATGCAAGAGACCAAGCTGCCGGACGGTAGCCTCGTCGATGAAACGGGTGGGAGAAATGTCAACGTGCAGCCATGCGTTGTAGAACAGGCTGTCGTAGTCGTCCCAGGTCTCCGTTCGCCGACGGTGGGTGCAAGCGGTGGAACGGACAACTGTCCTCGGGTCGGGGTAAGACTCCACCGTCTGTATGGCCTTGGAAGGGTTCCTAGGCCATGGAGAGCGCTCGTCGGGCTGTCGGGGTGGTGAGTGTGATGATGATGATGGCGTCGAGGAAGATGGTGGTGTGGGTGGTGCTCTGGAGGTGCTCGGGATATCGAGCCTCCTCTTAGTCCTCCTCTCGCGTCGGCTATCCCTCCGTGAACTCATCTGCAAACAAAAAATAATCATTCATTAGAACATGCAATCGATGGTTCCGATATCGATCGATTCTCTAGAAGAGAAGTGGATCGATTTTGGTGTCACTGTATCGATCGATTGTCGTATCTGACATCGATTCCTTAGCGTCGACATTGATCGATTCGACAATAACCGTGTCGATCGACACGACATCGCGGACCTGCAACACGAGATTCATCCCAAATCGTAATTCCACGAACAACAAATGCAAAACGAACAGTCCAGGGACCTATTTCATCATACTAGCAACCTAAATCGACCAAATCCAAGCCTAATCGAACGATTTTGTTCATGTCAAAACCTAGTCAAACAAAATCCAAAAAAATAGAGGATTTCGGGTTCATACCTTGAAGAATCGGTGAGAAGATGAACAAATGAGTTAGAGAAGTGAAAAACGAAGAGATTGAGGCGAGAAACGGCGAAAATCGGCTCGGTTTCTAGAGAGAAAAATAGGGTTTTTGTTTTCGGGAGAGGAATGCGAAATGAGGGGGAGAAAAGGCGGAAATCGGGGTTAATGACCCGCGGCCTCGATATACCCTAATCGATCGATATACATATGTGCGTATCGATCGATTTTAGGGCAGTTCCTTATCTATATTTTTTTTTTGAAAATGAAAATAAAATAAAAATTTGAAAAATAAAAAATAAAAATGGATACTTAAATGCAAAAGTGGGTTGCCTCCCACTAAGCGCTTTATTTTTAGTCATTAGCTTGACTGAAAAATCTCTTTAATCAGATTCGGGGATGCCCAACCGTAAAGGTTTGACATTCGGCAGTTTAGCCCAGTAATGCTTCACTCGTTGCCCGTTCACCGTAAATTCTTCTCCTTTATCGTTCATAAGGGTGCTGGATCCGTTTGGTCTAGCTACCGTAACTGTGAAAGGTCCTGACCAGCGAGAACGGCGTTTTCCGGGAAACAAAGTTAGCCGAGAGTTATATAATAGAACTTGATCGTTGGCGGCAAAGTGCCGGGAGACGATCTTCTTGTCATGGTAAGCTTTCGTGCGCTCTTTATACAACTTTGAACTCTCATAAGCTAGATGTCTGATTTCATCTAGTTCGTTTAGTTGTATGAGTCTCCTTTCGGCAGCAGTCTTGATGTCGAAATTTAGCAATTTTGTTGCCCATGCTGCTTTATGCTCTAATTCAACGGGTGAGTGACAAGCTTTTCCGTAAAGAAGATGGAAAGGAGTTGTTCATAGTGGAGTTTTAAATGCAGTTATGTACGCCCAAAGTGCATTGTCCAGCTTCCGTGACCAATCTCTTCTGATGATCCCAACGGTTTTCTCCAGAATCTCTTTGATTTGTCTGTTAGAAACTTCTACCTGCCTACTCGTTTGTGGATGTTAGGGTGTGGCAACTCTGTGGTGAACTTCATTTTCCTGAGTAGATTTTCGAAAACTTTGTTGATAAAATGGGTACTTCCATCGCTTATTACTACTAGAGGAACTCCAAATCTAGGGAAGATAATGCTTTTGAAGAGTTTGACAACAACAGAAGCATCATTTGTAGGAGTGGCTATAGCTTCAACCCATTTTGAAACATAATCAACAGCAACTAAAATGTATCTGTTCCCATACGAGAAAGGGAAAGGGCCCATAAAATCTATCCCCCAACAGTCAAAGACTTCGATTTCGAGAATGAACTTCTGTTCCATTTCATGTCTTTTGCTGATTTTTCCTCTTCGTTGACACCTATCACATTTTATGATATAGGCGTGAACATCGCGGAACATAGTAGGCCACCAAAATCCGGCCTGAAGGATTTTAGATACTGTTTTGAAAGTTGCGAAATGTTCGGCGTAAGATGATCCATGGCAGTGGAATATGATGTCCGGCACTTCAGCGGCTGCAACGCAGCGTCTGTAAATTCCATCAGCACATTGCTTGTAGAGATACGGTTCATCCCAGTGGTATCGCCTGACTTCTCTTAAGAACTTCTTTCTGTCATAATTTTTGAGTCCTTCTGGTTCGACGTCAGCAGCTAAATAGTTCACTATGTCAGCATACCAGGGTCTGTCTCTGAACTTCTTTTCAACAGCATGCAACTTCCTGATCGGAGTTTTGGCATCTATCAGGAGTGTGCGGATCAGTGTTGATACTGTCGGCTACGGTGACAGTCACATTAGAGGATATCATGAATGAGACTTTATCCAGGCCAAGGCTGTTTTCAAAATTGGTCAGTGCTTCTGTCTTGTTGTCGATTGATTGAGCGGTTGATTCATCGATCGACATGCCATCTGTAGCATCAATCAATTCATCGTTCGTGTCATCGATCGACATTGGTTCGGTTATATCGATCACCTCATTACTTGGTTCATCGACCGATATGGATTCAGATGCAAGATTTATCTGACCAACGAATGTAGATTCTGCCAGGTATACACCTTCGGCTGGCAAGAAATCATCAATAGGAATGTTGTCATTCATTTGATCCGGGAAAGGTGATCAGCTACGCTGTTATCTACTCCTCTTTTGTCCTTGATTTCCATGTCAAATTCTTGGAGTAGAAGGATCCATCGGATAAGTCGTGGTTTGGCATCTTTCTTTTGCATAAGGTATTTTATTGCTGTGTGATCGGTGTGAACAATGACTCTTGAGCCAACAAGGTAGTTTCGGAATTTCTCGAAAGTGTACACGACAGCAAGTAATTCCTTTTCCGTTGTGCCATAATTTCTCTGAGCATCGTCCAGAGTTCGGCTCGCGTAGTAAATAACATGAACTTTTTATCTTTACGCTGCCCTAACACTGCTCCTACTGCGAAATCACTTACATCGCACATAATTTCGAAAGGAAGATCCAATCGGGTGCTTGCACGACAGGGGCAGTTATCAAAGCCTTTTTGATTTTATCAAAGGCCTGCTGACATTCTGAAGTAAATTCGAATTTAATATCCTTGCAGAGGAGTGTTGTCAGAGGTCTGGCAATTTTGCTGAAATCTTCTATAAACCTTCGATTAAATCCAGCATGCCCAAGAAAACTCCTAATGTCCTTTACGTTAGTTGGTGGAGGTAAACCATTCATTACTTCTATCTTTGCTCGATCTACTTCAATTCCAGCAGCAGATACTTTGTGTCCAAGAACAATTCCATCATTAACATAAAACGACATTTTTCCCAATTTAGAACAAGGTTCTTTTCCTCGCATCTGGATAGAACTTTACAGAGGTTATCGAGACAACTTTTGAAATCAGAACCATAGACTGAAAAATCATCCATAAAAACTTCCAAAATATCTTCTATCATATCAGTGAAGATAGACATCATGCAGCGTTGGAAGGTAGCAGGGGCGCCAAATGGCATCCGACGGTAAGCAAATGTTCTGTAAGGGCATGTGAAGGTTGTCTTTTCTTGGTCATCCGGATGAATTGGAATTTGGAAAAATCCGGAATATTCATCGAGAAAACAATAGTATTGATGATTGGCTAGTCTTTCCAACATTTGATCGATGAAAGGTAGAGGAAAATGGTCTTTCCGCGTTGCGGAGTTTAGTTTCCTGAAGTCGATGCACATACGGTGTCCAGTTATAGTTCTTTTTGGAATAAGTTCGTCTTTGTCGTTCTTGACCACAGTGATGCCTCCTTTCTTAGGCACCACGTGAACTGGGCTCACCCAACTGCTATCTGAGATTGGATAGATTACACCGGCATCGAGAAGTTTGATGATCTCCTTTTTAACTACTTCTTTCAGGTTGGGGTTGAGTCCCCTCTGATGTTTTATTGATGATTTTGATTCATCTTCAAGATGAATCCGATGCATACACAGGTCGGGGGAAATTCCTGGGATATCTTCAACAGAGTATCCGATTTCTTTCCTGTGTTTTCGCAGTTTATTCAGCAATAAAACGAGCTCACTGTTCGTAAGATTTGCATTAACGATAACGGTATAAGTGTTGTCAAAAAGGTAGGCATATTCGAGTCCAGCAGGAAGTGGTTTCAATTCCACCTTTGGTGCATTTTCCTTGCTTAGATCGTCTCTCGAGAATGGTTGTCGATCGACAGCGTTTTGCAAATATCGATCGATATTTATCTCGGAATCATCTTCATCATTGATGGCATCGTCATTTCTTGCGTCCATTAAATGTGCATAATCTTCCGTATGGTTATCTATGCTGAAAACTTCTCCCTGAGCAACCATGAGCACGTCCTCGATCTGGCTTTCAAGGAATGAATCTTCAAAAGATTTTTGGGTAAGCTCGTCGATATCATCGACATAGGAGGATGATCTATCTATCAAAGGGCGCGTCATTAATTTTTCCATGTCGAATCTCATTGGAATGTTTCCAATGTTCAGGCAGATGCGTCCTTCTTTGACGTCAATTATCGCATTTGCGGTTGCAAGAAATGGTCTTCCCAAGATAATGGGGTCTTTGGGTTCGTTCTTGTAGTGAAGTACAACGAAGTCCGTTGGTACTGTGCAGCCATTGATGATTACGGGCACATCCTCAAGTGCTCCTTCCGGGACTCGGACAGATCGATCAGCGAGAACTAGTTGGATATTTTCTGGAGTAAACTCCGCATATCGGAGGGATGTTGCAACAGAGTGCGGCATCAAATTCACGCTAGACCCGAGATCGCAGAGGGCTCTTGGAAATTGTTTATCTTGGATGGTGCAACTAAGAACGAAACTACCAGGGTCGGGTTCCTTGATCGGAATTTCGCCTTGAATTATAGCACTGACTTTCTCGGAAATCATCATGATACTACGTTCTCTGACGTGAAAACCTTTAGTTACCATGTCTTTAACGTACTTCTTTAGAGTTGGCGAAATTTTGACAGCATCACTTAATGGCATCTCAACTCTGATCCTTTCGATTTCTTTCTTACAGACTTCTCTGTCCAATTCACGCTTAGGGTCGGACTTTCGTGGAGAAAAAGGTGGAATCGGGTTATAAACCCTTTCGATAGTAGGTCCAGCTGGTGCTGAGTCATTTTCGGCTTAGGGGATTGGTGTCGATCGATATTGTTTTCATCAAATCGGTCGATATTAACCTCATCCTCGAATCTTCCTCATCGTCCGGAATGTCAATCACAACGTCTTCGGTGCTTTGACTATTTTTTTCTTTGCTTTTGTTTGGTGAAGGTTCCGCTCTACTGGCATGGAATATCACAGGGTTAGGGGTGGGTTTGATCTCTTCTCCAGAAAAATTTTCTGAAGAGGATTTTTCCTTAACTTTCGGAACAAGTTGCTTTCCACTTCTCAAGAGTACATCACTAACTTGACGTCTTGGGTTCATATCAGTTCGCCCAGGAAGACGTCCTGCTTCCCTCTTGATAGCGATTGCGTTTTTGGTGACATTACCTTCTAATCGTTTGACTTGTTCACTTTGAGCATCTAATTTTTTAAATAGCTCACGATGAATAACGTTTAGTTTGGTGTCCATGTCGCTTTCTATTTTCTGATTTTCCGTGAAAGCTTGATTTATCCTGGAGTCAGTTTTTCTTTGATGGGATCTGGTTAGGGCATCATAGTTTTTGGTGAAACTATCTTCGTCCGGGTTGTAAACTTGAGACGTACTCTTTTTCACAGAAAATAGTTGTCTTTCAGAACAACTATCCTCACTTGGAAGAGTTTGTCTAAGTTTCTTTTCCCTCATGATTGAGTGCAGAGAGTCTAATGACTGCCTGATTTCAGCTAATTGGAGCGTGTCCCTGGACGTGGCTCTATTTTCCCTATCACTGATCTCATAGGATTTTTCCAAAGCTATATTTCTGATCAAACGCTTTACTTTACTAGGATTCCTAGTGCTAAAGTTTCCTTCACTTGCGGTATCCAGCGTGATTTGGTAACGAAGGCTGACGCCTCCGTAAAAGAAATTAAGGAGCTGCGGTTCTGAGTAACCATGGTGAATGCAATCACGTTGATAGCCTTCAAATCTGATCCAAGCGTTTTTAAACAATTCATGTGGACCTTGAGCAAAGTAAGATCACTTTTCTCGTACATCCCAATAGCGAGCGTCATCGAAAAATTGATTTATGAAAGCGTTTCTGATTTCCTCCCAGCAAGTTAGAGAGCCTGCTGGAATTTGATTCAACCATTTTCTGGCTTTTCCCTCAAGGGAAAATAAAAAAGTTTACAGGGATTGTAGTCATCAGAGACTAGATCTTCTAGATATTCGATGTGCTCGTGGGGATGCTCCAAAGCAGATCCACGGAAGGGTTTATTTCGTACCAGAAGAATAAAATCAAGGTAGAGTTTTGATTTTCTGGTATCAACTTCTGGTACTTTGATGGCAGACCTATTGGAATATGTCTTCATGGAGTCTAAGTAGTCTTGCAAAATCAATTCTGGTTCCTCATCTTCAGAGGAAGATGAATAAGACTGAACAGGGATTTCATTTCTCTGTTCATCAGCTAATTCAGAACTTGTGTTTGTAGTTGGTTTGCCTAGGACTACTTCCTCATTAGCAGATTCGGTAAGTGAACACTTACCTGCTTCCGGCTGGTTGGCATCGATCGATGTTCGGGGTGGTATGTCGGTCGATTCCTCGCTCAATATATCGGTCGATTCCTCGCTCAATATATCGCTCGATTTTGTTGTGTTCGTGTCGATCGATGGACTGCCGAAATTTGCCTTCTCCATTCTTAGGTACCTGTAAGAGCACAATAAGAGGAAAAGATTTTAGTAAATACGAAAATAAGGTCTAGACTATATTCTGAACTAAATCTAATGGTAATAAGAAAGAGTCCCCGGCAACGGCGCCAAATTTGATATCACTCAAATTACCCTAAGGAGTGACTTTACTCTCTCAAATAAGAGGTTCAGTTGTAGTACTTAGGGATCGAATCCACAGAGACTCTAGGATTACACAATAGATTGCTTAGTCTTTGAAATAAAGCTAGACAAACAAGTTTAAAGCAGTAAATAAAGGGGTAAGCAAGTAATTGCTTGATTAAATGGTTTAGGTTTTAGGCAAGAGGAAAGAAAGCTAGATTTAGGCTATTTCTCAGGTGTAACTAGCATGCAGGATATCTAGGGTTTTTAGTATTCATAGTCCTGAACTCAAACCTTAAGGTTAAACCAATGATTGATTATCTTCAACTAGATCTTAAGTCATCAACTATCGTTCGATGAGTATGAGAAAGTGTTGATCGATTATTTTATATGAATATCGATCGATAGACCTTTCGCGGTATCGCTCGACAAGAGGATTGCTCTATCGATCGATATCGTTTCTAGTGAGCTTTAAGATCGGATTTGAATTGGTTCTCCAAACTTACAAAGGGCTACTTTCGTGCACCCTAGGTAAGTTGGAACATACCAGCTTTGGGTTTCAGGGATTTGCCAAGTTTTCACTTATCCAAATTAATCCTAAGATCAAAGATAAGGGTGATCAATCCTATACTTAGCATTAAGAACAACTAGAATGAAGAACTATATTTTAAACACCCTAGTATTAAATCAATTGCAATGCATGTTTAGCCTTAATGAGAAGCCTAAATCTAACAAGAGAAACTACTCAAACATATTCATGGAAGGCAAAATCAAGATCTTCTCTGTATGCAGTTTGGATCTATCTCTCCACTCCTAAGCTCTCTCTCCAAGGTAGCAAGAAGCTTCACTCAAAATTAGGTTGTTGGGGTCAAAAACGGTTATCTCGAAATCTACGGCCAAAGATCCTTCCAAACTCGAAGATTTCCCGCACGAACGAATAGCGGGGGAAAGATCGAGCAACGGAAAACCCACGGATGGCAAGACGGCCTGGCGCCGGCGGCACGCGGGACGCGGGCCGGCCTGGCGCCAGGCCGTCTTGCCATCCGTGGGTTTTCCGTTGCTCGATCCCGGCCTGGCGCCGGCGGCACCCGTCACGCGGGCCGGCCTGGTGCCAGCGGCACCCCGGCCTGGCGCCGGCGGCACCCCGGCCTGGCGCCGGCGGCACCCGTCACGCGGGCCGGCCTGGTGCCAGCGGCACCCCGGCCTGGCGCCGGCGGCACCCCGGCCTGGCGCCGGCGGCACCCGTCACGCGGGCCGGCCTGGCGCCGGCGGCACCACGGCCTGGCGCCGGCGGCACCCGTCACGCGGGCCGGCCTGGCGCCGGCGGCACGCGGGACGCGGGACGGCTTGGCGCCGGCGGCACCCCGGCCTGGCGCCGGCGGCACGCGGGACGCGGGACGGCCTGGCGCCGGCGGCACCCCGGCCTGGCGCCGGCGGCACCCCGGCCTGGCGCCGGCGGCACCCGTCACGCGGGCCGGCCTGGCGCCGGCGGCACCCTGGTCTGGCGTCGGTCCACGGCCCTCGTCCTGGTCTCGGTTACATCGTGCTCGGTCTGATCCCATCTTAGCTTGTTCGGATCAACCCTCGTGAGTTTGGTACAATCAAGGCTACGGAATAAACATCTTTCTATTCGGTTGGAATCATCCTCGATGTTTTACGATGGAAACTGGAGGGATTGGATTTCTCGTAGAAGATATCATATAAAACAAAGATCGATTAACTTGAACATCGATCCTTTAAGCTATACGGTTTATTCTCCGAGAAAGATCATCTTTCCGAGAAATCGTATAAAACGTTTAACGACTTAAGACAAGTCCACAGACTTACTTACGATTTTTCAGAATTCAGGCCCAATCAGGCTATGGCGGTTTATCCGATTTCCCGAAACGTCGGATAAACATCAAGTCATCGAAAGATAGCGGAAAACTCGAGGATGATTACGAAGACCGACGAAAATGGGACATTTCCTGAAGAGATAAGCTTGGGCCCAAAGGCGAGGCCCATCATCCTAAGGCAAACCGACCTAGGAGTGGGTATATAAGGAGAGCAAGAGCAGAGGAGAAGAGCATCCCGAAAATCCGAGAATTAGACTTAGAGCATCCTGCTAGCTTAGAAGAACTAGGGTTTAGGTGGTTAGACTAGCAGAGCAAGGCTTAGGACGTTTGGCTGCCTGCAACTCTATCTTTTTCTTTAAGTCGCAAATCTCTTTGTCTTTCGGAGAATCCTTGTACTCGTTTCTCTTATCTAATAAAACGCCTTCGGGCAAATATTTCAATTCCCATTTTTTGTCTTCTGTTTACTTTATCGATTTCGTGTGGCAACGCAGAGAATCCGGACCTTCAAGGAAAGTCGGGTTTACTTGGCTTTCCTCCGCAATCTTATTTATCGGAAATTGACGGTGTGAATTTCGGTTCCCACATAGGTCTAAAAGTTCCCTAGGAAAGTCTTGCCTCTAAAATAATACAAAACCCTATTAATATAGACTAACAGGCGGCCAGGGACTCATTTGGTAGAAGTGAAACCCTAATGAGATGTCTAGCTCATTAAACTCGTCATTAATTCTTGGAGGCCTTTCATATCGATCGATGTCACAATCTTCTATCGATCAATTAATATAGTGTCTCGTCGGTCGATGCATCATGGTGAGCATCGGTCGATTTAGCTCAAGTTAGCGTTCCATTACAACCCTCCTTAAAGTATCCATTTTTGCTCCAAAATGGTCATATTTCACCAAAGAGTACCTGATGTCTGGACAGCTCCTTGTTTATCTAGGGATGAGTATAAGTATTATGTCACATTCATTGATGAAAAATCTAAATACACCTGGTTAACAGCCATTAAAATAAAGATAGCGTCCTTGATGCATTTAAAAATTTTCAAAGCTATGTTACTAACCAATATCATGCCAAGATTAAGATTTTCAGGTCTGATAATGGTGGGGAGTACACTGGCCATGCATTCAAGGATCATCTAGCTCAACATGGGATTCTACACCAGACTAGCTGCCCTTACACTCCTCAGCAGAATGGAGTGGCTGAAAGAAAGAACAGGTACATCATAGAGGTTGCTCGGTCTATGATGTTTCACAAGAGTGTGCCCAAGAGATATTGGAGTGATGCTGTGATGACTGCTTGCTATTTGATCAACAGGATACCGACCAGAGTTCTAAAGGATCAATCTTCTTTTGAGGTTCTCAACAAGAGTAAACCAAATTTAGATCACTTAAGGACTTTTGGGTGTTGTGTGTGTGCTATGTGATGGTTCCTGGTAAGCTGAGAAACAAGTTAGAGGAACGGAGCACCAAGACTATGTTTGTTGGATATTCTTCATCCCAAAAGGGATACAAGTGTTTTGATCTAGTTACTAGAAGAGTAATGGTGTCCAGAGAAGTAAAGTTCAAGGAAGAGAAAGGTTATTATGATGGGAAGAATTGGGAAGAGCTTGAAGGTCTCTCTCAACCCTCAGATGCGGCTACCAGCCTGAGAAACATCTTAGAGGGACTTGGGATTGGTGTCTACCAGGATCAGCATAGGCGTGAAGGGTCCCCACCAGTGACTACTAAAGAATCACCCCACTTTGAACATGAGGGGGGACATGAAGCAGAAGCTATAAGTTAAGAAGATCAAGGGCAAGGCTCGGGTGAAGCTGGACGTCTAGAAGGTCATAGCTCTGATGTTCCTGTCCAAAGTGGAGAAGATAGTGAGGAAGACACTATATTAAAGGATCAGACGGAAGGTCAAGAAGCTGAAGAAGAAGATCAGATACAAAAAGAAGCAGTTACTGAAGAAGAAGTGATTGTACCTTTGAGGAGGAGTACATGGCAATGGAAGGATCCTTCCAACTGTGTAGACACTCGCGTGTACTACAATGCCCAGGCTGTGGAGCATCCTTCCTAAGCAGTGTGTTCCTTTGATGAATACCCTGAAGAGCATTGGGCTTTCTTGACAAGCCTAGAGAAAAATTTTGTTCCAAGATCATATGAAGAAGCTATGATGCATGAGGATTGGAAAGAATCTGTTGGAGAGGAAGCTTAAAGTGCTTTGCCAAAAGGGAAGAAGGCTGTGACCAGCAGATGGATATTCACTATAAAGTACAAGGCTGATGGAACTGTGGATAGAAAGAAGACTAGACTGGTGGCAAGAGGATACACTCAGACCTATGGAAAAGACTACATTGACACATTTACTCCTGTTGCCAAGTTACATACAATCAGAATAGTCCTATCTCTTGCTGTGAATCTTGAGTGGGGACTTTAGCAGATGGATGTGAAGAATGCTTTTCTTCAAGGAGAGCTTGAAGATGAAGTATATACGCATCCTTCTCCTGGTCTTGAGAGCCTAGTGAAGCCAGGAAATGTCTTGAGATTAAAGAAGGCTATCTATGGGCTGAAGCAATCACCTAGAGTTTGGTACAAAAAATTGAGTACTAGATCACACCCTCTTTACTCTCACCACTCCCTCAGGAGTTGTCTGCCTTCTTGTGTATGTGGATGATATCATCTTAACCGGCAGTGAAAAAAAGGGGATTCAAGCCACAAAAGAGTTTCTGAAGTCAGTGTTTGTGATAAAAGACTTGGGAGAGATGAAGTATTTCCTTGGGATTGAGCTGTGCAGATCAAAGGAAGAGTTGTTCATCTCTCAAAGAAAGTATACATTGGATATTCTGAAAGATGCTGGTGCTTATGGAGGAAGAATTCCTAGGATGCCTATGGAAGATGGGTATAAGATCCTACGTGAGGGGGAGAAAGAGAATGACAAGCCATTACATGATCCAAAGTTGGATAAGAAGCTTGTGGGGAAGCTGATATACTTAACCATTACAAGGCCAGATATATGCTTTGCTATGAATCAAGTAAGCCAGCATATGCAAACTCCAAAGGAGCATCACTGGCGCATGGTTGAAACAGAAGCACTGAAGTTGGGATATGGATGGACTGCAACAGAAGCACTGAAGTTGTAGGTTATTGTGATGCAGATTGGGCTGGTGATAGAGCTGATAGAAGGTCTACAACTGGTTACTGCATTTTCATTGGAGGAAACATGGTAACCTGGAAGAGTAAGAAGCAAAAGGTGGTATTATGCTCTAGTGCTGAGGCTGAGTATAGAGCCATGCTGAAGCTTACCAATGAGTTGGTTTGGATCAAGGGTATTCTTAAACACTTGGAGATAGATCAGTCAGCAACTATGACAATGCACTGTGATAATCAAGCTGCTATACATATTGCTACAAACTCAGCGTTTCATGAGAGAACGGAGCACATTGAACTTGACTGCCACAAGGTTAGGCAGATGATAGTGATGGGAGTAATCTTGCCATGTTACACAAAGAGTGAAGATCAGCTGGCAGATGTATTTACCAAGGCGTCTAGGCAAAAGACAATGGAGTCCATACACATCAGGCTTGGACTCATTGATCTCTCGCCTAAGGGCTAGTTATATACTCTCCTGATCATGAGATCTTTACTCTTTTTCCCTCATCAAAGTTTTGTCCCGATTGGTTTTCTTTGATGAGGTTTTTAATGAGGAAGATCTCATGGTCCTTCCAAGCTTGACTTGTTTCACATGGTCAAGCTTGAGGGGGAGTGTTAAATTAATCAGAGTATTATATGGAAAGAGATATCTTGGGTATTGAAGAGAAGATGAGATGTTGAGTGATAAAGGGAGACAGATTGCCTTAGGTTGACCTGTCCGTACATGTCCGTACATGGTTACTATTTAATCTCTTCTTAAAACTCTCTTATAATCTCAGTACTCTCTCTTAATCTACCATCAATCTCTTAATACCATCTCTATTCTCAAAAGATTTCAACTATAGCTCATCAAGCCGAGGAGATACAAGCAAACAAAGCTTGCTATTTGGTTAACAGGAAAGGAGCACCAAGACTATGTTTGTTGGATATTCTTCATCCCAAAAGGGATACAAGTTAGAGAAAATGAGCACCAAGACTATGTTTGTTGGATATTCTTCATTCCAAAAGGGATACAAGTGTTTTGATCCAGTTACTAGAAGAGTAATGGTGTCCAGAGAAGTAAAGTTCATGGAAGAGAAAGGTTATTATGATGGGAAGAATTGGGAAGAGCTTGAAGGTCTCTTTCAACCATCAGATGCGGCTACCAGCCTGAGAAACATCTTAGAGGGAATTGGGATTGGTGTCTACTAGGATCAGCATAGGCGTGAAGAGTCCCCACCAGTGACTACTAAAGAATCACCCCACTTTGAACATGAGGGGGACATGAATCAGAAGCTAGAAGTGAAGAAGATCAAGGACAAGGCTCGGGTGAAGCTGGAGGTCTAGAAGGTCATAGCTCTGATGTTCCTGTCCAAAGTGGAGAAGATAGTGAGGAAGACACTATATTAGAGGATCAGACTGAAGGTCAAGAAGCTGAGGAAGAAGATCAGATACATTACTGAAGAAGAAGTGATTGTACCTTTGAGGAGGAGCACACAGCAAAGGAAGGATCGTTCCAACTGGGTAAATACTCGCGTGTACTACAATGCCCAAGCTGTGGAACATCCTTCCCAAGCAGTGTGTTCCTTTAATGAATACCCTGAAGAGCATTGTGCTTTCTTGACAAGCCTAGAGAAAAATTTTGTTCCAAGATCATATGAAGAAGCTATGATGCATGAGGATTGGAAAGAATCTGTTGGAGAGGAAGCTAATGCTATGATAAGGAATGAGACTTGGTATGAAAGTGTTTTGCCAAAAGGGAAGAAGGCTGTGATTAGCAGATGGATATTCACTATAAAGTACAAGGCTGATGGAACTGTCGATAGAAAGAAAACAAGACTTGTGGCAAGAGGATACACTCAGACCTATGGAGAAGACTACATTGACACATTTGCTCCTGTTGCCAAGTTACATACAATCAGAATAGTCCTATCTCTTGCTGTGAATCTTGAGTGGGACTTTGGCAGATGGATGTGAAGAATGCTTTTCTTCAAGGAGAGCTTGAAGATGAAGTATATATGCATCCTCCTCCTGGTCTTGAGAGCCTAGTGAAGCCAGCGAATGTCTTGAGATTAAAGAAGGCTATCTATGGGCTGAAGAAATCACCTAGAGCTTGGTACAACAAACTGAGTACTTCATTGAATGGAAGAGGCTTTAGGAAATCTGAGCTAGATCACACCCTCTTTACCCTGACCACTCCCTCAGTAGTTGTCTGCCTTCTTGTGTATGTGGATAATATCATCTTAACCGGCAGTGACAAAGAAGCGGTTCAAGCCACAAAAGAGTTTCTGAAGTCAGTGTTTGAGATAAAATACTTGGGAGACATGAAGTATTTCCTTGGGATTGAGCTGTGCAGATCAAAGGAAGGGTTGTTTATCTCTCAAAGAATGTATACATTGGATATTCTGAAAGATGCATGTCCTTATGGAGGAAAAACTGCTAGGATGCCTATGGAAGATGGGTATAAGATCCCACGTGAGGGGGAGAAATAGAATGGCAAGCCATTCCATGATCCAAAGCTGTATAGGAAGCTTGTGGGGAAGCTGATATACTTAACCATTACAAGGCCAGATATATGCTTTGCTGTGAATCAAGTAAGCCAGCATATGCAAACTCCAAAGGAGCATCACTGGCGCATGGTTGAAAGAATTCTCATGTACCTGAATGGAACTCAAGGTCTTGGGATATGGATGGGCTGCAACAGAAGCACTGAAGTTGAAGGTTATTGTGATGCAGATTGGGCTGGTGATAGAGCTGATAGAAGGTCTACAACTGGTTACTGCACTTTCATTGGAGGAAACATGGTAACCTGGAAGAGTAAGAAGCAAAAGGTGGTATCATGCTCTAGTGCTGAGGCTTAGTATAGAGCCATGCTGAAGCTTACCAATGAGTTGGTTTGGATCAAGGGTATTCTTAAACACTTGGAGATAGATCAGTCAGCACCTATGACAATGCACTGTGATAATCAAGCTGCTATACATATTGCTACAAACTCAGTGTTTCATGAGAGAACCAAGCACATTGAAGTTGACTGCCACAAGGTTAGGCAGATGATAGTGATGGGAGTAATCTTGCCATGCTACACAAAGAGTCAAGATCAGCTGGCAGATGTATTTACCAAGGCATCTAGGCAAAAGACAATGGAGTCCATACACATGAGGCTTGGACTCACTGATCTCTCGCCTAAGGGCTAGTTATATACTCTCCTGATCATGAGATCTTTACTCTTTTTTGCTGATCAAAGTTTTGTCCCAATGGGTTTTCTTTGATGAGGTTTTTTAATGAGGAAGATCTCATAACAAGGTCATATATGTTCCGGTTAATCTCAAGGTGTTCTTGAGGTGTTCTTGGCGAGTGAAGAAGGATGGATAACAACAACCACAATAACAAGGTCATATCTATTCCGGTTACTCTCAAGGGAAAAAGCAACTATCTGCTGTGGTCAAGACTGGTGAAGACGCAGTTGGGAGGCTAGGGCTATGGAGTCACATCACGGATGAAGCTCAAACAAAGCCAGTGGCCAAAGAAGATGAAGGTGACAAGGAAAAAGAGGCAGCTTTGGCCGAGTACAAGAAATGGGTGCAAGATGATCTGATGGTGCTTTCCATGCTCCAAGGATCTCTGGAAGTCCCTCTACTCGAAGCCTACAGCTACTGTGAAGACCCTAAGCACGTATGGGAAACACTCCAGAAGACGTTTGGGAACAAGACCAACCTTAGCCGAGTGTTTGAGTTGAAAGAAGCTATCAATGCTCTTGTTCAAGATGGTGAGGAGTTCACCAAACACTTGGGAAAGTTTAGAGCTTTGTGGAACGAGCTTGAAGGATTAAGACCCAGCACCAATGATCAAGAGATCCTTGCGGAAAGGAGAGAGAAAGATCAAGTGTTTGGTCTGATAATGACGTTGGATCCTCCGTACAAGGATGTGTGCGCTCTATGTTTGCCTTCTATGGAGGAGGTGTGCGCTCAACTTCAGAAAGAGGAGGGGTCTATGGGTCTCTTTGGTGGGAAGAATGATCTCTCCATGGCGCATATGGTGGAAGAGATACTAGCTAAGAAATCTATGTACAAGAGTGGAGAAAGGAGGTATGGTGAGAGGTTTGCGGGTGAATGTGATCATTGCAAGAAGACCGGGCATAAGAAGAGCCAGTGCTGGATTCTACACCCGCATCTCAAACCTCCAAAGTTCAACAAGGATAGAGAAGCAAAGGCTAACCTTTCTGCTGAGGCAAGTGGTGCTAGTTCATCCAGAGCTGGACCAAAGGCTCTAGCGGGTGAAAGTGAGGTAAAGCCATGGTTTCTCATCACTCGGGAGGGAAGAGCTTGGATGACGAGTCCATCAGGAGATCTGACATTGAATCCCTCATCAAAGCTCTTAAGGAGTTTGGTAACAAACTCGGAAACACCCTTGGTTACTCATATAATGCTCATATACTGCCTAGTACTCCTGATAAGTTGCTAGAAATGATTGAGAGATCATACAAAGTGGATAAACCTCTGAATATTGCTGACAAACTGCTTTGAGTGATAGAGAACTTGCATAATAAAAATGATCATTATAGGACTCATATAGCTCAAAGTGTGACTACACCTTTGATCATTGATTCTGGTGCATCTCATCATATGATAAGTGATTCGAAACTCATTAAGAATATTGAACCTGCTCATGGTCATGTGATTATTGCTAATGGTACTAGAATTCCCATTCAAGGTGTTGGGAAGCTGAAACTGTTTGATAAGGATTCTAGAGCTTTTTACATGCCAGAGTTTACTTCTAATCTCTTATCTGTGAAACGGTGTACTAATGATCTTAAGTGCAATGTTATTTTCACTCCTAATGAGGTTAAATTTCAGGATATTGAGAGCAGTAAACTTATTGGGCAAGGAGTGACCAAAGGGGATCTATATCTGCTTGAAGACATTTCTACTATTTCTAGTTCTAGTTTCTCTTTTAATTCTGTGTCTGCCTCTAATAATGATGCATTGTGGCATGCTATGCTTGGACACCCACATCTTAGAGCTTTAAGTTTAATGTTACCAGGTGTTAATTTTAAAAATAAGGATTGTGAAGCATGTATCTTGGGAAAGCATTGTAGAATTGTGTTTCAAAGATCTTCTACTGTCTATGATAAATGCTTTGTTTTGATTCACTCTGATGTTTGGACCTCTCCATGCTTGTCTAGAGATAATTACAATTATTATGTCACATTCATAGATGAAAAGTCAAAATACACCTGGTTAACTCTGATAAATACATTTAAAAAATTTCAAAACTATGTTACTAACCAATATAATTGCAAGATCAAGATTTTCAGGTCTGATAATGGTGGGGAGTACATAGGACATGCTTTCAAAGACCATCTTGCTAAGCATGGGATTCCGCATCAGACTAGCTGCCCATACACTCCATAACAAAATGGAGTTGCTGAGAGGAAGAACATGCATCTCATGGTAGCAGCAAGAGCTCTCATGTTTCAGACCAGTGTACCAAAGAGATATTAGAGTGATGCTGTCTTAACAACGTGCTACCTAATCAACAGGACACCAACTCAAGTCGTTAGAGATCAGTCACCATTTGAGGTCCTCAAAAACAGTAAGCCAGTGCTTGATCATCTAAGAGTATTTGGTTGCGTGTGCTATGTGCTGGTACCAGGAGAGATGAGACACAAGCTTGAAGCAAAAAGCACTAAGGCCATGTTTATTGGGTACTCTACAACACATAAAGGGTACAAGTGCTTTGATCCGGATACAAGAAAAGTGCTAGTGTCAAGAGATGTTCAGTTTATGGAGGAGAAAGGATATTATGATAAAAAGAATTGGGAGGAACTAGAAGAGTTGTCTAAGCCATCAGATAGAGCTTCAAACTTGCGGATCATTCTTGAAGGTCTTGGGATTGGAATGACCCAGGATCAAAGTAAACATCACACGGCTACTACTCAGGAAGCTGAAGAACCAACACACCTTGATCATGAGGGAGGAGAAGGAGCTGAGGCTGGAGGCCAAGGAGACCAAAGCCCGGTTGCTGCAAGTCCTGATCAAAGTGTGGGAGAAGAGAATCAAGAATCTGAAGGAGAAAGTCAGGTTCAAGAAGAAGAAGTACAAATGGAGGAACAAGGACAAGCTGAACCAGAACCAGTGGTTGCTGTTCCATTAAAAAGAAGCACACGGGTGAGGAAGGATCCTTCCAACTGGGTAAACACTCGCGTGTATTACAATACCCAGGCTGTGAAGCATCCATCCCAAGCCGTGTGTTCCCTTAGTGAGTATCTTGAAGAGCATTGTGCCTTCATAACAAGTCTAGATGAGAGATTTGTTCCAAGATCCTATGAAGAAGCAATGATGCATGAAGATTGGAAAGAATCTGTAGGAGATGAGGCTAATGCTATGATAAAGAATGGAACATGGTATGAGAGTGCTTTACCAAAGGGCAAGAAGGCTGTGACTAGTAGATGGATATTCACTATCAAATACAAGCCGGATGGAACCGTGGAAAGAAAGAAGACAAGACTTGTGGCAAGAGGATATACTCAGACCTATGGAGAGGACCACATTGACACCTTTTCTTCAGTTACCAAGCTTCACACAATCAGAATAGTCTTATCTCTTGCTGTGAACCTTGAGTGAAATCTTTGGCAAATGGATGTGAAGAATGCATTTCTTCAAGGTGAACTTGAAGATGAAGTGTATATGGATCCTCCTCCGGGGTTGGAAGGACTTGTAAAGCCAGGAAATGTCTAGAGACTCAAGAAAGCCATCTATGGATTGAAGCAGTCGCCTAGAGCATGGTACAACAAGTTGAGCACTACACTGAATGGGCGTGGCTTCAGGAAGTCTGGGCTTGATCACACCCTATTCACTCTTACTACTTCCTCAGGTATAATCTGTCTACTTGTATATGTTGATAATATCATCAAAACAGGTAGTGATAAGGCTGGTATACAATCCACAAAAGACTTTCTGAAATCTGTGTTTGAGATTAAAGATTTTGGAGAAATGAAATATTTCCTTGGAATTGAGTTTTTTAGATCCAAGGAAGGCTTGTTCATTTCTCAAAGGAAATATACACTTAATCTCTTGAAAGATGCAGGTGGATTAGATGGCAAAACGGCTAAGATGCCCATGGAAGATGGATACAAGGTTCCTCGTGAGGGGGAGATTGAAGACAGCAAACCATTTCATGACCCCAAGCTTTACTGGAAGCTTGTTGGTAAGTTGATCTATTTGACTATCACACGGCCTGATATTTGTTTTGCTGTGAATCAAGTGAGCCAGCATATGCAAGTCCCAAAGGAGCATCATTGGCGCATGGTGGAGAGGATCCTCATGTACTTGAATGGAACCACGGGTCTTGGAGTATGGATGGGGTGCAATAAGAGCACGGATGTATTCACTAAGGCAGCTAGGCAGAAGACAATGGAGTCAATACATGTGAGATTGGGGCTCATTGATCTCACTCCTAGCAGGAGCTGATCCCCTTGCTGTGAGATCTTTACTCTTTTTCTCTCATCAAGGTTTTGTCTCAATGGGTTTTCCTTGGTGAGGTTTTTAATGAGGAAGATCTCATGGCCTTCCAAGCTTGACTTGTTCCACATGGTCAAGCTTGAGGGGGAGTGTTGAGTTATGAAGAGGTACATGAAGAATGGAGTGAAGATATGAATAGTAGAAGGCATTTGAAGGGAAGTGTGTGTAGGCCGTACAAGGCCGTACAAATGACCGTACAGGCCGTACAAGTGATCAAGGTGAAAATGGAGTTACCCGGGTGAAGTAATTCAGCATAGCAGCATGGTTACTTCCCTTCCTCACTGTCCAAGCTTATGACCGTTGAAGAGAGATCAGAGGCGCGTCTCTGACAGCTTGTCATAGCCTGGCAAGAAGGAAGAACCTTATCCATAAGCCAAACATGTGAGAGACACCATTGGCTAGTTTGAAATGGACGCTCCTCTTCCTCTTGACTCCAACATGCTTAGTCTCCTTTCCTGTAGCTAGAAACCCTTGTATCTGACACTCTATAAATTGTGATCTCTTCTCATGAATAAAGCATACAATTTTGCACAGTCAATCTCTTAATCTCAGCATCATGATTCTCCATAAACCATCTTAAATCTCTCATACATTTCTAAATCTTTTCTTAATCTCTTTCATTCTCCTAATACCAACTTCAACCCATTTTTGATCAAGGAAATATGATTCCTATTTACTCTCTCTCTTAGTTGCAAATTCTTTTACTCCTCTCTCTCTTATCTCTCGGATTCTCTTATTCTAGAAGCTCACAGATTCTTCAAACTCTCCTGTTCCTCACAAATCTAAACACTAAATTCATACTTTTTATCATGATATCAGAGCAACAAAGCTCTTGAACCTGTTCTTACTTCCGCAAACACTCTGATTCTGTTTCTCTCCATTCTTTAAACACCTTTCTCTCTCTTGTTCTTGGCGAGTGGAAGCAAGATGGATAGCAACAGATCTCTCAGCATACCTTTGACCTTAAAGGGGATTAATTACCTCTTATGGGCCAGGATGGTGAAGAATGCCCTTGGAGGAAGAGGTTTATGGAGCCATGTATCAAATGGAGCAGCTCCAAAACATACGGTCCAAGGAGAAGATGGAAAGGAGATGGTAGTAGCTGATGAAGAAAAATGGGGACAGGAAGACCTCATGGTGCTCACAGCCCTCTTAGGCTCCCTTGACCCAGCTACCATGGAGTCTTACTCATACTATGAGTCTACCAAGCAGTTGTGGGATACTCTCTACAAGGTTTATGGAAATCAATCCAATCTGACCAGTGTCTTTGAAGTGAAAAGAGCTATCAATGCTCTCAGCCAAGGAGATATTATAATCTTTAGAGATTATGAGACAATATGAGAAGAATAAAGAGATTTAGAGAAGATTAAGAAGAGATCAAGAGAGATTAGCTAAGAACAGATTAAAGACAAATGGAGAATCATTTTAAAGAGAGACTTAAGTGACTCAAAACTTGCTTAACATTAATCAGAGAGTTTACAAGTATATATAGCTCAGAGAATACAAGGGTTTCCAAGATAGGATTAAGAGAAATCCTGTGAAGTCAAAAGGAAGAAGGGGCGCTAATTCAAACTCATCCAATAAGGAGCCTTACACGTACCAGAGCTTGACCACCTTTCCAGCCATATCCAGGCTGTCAAGGGACACGCCCTTCTTATCCCCCAACGGTCTGATCCTCCTTGCTCTAGACCTTCTTTGTAACACCCCCGAACCGTTCTAGGTATAGGTCAAACCACCGGCCAACAATCAAACAAGAACATGACCGATGGACCAACTTTCTACCAAGGTTCTGGAGCGCTACATGACGGGCTAGGGGTGTTCCGGCCAAAGTCACAAATTGTGCAATTCATGACTAAGCCAGTTCGACCACTAACACGTCCCGTCAGATCAAGGCCTAAGACTTCTCAACCCGTACCTCAATCTGACGTTGTGTTAGCTTGGACAAAGCTAATATCAGATACAACAAGGCATTTACATAAAACATCGCTTTATTTATCAAACATGAAACATGGTTCGAAAAACACAACTTATTTATACAAGTAGTGGCTAGCCAAAAGAGTAAAAATACATACTTATAGTCTGAAAACGTCGCAAGCAAAAAGATGAAAATACTACACCAGCCGGCCTAACTTCCCGCGACCTCTACAAGCTCTACTGGTCACCTGAAAACAACAAAGAGTGAGGAGTGAGTAATCTAGCATTACTCAGTGAGTTACAAACCTCAACTAACAAATACAACCCCTCGCTATCCCACCCCAAATAAATCTAAAACGAGAGGTTCACCTAATAACCCAAATAAATAATAAAGATAATAAGCAATCAGAAATCCGCAGCAGAAAATAATACGAGTAAAATATCGATACTATAAGATAGTCTTTAAAACTCGTAATCAATAAACTAGGGTTTACCAAACCCTTTACATAATATAATATAACTAGGGCCCGGTGATGTTAGGTTCCTCCTTCATTATCGGCAATATCCTATCTCCCTACCACGAAGGCTAGAAAAAGGAACTTTCAACCGACCGCGGCCCACAGTCATTCGGGTCACCGCGCGACAGCCCACAGTCCTTCGGGTCACTGCAAAATTACACCGTCGTGTAATAACTCAGCCTTAGGCCATGACCCCGTCTCTCTGAGTCTTCCCAATCCAGCGAATAAGGGGTTTCCTTGAACCCGCCGGGTACGAGGTCTGAAGGAACGTTAACTCACCCACTATATGCCTAGCAATGGCGGGTTACGCGCATGCTGTCGGCCAATATAGAAATAATACTAAACCCGGTAATATAACCGAGGTTCCAAGCAATAATCACAATCAACACAATCAACCACATTCTAGAATATAGATGAAAGACTAATTCCAAAATATCTAACTACCGCAACCTAGCGATATCATCTAAGCATTCAACGTTCTGTAACCAATCAACCTAACGATTAGCATGCTAGTACGATTCTCAAGCAATAACTAAGCATGCTATTAACTAATCAACCTAACCATTACTATCAAGTAAACAAACCGTTACTTAGTTTAGACCTGGCCCCCTGCCATGATCCAACTTCCATGTAACGGGAACCTGCATGAAAACAGCTTAGCAAACAATTGATTATAACTCACAGTTTTTGGTTGACCGTGGCCTTGACCCCGTGTCCGTCTTCTGCGATCCGAACCCTTTTCTTGACCTTCACAAGTAGACCCACGTCTGGACTGATCTTCACTTGAGTAGAACCTTCTTCAGATGTCGACTCAAATCGGGCAGAGTAACTGTTCTCGAAAACTCTCAAACACTGCCGAAAAAGGATCGAAAATGATCGAAACTCTAACTTTCTTTCTTTGCTTTCTCTCTCACGTTTTTCACTGACTTTCAGGTGTGCTGGATGGTTTGAAATGAGCTGGGGTCGTGGGGTATTTATAGTAAGCAGCAACCAATCAGAAACAAGCCGTGTGGCAGCCCGTGTGTCGCTTCGCATGGCTCCGGACGCATGCGTCACGGCACCTCGTGCTCCACATGTCTGGCTGCATGACCAGGATGTCATGCCAGATGACACCACGCCCTCCACATGTCTGATACACAGCCTGGTTGCATGCAAGTCGACACCACAGCTCACACATGTCGCTCAGCATGCTTCAATCGCAGATAGCGCGGCACCTCGTGCTTCTGTGTGTCACTCCGCATGTTGTGATCATTTGGGATTCAACACCTCCTGCTTCCCTTGCCACCTACCATGCCAGGCAGTTGACACCACGTCCTCCACATGTCTGAAGGCATGGCCTGCTTACATGCACTTTGACACCATATCGGCCACATGTCGATCAGCATGCCTCGGTCGCAGGTTGAGCGGCACCTCGTGCTTCTATGTGTCACTCAGCATGCTGTGATCTCCTGAGCTTCAACACCTCGTGCTTCCCTTGCCAGCTACCATGCCAGGAAGTTGACACCACGTCCTTATCTCATAGATCAAGCCACCTCGAGCTTCTCGGTCCATTCGACTGATTCCGGCCATTCCGGTGAATTTTCGACCCGCGATCAATCCCGAATATTTTTCTACGCCCGTTCTGATGAGCTGAATAATTTTAATAAACTCCAAAATATTTCTGACCTTGATGGAAAATATTTCCCGAGTCTCCGGCTTCCTCGAAAAATCCCAAAATACCGAAATCAGGGTTTTTCTTTGATTTCGGATTTTCCCGTCGTGCTTCGATTCCCGTCGTGCTTCGAAAATTTTTATTCTTCCAACACCTCCGTCTTATCAATGTAACACCTTCTCTAACAGGGGCGAGCAGCTTAAGGTTCCTTCACGATCAATTCTTCGACCACTTTATTAATAATAATTTTTTTTTAAGGGTTCCTACATTCTCCCCCCCCCTTAACAGAATTCGTCCTCGAATTCTAAGGTTCTGAGGGGCCTCCTTCTTCCATCACGATATCTTCTCGGAAAAACTCCGGGTGGTTGGCCTTAAATCTCTCTTCATCCTCCCAAGTGACATGAATCCTGTTTTGTCTTCCCCAGAATACTTGTACTTGAGCAATCTCACGATTCTTCAATTTCCGAACACGCCTTTCTCCAAGTCGGATTGGTCCTTCTGGATATGTAAGGTTCGTCCTTAGCTCCTCAATTCTCTCGGGCTCAACAGCACTTGGATCTCGTATATGTTTCCGAAGCATGGAAACATGGAATAACGGGTGTAGATGCATATCCTCAGGCAGATCCAATCGATAAGCTACCTCACCAACCTTTCCGATGATCTTGTACGGACCAATGAATCTGACTGCGAGTTTCCCGACCTTGCCAAATCTGTCTTTCCCTTTCTGTGCTGTAACCTTCAAGTAGACCCAATCTCCTATCTCGAAAGTTACCTCTCTTCTCGACTGGTCGGCGTACTTCTTCTGACGGTCCTGAGCCTTCTTCATGTTGGTTCTGATCGTCTCCAGCTTAGTCATAGTTTCTTGTGCAATAGGCGATCCAAACATTCTTCTTTCTCCCACTTCCGTCCAACACAAAGGTGTCTTGCATGGCCTTCCATACAGCGCTTCATAAGGTGGCATTCCTATGCTCGCATGATGACTGTTGTTATAAGAGAACTCGACCGACGGTAGATGCTTCTCCCAATTTCCTGCCCAATCTAAAATACACATCCGAAGCATGTCCTCGATTGTCCGAATGGTTCTCTCCGTTTGGCCATCTGTTTCTGGATGGAACGCCGTGCTTTTGAACAGTTTAGTTCCCAAGGCTTCTTGTAGTCCTTCCCAAAATACTGCCGTGAATCTAGGGTCACGATCTGAGACGATGTCTGAAGGTACACCATGTAACTTCACGATCTGGTCGATGTACATCTCGGCCAATACTTCAACTTTATCCGTGTCTCTCATAGGCAATAAGTGTGTGACCTTAGTTAACCTATCCACAATTACCCAGATTGAGTTGTTCGATCTACCTGGAGCAGTGGGTAATCCAGTGATGAAATCCATGGAAATAGAGTCCCATTTCCATTGAGGTATCGGAAGATTCTGCAACAATCCTCCGGGAACTTGATGCTCGGCTTTAACTTGTTGACAAGTTGCACAGTGTGCAACCCATTGCGCTACTGATCTCTTCATCCCCGGCCAATGATAGTATCTTCTCACGTCTCGGTACATCTTTGAACTTTCAGGATGAATACTAAGTAAGGAATGGTGTGCAACCCTTAGTATCTCATCTCTCAGCCCTTGTCCTTTTGGAACGGTGATCCGTCCATTGATAAGCAAAGTTCCATCTTCCGCCAAGTATTATCCAACATTATTTGGTCCGGCTTGCCCTCTTAGTTCTTCAGCAATCTTTTGTAGTTTCTCGTCTTTAAGTTGCTCCTCTCGGATCTTCTGAATCAAGGTGGCCTGATTCACTGCTTGTACTCCCAATGGTTCACTGGTTTGTCCCTCCAAAACGACCAACTTTACTTGTTTCAGCTCTTGGTTCAACAGCTCCACTTCTTTTTCCATATCAGCATCCATCTTCCTTCGACTTAAGGCATCCGCAACCACATTCGCTTTACCAGGATGGTAGCGAATCTTTAGATCATAGTCAGCCACGAATTCCATCCATCTACGCTGACGCAGATTGAGTTCTGGCTGGGTGAAGAGGTATTTAAGACTTTGGTGGTCTGTGTATACCTCCACTTCTTCTCCGTACAAGTATGATCTCCAAATCCGCAAAGCGAATACTACGGCCGCTAACTCCAAGTCATGTGTGCTGTAGTTATCTTCATGCTTCCGTAGTTGCCGCGAGGCATATGCAATGACTCTCCCATCTTGCATTAACACACAACCTAACCCAACCCGTGAAGCATCCGTGTAAACCGTGTAAGGTTTACCTTGCTCGGGCAAAGCTAACACAGGTGCACTTGTGAGAGCTTCCTTCAACTTCTTGAATGCCTTCTCCGTTTCTTCCGCCCATATAAAAGGAACTCCTTTACCGGTCAGTTTAGTTAAAGGCTTTGCAATGGAGGAAAAGTCCTTAACAAACTTCCGGTAATAACCCGCGAGTCCGAGAAAACTCCTCACTTCCGTCACTGTGGTAGATCGAGGCCATTCTTGTATGGCTTGGACCTTATCTGGATCAGCAGCCACGCCCTCTCCTGATACTATGTGACCAAGAAATCCTATCTCTCTCTTCCAAAACGAACATTTGCTAAACTTAGCAAACAGCTTCTGATTTCGTAACCTCTCCAAAACCAGTTTCAAATGCTCTTCGTGCTCTTCCTTACTTCTTGAATACACCAGGATGTCGTCAATGAAAATGATCACGAACTTGTCGAGGTATTCATGGAACACTTCATTCATCAATCGCATGAAAGCTGCAGGGGCGTTGGTGAGACCAAAGGGCATAACAACGAACTCATACTGCCCGTACCTCGTCCGAAATGCTGTCTTCATGATGTCTGACTTGGCAATAGAAATTTGATGATATCCTGATGCCAAATCAATCTTCGAAAACCAACTAGCTCCCTTAAGTTGGTCCAACAGCTCATCTATCCTCGGAAGAGGATACTTGTCTTTTATGATGATGTTGTTGATACCGCGATAATCGATACACAACCTCATGCTTCCATCCTTCTTCTTCACAAATAGAACAGGAGCTCCCCAAGGTGAAGAGCTTGACCGAATGAATCCCTTTTCCAATAGATCTTCCAATTGTTTCTTCAGCTCAGCCAACTCCGCAGGTGCCATTCGATACGGTGCCTTAGCTATAGGTTTTGCTTCAGTTCCAAAGTAATAGTAAAGGGATTACTCCGAGGTGGAGGTAATTCCTTTAATGGCGCAAAGACATCCTCAAACTCCTGGACCACTTCTATGTCTTCGATCTTAACTTCATCGTTTGTGGCTCCTCCACTAACCGATAAAGTTACCAAATACACTTCCCCGTCTTGAAGCAAATCTTGCACTCTCAATGCTGCCACCAATGACACTGTCATACTAGGACTGATTCCGCAGTATACCATTTCTGGACGTTTGCCTCTGCCAAACAACAGCCTTCCCTTTTCACAATCGATCTGAACTCCATAGCTCGATAACCAATCCATTCCAAGGATTACTTCGTACCCTTCCAAAGGCACGACTAACAAATCTGCCACGAACTCTTTCTCTTGAATGACCAAAGGAACATTCTTGATACACTGATGCGCTTGAAGGGTTCGGTCTGCAGGGGTCAAGACCGCCACATTTACCCTGTCAACCAAAAAGCAATCCCAAAACTGGGCAGCCACCTTAGGGGTCACAAAACTATGTGTTGCCCCTGAATCGAACAATACATGTGTGGGTTTACCAGCAACATGTATGGTTCCTGCCACAGTAACTCAATCAACAATATCTCAATCACAGAAATACTAATCAAGACTCACACAATCAACAATCACAATCAAAATATTTCTAAACGCGCAACCTAGCGATCAAGCAATCTATACCTAACCGGAATCCTAACTAAATTCCAACTACTTAATCTACACAAACTTCATGCAATAAAAAGAGGAGGTTTAATACCCACAATACCTGTGATGGGACCCTTAGACGGTCCTGCATTGCCCGGGTTTTCTATACCTAAGGTGATGCACCTCAGGACGTGGACCAGGACATGACACAGCCCCAGCATGGTGATCAGGACGACCACATCAGTTCAGCCGAGGTTCATCCATCCGGCCGTACCAGACAGACAGACCGAGCCGTGTACCGAATCGACCCGCGTACACCCGGGAAGGACCTTAGGCTGGATCCACGACCAGATGACCAAACTGATCAACCCACACGCCTTCTTTCCCGTCATACTCGCCAATCTAAGACCAACAGTCAAGCCAGAACCCACTTTGATCGAGAGGAACCCGATTCAGATCACAGCCTATCTCTTTTGGCCCGTTTGGTTCGTACCGCGCACCCGGACGGACATGCTCTTGATCTGATCGACCAGTTTGATTCATTCATGGGATTTGATGACTCCAATACATCTAAGGCAAGGATTCTTAAGCTCTCTGAAGATTTGGGTCAAGTGAAATCTCCATCCGTTCATGAAGGTTCGATGATCACCCCCGCGGACAGCCCATCGTGTGTCCTTCTCCTTACCGCGATGGAACCGATCATCACGGACGCACCTAGACATCACGGACGCACCTAGACACTCTGATGTATCTGGACCAGTCAACATATGAGACCGTGCTTTGACCAGTCTTCCTTGCTTTCCACACTTTGACTAGATCTAGTCAAATTTATGTTTTCTATGCATTGTTTTCTGCACTTTTCTTTATTTCTCTTTTACTCAAAACTCTAAAAATTGTACTCCCATTTCTTTGAAAAATAATCAACGAAATTTCTTCTTTTTTTTGAGTCTTTACTCTCTGTTCTTTGTCAAGAACACTTTTAGTTTCTTTGGTGTGGTTAGCTCCAAACGAACGCCTCATTCTAGTTGGACCGGTGCGTCATATCCGGCAACTGAACGAGTTTGCTTCCTTGTCGGACCTGTGAGTCATATCAGGCGACATTCAAGCACCCAGGCAGTATCATTGGGTCATTCCGCAACCCTTTGTGTCGTCATACAATCCATCAGTTCTCTTCGGAGTTCATATCTCTTCATACCGGTCGAGTGATCAGATTTAGGGTGGATCAAGTGGTATCAGAGCCACTCTTCCGGTAACTCTATTATCATTCCATCTTCTCATCTTTCCATTTCTTCTAAACACATCTTCTTCTTTCTATCTTGAACCCGGGCCCCTCATTACCATCCATTTTATAAAAAAAAAAAAAAAGAAAAAAAAATCTATAAAAGAAAAAGAAGTATAAAAAAAAAGATTCAAAAAAGAGATTGATTTGTGGATTGGTGGTGGAAGAGTAAGCCTGCTGGCTGAGGAGAAATCCAGCCTTTGAGGTGGTTAAGGCGGGTTCCCCTCTAAATCTCTTATCTTTCTATCTTAAAACACTTTCGTTTGGATCTACCCGTTGGGGATTCCTAGAGTTGTTCTTCTTAGAACTTTGAGTATAAGACTTTGAGTGCACACTTTAAACTGAGGATCAAACACTTGAGTGTGTGAGGTTTTTTTTTATCTAACGTTTTGTGTTTAAGAATTTTCAGGAATCATGACTAGTGAGGATGAAAGGAGCCGACCAGGAAATTCTTATGCTGGTTTATCTAACTTGCAGATGCGAGCTTTGAATGACAATATTGCTGATCTTATGAATTCAGGTTGGGAACAGATCCATCAACGGCTTGATGCAATAGAGGCTATCCAGCCGACCCAAACCAGAACCGGAGCACGGAGAGATCGTCCAAGAAGGAACAACCGATCAGATGATGATATCCAAGAGGAGGACTTCCAAGTGGACGATGATCGATCCATCAACCGACCTAGGAGAGGTCACAGAAACCGAACTCAAGGTGATATCAATCCTTTTGCTAGGGAAGATAGGGCTGATCATGGTTTAGGAGGATTGAAACTGAAAATTCCACCTTTTGAGGGTAAAAATGATCCTGATGCTTTTCTTGAATGGGAAAGAAAAATTGAACTTGTTTTTGATTGTCAAAACTTCTCTGAACTTAAGAAAGTTAGATTGGCTGCAACTGAATTTTCTGGCTATGCTATTAATTGGTATGATCAAGTTGTGACTAGCAGGAGAAGGAGTGGTGGCCGGCCAATAGCCTCATGGGATGAGCTCACAACCTTGATGCGGAGACGGTTTGTTCCGGAACACTACCATCGTGACCTTCACCAAAGGCTGAGACGTTTGCTTCAGGGAACTAAGTCCGTGGAAGATTATTTCCAAGAAATGGAGACTTTGATGATCAAAGCCGATGTGGACGAGACTTTGGAAGCAACCATGGCACGGTTCCTAGCTGGACTCAACCGAGACATCCAAGACCGTATGGAGCTTCAAGACTATGAAAGCCTGAACCAGATGCTTCACAAAGCAATTCTGATCGAACAGCAAATCAAGAGGAAGAGCTACTCCAAGCCGGCCTTTGCTACCAAACCGGCCTTTGCCCCCAAACCAAGCTATCAAGACAAGGGTAAGTCTTCTTCCACAACAAATAATGCTTTTAAGACTGATGTCCCTGCTCGTTTTGACAAAGGAAAAGCAGTTGAGACTCCTAGCCGTGCAAGAGACATCAGGTGCTTCAAGTGTCAAGGTCTAGGACACTATGCCAACAAATGTCCTAACCAAAGGGTGATGATTCTCATGGAGAATGGTGAGGTCGAGTCCGAGGATGAAAAGGAGGATGAAGAGGATTCGGGTCCAATCTTTGATGATGATGAGGAACCATTCGATTATCCACATCATGGACCACTTCTCGTTACTAGGAAGCCTTTGGACGATCCACTCGGTCCCATCTTCGATGAGGAGAACGACCACTCGGTCGATGATTCTGGTCCAAACTTTGATGCTGATTCTGGTCCTATCTTTGATGAGGAGGACATCTACGACTATCCAGCTCACGGACCACTACTTGTCACTAGGAGATCCTTGAGTGTTCAACCCAAAACCAATGAAAAAGAACAAAGGGAGAATCTCTTTCATTCTCGTTGTTTAATTTCTGAAAAAGTATGTTCTTTAATCATTGATGGTGGGAGTTGTACTAACGTTGCTAGTGACATTCTTGTCAGGAAACTTGGACTTGTCACTAGGCCCCTCTCTCGTCCTTTCAGGTTGGAATGGCTAAATGAGGCTGGTGAGCAGTATGTGAAGGAACAGGTCACGGTCCCCCTTACCATTGGGCGATATGAAGATGAGGTTGTCTGTAATGTTCTTCCCATGGACGCATGCCACATTCTTTTGGGTCGGCCATGGCAGTTTGATAAGAAGGCCGTGCATGATGGCTTCACAAACCGACACTCCTTCGACCATAATGGCAAGAAGATCACGTTGGTCCCTTTGACACCTTTGGAGGTTCATCAAGATCAATTTCAGCTCAAGAAGAACCGTGAAAAAGAGCCTAAACCTGATGAGCCTGAGACATCCAAAAGAAACTCCAACTTCTATCTTAAAGAAAGTCAGGTTCGGAAATCTCTTTGCTCTCAAAAGCCATTTCTTTTACTTATGTATAAAGAATCTCTTATGGCTACTTCTTCTGACCTTGCACCGGAGATTCCGAGTGAGTTGCTAGATGTCTTGCAGGACTTTTCTGATGTCTTTCCAGATGAGAATCCACAGGGATTGCCACCAATACGAGGGATTGAGCATCAGATAGACTTTGTTCCAGGTGCATCTCTGCCGAACCGACCAGCTTATCGAACCAATCCGGTCGAGACCAAGGAACTTCAGAAACAAATCGGTGAGCTTCTCGAGAAAGGCTACATCCGGGAAAGCCTCAGTCCTTGTGCCGTACCAGTTCTCCTTGTGCCCAAGAAGGATGGTTCATGGCGCATGTGTGTGGACTGCCGTGCCATCAACAACATTACGGTAAAATATAGGCATCCCATTCCTAGGCTTGATGACATGCTTGATGAGTTGCATGGTTCTTTAGTTTTCTCTAAAATTGATTTGAAAAGTGGCTATCACCAGATTAGGATGAAAGAAGGTGATGAATGGAAAACTGCATTTAAGACCAAGCTAGGATTGTATGAGTGGCTTGTTATGCCATTTGGTCTCACTAATGCGCCTAGTACTTTCATGCGTTTAATGAATCATATTTTGAGAGCATTCATTGGTCATTTCGTGGTTGTTTACTTTGATGACATTCTCATTTACAGCAAGAACCTATATGATCATAAAAAGCATTTGAAATCTGTTCTTGAAGTTCTTAGGAAAGAAAAGCTGTTTGCAAATCTTAGTAAATGCTCTTTTGGAACAGATCACGTGGTGTTCTTAGGTTTTGTTGTAGGTGCTGATGGACTCAGGGTGGACGAGGAGAAGATCAAGGCCATCCGAGATTGGCCAAGTCCGACCACAGTGGGCGAAGTAAGGAGTTTCCACGGCCTTGCCGGTTTCTACCGTCGGTTCGTCCAGGATTTCAGTACCATCGCAGCCCCACTTACTGAAGTGATCAAGAAGAATGTTGGTTTCAAGTGGGAACATGATCAAGAGGAAGCATTCCAAGTCTTAAAAGGGAAGTTAACTCATGCTCCTTTACTTGTTCTTCCTGATTTCTCCAAGACTTTTGAGATCGAGTGTGATGCTTCTGGTGTTGGTATTGGTGCTGTTTTGATGCAGGAAAAGAAGCCCATTGCTTATTTCAGTGAGAAGCTTGGTGGAGCCACGCTCAACTACCCCACTTACGACAAAGAGCTGTATGCTTTGGTGAGGGCTCTTCAGACGTGGCAGCACTATCTCTGGCCAAAGGAGTTTGTGATTCACACCGATCACCAGTCCCTTAAACACCTTAAGGGCCAGCAGAAGCTGAACAAAAGACATGCCCGTTGGGTCGAGTTTATTGAGACATTTCCTTACGTCATCAAGTACAAGCAAGGTAAGGAAAATGTAGTTGCTGATGCCTTGTCCCGAAGGTATGCACTTCTCTCAGCTCTTGAAACCAAGTTGCTCGGTTTTGAATTTATCAAAGATTTATATGCAACTGATCCGGATTTCAAAGAGATTTTCAGAAAGTGTTCCAAAGCGGCTTATGGGAAGTATTATCAAGATTCTGGATTTTTATTCTTTGATAACCGCTTGTGTGTACCCCAATGTTCTTTGAGGGAGTTGTTTCTCAGGGAAGCACATGGAGGAGGCCTTATGGGACATTTCGGAGTCAAGAAGACACACAAGGTCGTTCATGAGCATTTCGTTTGGCCGAGTTTGATGAAAGACGTGGAGCGGATCTGTGGCCGATGTGTGGTGTGCAAGAAAGCCAAGTCTAAGGCACTGAACCAAGGTTTGTACTCGGCCCTACCCATTCCATCTCATCCTTGGGTTGATATTTCGATGGACTTTGTGCTTGGATTGCCTAGGTCTAGATCTGGCCGAGATTCTATCTTTGTGGTTGTTGATAGGTTCTCTAAGATGGCTCATTTCATACCTTGTCATAAGACTGATGATGCTGTGCATATTGCTGATTTATTCTTTAGAGAAATTGTTAGGTTGCACGGCATGCCTAAGACCATTGTTTCTGATCGTGATGCTAAGTTCCTTAGTTATTTCTGGAAAACTTTGTGGTCTAAGTTAGGAACGAGGTTGATGTTTTCCACCACTTGTCACCCACAGACCGATGGTCAAACTGAGGTTGTGAACCGGACCTTGTCCACTTTGCTTAGATCATTGATTAAGAAAAATCTGAGAACTTGGGAAGAATGTTTGCCTCATGTAGAATTTGCTTATAATCATTCTTTGCATTCTTCTACTAAGTTTTCTCCATTTGAGGTTGTTTATGGTTTCAATCCCTTATCTCCACTTGATCTTTTGCCTTTGCCTTTGAGTGAAAGAGTTTGTACAGATGGCAAGAGGAAGGCTGACACCATTCAGAAGCTACATGAGACGGTTCGTGCCAACATCTCAGCCAGAACCGAGAGCTTCACGAGAAGGGCAAACAAGAAAAGAACCAAAGTTGTCTTTGAGGAGGGCGATCTTGTTTGGGTTCATCTAAGGAAGGAGCGGTTCCCTGACGAAAGAAAGTCCAAACTCATGCCAAGGGTCGATGGTCCCTTTCAAATCCTTAAGAAGATCCATGACAATGCTTATCAGCTTGATCTTCAAGGTAAGTATGACATCTCTTCGAGTTTTAATGTTTCTGATCTATCTCCTTTTCATGCAGATGATCCGGATTTGTGGACAAATCCTTTTGAAGAGGGAGGGAATGATGCACCTCAGGACGTGGACCAGGACATGACACAGCCCCAGCATGGTGATCAGGACGACCACATCAGTTCAGCCGAGGTTCATCCATCCGGCCGTACCAGACAGACAGACCGAGCCGTGTACCGAATCGACCCGCGTACACCCGGGAAGGACCTTAGGCTGGATCCACGACCAGATGACCAAACTGATCAACCCACACGCCTTCTTTCCCGTCCTACTCGCCAATCTAAGACCAACAGTCAAGCCAGAACCCACTTTGATCGAGAGGAACCCGATTCAGATCACAGCCTATCTCTTTTGGCCCGTTTGGTTCGTACCGCGCACCCGGACGGACATGCTCTTGATCTGATCGACCAGTTTGATTCATTCATGGGATTTGATGACTCCAATACATCTAAGGCAAGGATTCTTAAGCTCTCTGAAGATTTGGGTCAAGTGAAATCTCCATCCGTTCATGAAGGTTCGATGATCACCCCCGCGGACAGCCCATCGTGTGTCCTTCTCCTTACCGCGATGGAACCGATCATCACGGACGCACCTAGACATCACGGACGCACCTAGACACTCTGATGTATCTGGACCAGTCAACATATGAGACCGTGCTTTGACCAGTCTTCCTTGCTTTCCACACTTTGACTAGATCTAGTCAAATTTATGTTTTCTATGCATTGTTTTCTGCACTTTTCTTTATTTCTCTTTTACTCAAAACTCTAAAAATTGTACTCCCATTTCTTTGAAAAATAATCAACGAAATTTCTTCTTTTTTTTGAGTCTTTACTCTCTGTTCTTTGTCAAGAACACTTTTAGTTTCTTTGGTGTGGTTAGCTCCAAACGAACGCCTCATTCTAGTTGGACCGGTGCGTCATATCCGGCAACTGAACGAGTTTGCTTCCTTGTCGGACCTGTGAGTCATATCAGGCGACATTCAAGCACCCAGGCAGTATCATTGGGTCATTCCGCAACCCTTTGTGTCGTCATACAATCCATCAGTTCTCTTCGGAGTTCATATCTCTTCATACCGGTCGAGTGATCAGATTTAGGGTGGATCATAAGGCATAAACTCTCCCTCCAAGGTTTTGCTTCTTTGGTGCTGGCTCAATTGCTGGACGGCTAGGAGGAGCTTGGATCGCGAGAGGGGTCGCAGGGATTGGCTTGTTTGGACATGACGATGCATAATGGCCCTTCTTGAAGCAAGAGTAACAAGTGATGTCTTCCATCCTTACCGTTGAAAAACCCTGCTGGTTGCTTCGCTGATTGCGGGGACAGAACTTTGAAATGTGTCCCGGTTGACCACATATGTAACAGACCCTAGAGTTACCCCGATTGTTGACTTGGCCTCCAAATCCTCGGCCTTTGCCTTTGTTAAATCTTGGACCCTTGTTGTAATTTGGTCTTTCTCCTTGGTTGAAATTCGTGTGTCCGCCAGAATGTTGTGTAACCTTTCGTTCAACCTCTAATACAGCCTCAACATTAACAGCCTTTTCCACCAGATCCGATAAGCTGCTAAAGTTGCTCCCAGCTAGTCGACTTCCAAGCTCCGGCTTTAATCCGTACATGAAGTTACGGATCATAGTTCCTTCATCTTCACGTCCATCAAAAACATGTCGCCTCAACCTTGTGAACTCAGAATCATAGCTCCTCACTGGCCTATCTCCTTGAACAAGGTTCATAAACTGACGTTCTAACCGATGCTTTGCTTCAGGAGGAAAGTACTTCCTCTCGAACTCTCCCTTGAATGATTCCCATGATGTGATGGTATGTCCACGCTGCCTTTCTATGCTGTCCCACCATCCTGTTGCGTCTCCCTCCAGATAGTACACTGCGATCTTCTTCTTGTATTCTTCTGGGCACTCCATGGCTTCAAAATTCTTCTCCATCATAGTAATCCACTTGTCGGCTTCAATAGGATCTGATCCTCCTTTGTATTTGTGGGACCCAATGTTCTTCATGGTAGATAACAGCTTGGAAACTTCAGGAGTATGAGTATGTGTGGCCTGGTTACTTAACGCCTTGGTCATCACGTCATGTAAAAGCTTCAGGGTGTTTTCTGCTCCTTGATCTTGTGGTCTTTCTGTGGCATGGTTCTGATCTGGCCTTGGGTTTGATTGAACGGATTGATCATGTTGATGTCTCTGGGCCCAAATACGACTTGGACTAATGCTCGACAAACTGTCTTCTCGGTTAACTCGGGTTCTGTTACCATACGAAAACGATCTTGTTCTCTGAGGAGGACTCCTATCATGTGCAAACATCTCACTAACGCCATTGCCATTACCATGGTCTGATCTGTAGCCCAATCCTCTTCCAGTCGAATCCCTTCCCTCTCCCCAAATCCAATCTCGTCCATCATTACCTATCCCGCGATTAGCAATCTGCACGCAAATAAAAGGGTAAGTCCTAATCCTATTTAACTAAACACGGGAAGTGGCTGGTTTCCTAAAGCATCTTTTTGCGACTCTTTTGACTCGATAAAATCATTGAAAGCACTTGTGTCACACATGGACGAAACCATGCTCTGATACCACCTCTGTAACACCCCCGGACCGTTCTAGGTATAGGACAAACCACCGGCCAACAATCAAACAAGAACATGACCGATGGACAACCTTTCTACCAAGGTTCTGGAGCGCTACATGACGGGCTAGGGGCGTTCCGGCCAAAGTCACAAAGAGTGCAATTCATGACTAAGCCAGTTCGACCACTAACACGTCCCGTCAGATCAAGGCCTAAGACTTCTCAACCCGTACCTCAATCTGACGTTGTGTTAGCTTGCACAAAGCTAATATCAGATACAACAAGGCATTTACATAAAACATCGCTTTATTTATCAAACATGAAACATTGTTCGAAAAACACAACTTATTTATACAAGTAGTGGCTAGCCAAAAGAGTAAAAATACATACTTATAGTCTGAAAACGTCGCAAGCAAAAAGATGAAAATACTACACCAGCCGGCCTAACTTCCCGCGACCTCTACAAGCTCTACTGGTCACCTGAAAACAACAAAGAGTGAGGAGTGAGTAATCTAGCATTACTCAGTGAGTTACAATCCCCAACTAACAAATACAACCCCTCGCTATCCCACCCCAAATAAATCTAAAACGAGAGGTTCACCTAATAACCCAAATAAATAATAAAGATAATAAGCAATCAGAAATCCGCAGCAGAAAATAATACGAGTAAAATATCGATACTATAAGATAGTCTTTAAAACTCGTAATCAATAAACTAGGGTTTACCAAACCCTTTACATAATATAATATAACTAGGGCCCGGTGATGTTAGGTTCCTCCTTCATTATCGGCAATATCCTATCTCCCTACCACGAAGGCTAGAAGAAGGAACTTTCAACCGACCGCGGCCCACAGTCATTCGGGTCACCGCGCGACAGCCCACCGTCCTTCGGGTCACTGCCACATTACACCGTCGTGTAATAACTCAGCCTTAGGCCATGACCCCGTCTCTCTGAGTCTTCCCGATCCAGCGAATAAGGGGTTTCCTTGAACCCGCCGGGTACGAGGTCTGAAGGAACGCTAACTCACCCACTATATGCCTAGCAATGGCGGGTTACGCGCATGCTGTCGGCCAATATAGAAATAATACTAAACCCGGTAATATAACCGAGGTTCCAAGCAATAATCACAATCAACACAATCAACCACATTCTAGAATATAGATGAAAGACTAATTCCAGAATATCTAACTACCGCAACCTAGCGATATCATCTAAGCATTCAACGTTCTGTAACCAATCAACCTAACGATTAGCATGCTACTACGATTCTCAAGCAATAACTAAGCATGCTATTAACTAATCAACCTAACCATTACTATCAAGTAAACAAACCGTTACTTAGTTTAGACCTGGCCCCCTGCCATGATCCAACTTCCAAGTAACGGGAACCTGCATGAAAACAGCTTAGCAAACAATTGATTATAACTCACAGTTTTTGGTTGACCGTGGCCTTGACCCCGTGTCCGTCTTCTGCGATCCGAACCCTTTTCTTGACCTTAACAAGTAGACCCACGTCTGGACTGATCTTCACTTGAGTAGAACCTTCTTCAGATGTCGACTCAAATCGGGCAGAGTAACTGTTCTCGAAAACTCTCAAAAACTGCCGAAAAAGGATCGAAAATGATCGAAACTCTAACTTTCTTTCTTTGCTTTCTCTCTCACGTTTTTCACTGACTTTCAGGTGTGCTGGATGGTTTGAAATGAGCTGGGGTCGTTTTGGGAACCGAAATTCACACCGTCAATTTCCGATAAAGATTTAATTGCGGAGGAAAGCCAAGTAAACCCGACTTTCCTTGAAGGTCCGGATTCTCTGCGTTGCCACACGAAATCGATAAAGTAAACAGAAGAAAAAAAATGGGATTTGAAATATTTGCCCGAAGGCGTTTTATTAGATAAAAGAAACGAGTACAAGGATTCTCCGAAAGACGAAGAGATTTGCGATTTAAAGAAAAAGATAGAGTCGCAGGCAGCCAAACGTCGTAAGCCTTGCTCCGCTAGACTAACCACCTAAACCCTAGTTTTTCTAAGCTAGCAGGATGCTCTAAGTCTAATTCTCGGATTTTCGGGATGCCCTTCTCCTCTGCCCTTGATCTCCTTATATACCCACTCCTAGGTCGGTTTGCTTTAGGATGATGGGCCTCGCCTTTGGGCCCAAGCTTATCTCTTCCGGAAATGTTCCATTTTCGTCGGTCTTCGTAATTATCTCCGAGTTTCGCGCTATCTTTCGATGACTTGATGTTTATCCGACGTTTCGGGAAATCGGATAAACCGCCATAGCCTGATTGGGACTGAATTCTGGAAAATCGTAAGTAAGTCTGTGGACTTGTCTTAAGTCGTTAAACGTTTTATACGATTTCTTCCACGAGAAATCCAATCCCTCCAGTTTCTATCATAAAATATCGAGGATGATTCCAACCGAATCGAAAGATGTTATTCCGTAGCCTTGATTGTACTAAACTCACGAGGGTTGATCCGAACAAGCTAAGATGGGATCAGACCGAGCACAACGGGACCGAGACCAGGACGAGGGCCGTGGACCGGCGCCAGACCAGGGTGCCGCCAGCGCCAGGCCGGCCCACGTGACGGGTGCCGCCGGCGCCAGGCCCGGTGCCACCGGCGCCAGGCCGGGTGCCGCCGGCGCCAGGCCGGGTACCGCCGGCGCCAGGCCGTGGTGCCGCCGGCGCCAGGCCGGCCCGCGTGACGGGTGCCGCCGGCGCCAGGCCGGGTGCCGCCGGCGCCAGGCCGGCCCGCGTCCCGCATGCCGCCGGCGCCAGGCCGTCTTGTCGTTCGTGGGTTTTCCGTTGCTCGATCTTTCCCCCGCTAGTCGTTCGTGCGGGAAATTTCGAGTTTGGAAGGATTTTTGGCCGTAGATTTCGAGATAACCGTTTTTGACCCCAACAGTCGTGGGGTATTTATAGTAAGCAGCAACCAATCAGAAACAAGCCGTGTGGCAGCCCGTGTGTCGGTTCGCATGGCTCCGGACGCATGCGTCGCGGCACCTCGTGCTCCACATGTCTGGCTGCATGACCAGGATGTCATGCCAGATGACACCACGCCCTGCACATGTCTGATACACAGCCTGGTTGCATGCAAGTCGACACCACAGCTCACACATGTCGCTCAGCATGCTTCAATCGCAGATAGCGTGGCACCTCGTGCTTCTGTGTGTCACTCCGCATGTTGTGATCATTTGGGATTCAACACCTCCTGCTTCCCTTGCCACCTACCATGCCAGGCAGTTGACACCACGTCCTCCACATGTCTGAAGGCATGGCCTGCTTACATGTACTTTGACACCATATCGGCCACATGTCGATCAGCATGCCTCGGTCGCAGGTTGAGCGGCACCTCGTGCTTCTATGTGTCACTCAGCATGCTGTGATCTCCTGAGCTTCAACACCTCGTGCTTCCCTTGCCAGCTACCATGCAAGGAAGTTGACACCACGTCTTTATCTCATAGATCAAGCCACCTCGAGCTTCTCGGTCCATTCGACTGATTCCGGCCATTCCGGTGAATTTTCGACCCGCGATCAATCCCGAATATTTTTCTATGCCCGTTCTGATGAGCTGAATATTTTTAATAAACTCCAAAATATTTCTGACCTTGATGGAAAATATTTCCCGAGTCTCTGGCTTCCTCGAAAAATCCCAAAATAGCGAAATCAGGGGTTTTCTTTGATTTCGGATTTTCCCGTCGTGCTTCGATTCCCGTCGTGCTTCGAAAATTTTTATTCTTCCAACACCTCCGTCTTATCAATCTAACACCTTCTCTAACAGGGCCGAGCAGCTTAAGGTTCCTTCACGATCAATTCTTCGACCACTTTATTAATAATAATTTTTTTTTTTTAAGGGTTCCTACATTCTTCCTCCATAAGTGTCTTTGGCCATTCCTCCCTTTGAGTCTTCTTTTACCCCATTCACTTCAGTAACTTATTTTCACCACAGTAACTCTTGTTGTACGGACATGGTAACTTTCTCTTGATCTCATTTCCTCACCCAAGTACTTCTTACAATCCATATCAAGCTCTCTCTTCAACACTCCCCCTCAAGTTTGACCATATGGATCAAGTCAAGCTTGGACAGCCATGAGATCTTCCTCAATAAAAACCTCACCAAGGAAAACCCATTGGGACAAAACGTTGATGAGGGAAAAAAAGTAAAGATCTCATGACTAAGGGGCTCAGCTCTTCTTCTTCCCAAGATCAATGAGGCCCAAACGGATATGAATGGACTCCATTGTCTTATGCCTTGCTGCCTTTGTAAGCACATCAGCCAGCTGGTCTTCACTTCTAGTATAGCATGGTAAAATAACTCCAAGCACTATCATCTCCCTTACTTTTTGGCAATCAACTTCAATGTGCTTGGTTCTCTCATGGAAGAATCAGTTGGATGCAATGTAGATGGCAGCCTAGTTGTCACTATGCATAGTCATGGGAGTAGCCTGATCAATCTCCAAGTGCTTCAATATCCCTTTGATCCATACCAGCTCGTTTGTCAACTTCAGCATGGCTCTATACTCAGCTTCTGCACTAGAACATGACACCACCTTCTGCTTCTTACTCTTCCAAGTAACCAAATTGCCACCAATAAAGGTGCAATAGCCAGTAGTTGATCTTCTATCAGACCTATCTCCTGCCCAATCTGCATCACAATAGCCAACCACCTCTGTGCTTCCATTCAGCCCATCCACACACCTATATCATGTGTTCCATTCAGGTACATCAGTAGCCATTCCACCATACGCCAATGATGCTCCTTTGGCACTTGCATATGCTGGCTCACCTGATTCACAGCCAAGCAAATGTAGACGGGTGATAGTTAAATAGATGAGATTACTCACGAGCTTCCTATAAAGCTTTGGGTCATGGAATGGCTTGCTGTCTTCAAGCTCCCCCTCACGTGGAACCTTATACCCATCGTCCATGGGCATCTTGGCCGTTATCCCTCCATAGAAACCTGCATCTTTCAAAAGATCAAGCGTATATTTCATTTGAGAAATGAACAAGCCTTCCTTGGATCTACACAACTCAATTCCAAGGAAGTATTTCATCTCTCCCAAGTCTTTAATCTCAAACACAGATTTAAGGAACTCCTTGGTAGCTGTGATACCATCTTTATCACTTCCAGTGATGATGATATCATCCACATACACAAGGATCACAATGATACCTGAAGGAGTAGTAAGAGTGAAGAGAGTGTGGTCAAGCTCAGAGTTCCTGAACCCTCTTCCATTCAAGGTTGTGCTCAGCTTGTGATACCATGCTCTTGGTGATTGCTTGAGATCCTAGATAGCCTTCTTCAGTCTCAACACATTTCCTATCTTCACCAAGTGTTCCAAGCCAGGAGGAGGATGCATATAGACCTCATCTTCAAGCTCTCCTTGCAAGAAGGCATTCTTTACATCCATTTGCCAAAGCCCCCATCCAAGATTCACAGCAAGAGACAACACAATTCTGATTGTGTGAAGCTTAGCAACATGAGCAAATGTGTCTATATAATCCTCTCCCCAAGTTTGAGTGAATTGCAACAAGCCTTGTCTTGTTCCTATCCACAGTTCCATCAGGTTTGTACTTAATTGTGAAAATCCACCTGGTTGAAACTGCCTTCTTCCCTTTTGGTAGCTCACTCTCATACCATGTGTCATTTTTAATCATTGCACCTGCTTCACCATGTACTGAATCTCTCCATTCTTTAATCATCATGGATTCTTCATAGCTTCTTGGCACATAGCTCTTGTCTAAGCTCACCATGAAGCTGTAGTGTTCTTCAGGGTATTGGGCAAAGGAACACACGACTTGAGAAGGATGCTCCACAGCCTGGGCATTGTAGTACACATGAGTGTTTACCCAGTTGGAAGGATCCTTCCTCACCCGTGTGCTTCTCCTCAATACTGGTGCTGGTTCAGGTTCAGGTTGCACCATTGGTTCTACTGGCTGCTGCTCCACAACCGGTTCACCAGCTTCATCTTCTCCCATCTGACTTTCTTCAGCTCCATCTTGATGTGTACTTGACTCCACAACTTGATCACGTGTTTCAGAACTTTCCTGATCATTTCCTTGGCCATTTGAACTCTCTTCCCTGTCTTGGTTGAGATGTTCTGATCCACTTCCCCCTCATGGTCAAGATGGGGAGTAGTACTATCACTAGCAACCGGCATATTCCTAAAGACACTTGTTGCGCCTGGTTTTCCCTGGTTTACCTTGATCCCAAGGCCCTCCAAGATAATCCGCAAAGTAGCAGCTCTGTCTGAGGTAAGATCCTTCAAGTCTTCTTGATTCTGCTCTTCATAAACCCCCTGTCTTCAACAAACTTCACCTCCCTAGACACCAGAACTCTTCTAGTATCCGGATCATAGCATTTGTATCCCTTTTGAGAAGATGAGTACCCAATAAACATTGCTTTTGTACTCCTAGCTTGTAGCTTGTTTCTCAACTCCCTAGGGACCATCACATAAAAAAGACACCCAAAGACTCTCATGTGCTCCAAGGAAGGCTTGTACTCGTTTAGCATTTCAAATGGAGCCCTTCCTTCCAAGACCTGAGTTGGAGTTCTGTTTATCAAATAGCAAGCAGTAACAACAGCATCACTCCAAAACCTCTTGGGAACATTGGCTTGAAACATCATAGACCTGGCAACTTCAATAAAATGTCTGTTCTTCCTTTCAGCCACACCATTTTGCTGAGGAGTATAGGGACAACTTGTCTGATGAAGAATGCCATGCTGAGACTTTAGATAACTTGAAAGCTTGACCAGTGTACTCACCACCATTATCAGACCTGAAAATCTTAATCTTGGCATGATACTGGTTAGACACATATGATTGAAAATTTTTAAATGCATCAAGCACCCTATCTTTGGTTGGAATTAGTGTTAGCCAGGTGTATTTGGATTTTTCATCAATGAATGAGACATAATACTTATGAGATTCTCTAGATAAACAAGGAGCAGTCCAAACATCTGAATGAATAAGATCAAAACATTTCTCATAAACAATATTGGACTTGGGAAAAGCAGTTTTACAATGCTTGCCTAAAATACAATGCTTGCCTAAAATACAAGCTTCACACTCATTATTCTCAAAAGAAACACCTGGCAACATCAGTTTCAAAGTCTTATTATGAGGGTGTCCTATTCTAGCATGCCACAATGAATTTTTATTCAAACTTGAAGCAGAAACAGAGGTAAATGAGCAGCTAAAATCAGAAACAGGAGCAAGATATTCAAGCATATATAAGTCTCCTTTAGTCACTCCTTTTCCAATCATCTTGCTACTCTTAATATCCTGAAACTTCACATCATTAGGGCTGAATATGACATTGCAATTTAGATCAGTTGCACATTTCTTAACAGACAGCAAATTTGAAGTGAACTCAGGCATAAAGAAAGCTCTAGACTCCTTATCAAACAGCATAAGACTCCCTATTCCTCTAATAGGAGTTTTAGCACCATTAGCAATCATCACATTACCATTAGCAGGTTCAATGTTTTTAATCAACCTAGTGTCACTGATCATATGATGAGATGCACAAGAATCCACAATGAGAGGTTTAGATGATTGAGATTTAGCAAGATGAGCAAGAATGCTGGATGGTTTATATGCATGATCAATCCTAGCAAGATCAACACTTTTAGAATGATTATGCATTTTTATCAAGTTTTTAGGCATCCTATCAGTTTGATTCCAATCACCAGAGTTCTCTACAGTCCTAGCAATCATAGAAGCACCATAGGAGTACCCAAATATGTTACCATTATCCTTGAACAATTTTATGAGGGAATCTAGATCAGACTTCTTGAGGTATTCATGATCATTGATGCTGCGTGTACTTGGACTACCAGAATAGGCCACCAAAGATTTCCCATTATCAGCTTCACGCTTCTACCCTTCATTGTTTTTGCTAGTACCAGCTCCACTTGAACTCTCTGAGATGTTAGCCCTTGCTTCACTGTCCTTCATGAACTTTGCTGGCTTCAGGTGAGGATGGAGTATCCAATATTGGCTCTTCTTATGACCATGCTTCTTGCAATGATCACAGTTTCCATTGAACCTCTTGTCCTCATACCTCCCATGTACTGCCTTATTGGCCTGTGGAGCTTCAACTTGATCAGTATGAGCCGCTTGATTTGCAAGTGAAAGCTCTCCCTTTCTCCCAAACAAACCAATGGACCCTTGCTCCTTTTGAATCCAGGCACAAACATCCTCTAAGCTTGGAAGGCTGTCCTCTCTCAACAGGTGCTGGATGAGCCCATTATAGGCCGGATTCAATGTAAGCAACAAACCAAACACCTTGTCTTGCTCTCTTCTTTTGTTTAACTCATCAGCATCAGTGGTACTCGGCCTCAACATTTCCAACTCTGACCATAAAGATCTGAACCTCCCAAGATGTTTAGTGAACTCCATGTCCTCTTGAGCCAATCCATTTATGGCTTGCTTGATCTCAAATACTCTGCTCAGGTTTGAAGTGTTCCCATACACTTTCTTTAATGTATCCCACAGCTCCTTAGCTGACTCACAGTAGCTATAAGCATCCAACAAAGCTGGCTCTAATGAAGCATGGAGAGTTGAAAGAACCATCAGATCTTCTTGCTTCCATTTCTCCATTGCTTCACTTGCGCCATCAGTTGAGACATCCTCTTTGTCTCCTCCTTGAGTAAGCAGCTTTGGAGCCTCACCAGATGTAATATGACTCCATAAGCCCTTACTTCCAATCGCGGTTCTCACCATCCGAGACAACACCAAGTAGTTATTCCCTTTAAAGGTCACAGCAACCTTCACAGCAAGACTTGTCTTAACTTCCACAGCTTCAGACTTCAGATCCAATCCCACAAGTAGCTCCAAGACTCGATCTTACAAGGATACCTTCAAAGATCCCACCTTTACCACTTAAACCAAACAAAGACTTGACCTTTAGCTTGGATCTTCAAAGACTCCTTCAAAACTTCAACCTTTGAGCTTCACACCACCACACGAACAAGACTTGATCACACACTCTTCTTAGAACACCCTTGAGCTTCACAAACGCCTAATGGAACCCACTTGAACCCGGATCTTCAAAAGAAACACAAACGGATAACTTCACTTGTTCTTCAAAGATCTAGCCTCAAATCTTCAAGAACACTCAAGAACACAGGTGGACAAGCCAACCTGGCTCTGATACCATATAGTCTTTAGAGATTATGAGACAATATGAGAAGAATAAAGAGATTTAGAGAAGATTAAGAAGAGATTAAGAGAGATTAGCTAAGAACAAATTAAAGACTAATGGAGAATCATTTTAAAGAGAGACTTAAGAGACTCAAAACTTGCTTAACATTAACCAGAGAGTTTACAAGTATATATAGCTCAGTTAATGCAAGGGTTTCCAAGATAGGATTAAGAGAAAGCATGTGAAGTCAAAAGGAAGAAGGGGCACCATTTCAAACTCATCCAATAAGGAGCCTCACACGTACCAGAGCTTGACCACCTTTCCAGCCTTATCCAGGTTGTCAAGGGACGCACCCTTCTTATCCCCCAACGGTCTGATCCTCCTTGCTCTAGACCTTCTTCCTCCATAAGTGTCTTTGGCCATTCTTCCCTTTGAGTCTTCTTTTACCCCATTCACTTCAGTAACTTATTTTCACCACAGTAACTCTTGTTGTACAGACATGGTAACTTTCTCTTGATCTTCCTCACCCAAGTACTTCTTACACTCCATATCAAGCTCTCTCTTCAACAGATATGGAGTTCCAACCTCACTTTGGGAAGTTTAGGTCCCTTTGGGCAGAGCTGGAGCTGCTCAGACCACACACCACGGATCCTGACACCTTGAACACTAGGCGTGAAGAGGACACGGTGTTTGGAATACTAATGACTCTCAACTAATCCTATGGAGGACTTATCAAGCACATCTTGAGAGCTGAGAAGTTACCTGACCTGGATGATGTGTGTGCGCAAATCCAGAAGGAGGAAGGGTCTGTGGGGCTGTTTGGAAGCAAAGGAGACTTAACCATGGCTCACCAAGCTGAGGAAGCAGTGGCAAACAAGGCGGCTTACAAGCAAGATGAGAGGAAGATCTTGATCTGTGACCATTGCAAGAAGAAAGGTCACAAGAAAGACAAGAGCTGGATTCTCCACCCTCATCTAAAGCCAAACAAGTTTAAGGAGCCACGCTTTCAGGATGCAAGAGCTCACCTCTCAGCTGATGGAACTGAACCAGTGACTCCAAGCTCAATGTGCTCCAACAACAATGGTGGAAGACGTGCCATGGCCTCTACATCAATGTATTCCACAGCAAGGACCAACCAGGATGAGACTATCAGGCGATCTGACTTGAAGGCTCTCATCAAGGCCTTGAAAGACAACTCTTGTATACCTAGAACCCTTGGCTTCTCTCACAATGATTGTCACACTGCTGATAGTTCTCAAAATATTTTTAAAAATGCTAGACCATTAATTATTGATTCTGGTGCTTCCCACCATATGATTAGTGATTCTAGTTTAATTAAAAATGTTGAACCAGCACTAGGAAATGTGATGATAGCAAATGGTGAAAAAATTCCAATAAGAGGTATAGGTGAATTGAAACTGTTTGATAAAGTGTCTAAGGCATTTTACATGCCCACCTTTGCTTCAAACCTTGTTTCTGTTAAAAAGGCCACTAATGATTTAAAATGCCATGTTACATTCACTCCTAATGAGGTTTAATTTCAGGATATTGAGTCTAGTAGGTTGCTTGGAAAAGGTGTTACCAAGGGAGACTTGTACTTGCTTGAAGACACTCGTCCAGTAGCTGATTTATCTTGGTATTTCAATTCTGTTTCTCAATTCCCTAAAGATGTAATATGGCATGCTAGATTAGGACATCCTCACTCTCGTGCCTTGAACATCCTGTTGCCTAGTGATATCACTCAAATTACCCTAAGGAGTGACTTTACTCTCTCAAATAAGAGGTTCAGTTGTAGTACTTAGGGATCGAATCCACAGAGAGCTAGTGTACAAATAAGATGCAATCTTAGTGACTATGCTATGTTGAAAATGGTTTAAAGTAAATTGCAGGTTTGTTGAGTAATGGTAAGATTACTCAGTTGAAAGATTTTGGTTTTATGACAATAAAGAAAAGTAGTTAGATTCAAGGTAGGTATTCAGGAATTCAGGATTATAAATACTATAAATGCTAACAAGTTGCTTGCATGATATGTCAGAGCTCAACACTATTAAATGAATCCATCAGCTCTCGCAATATTTAGACCATCTATTACTTAGATGCTAAATGGTGTTTGCGGCCAGCTATATCGCCGACAGTATCGATCGATTATTCGATAGGAATATCGACCGATACACCTCTAGCTACGTCGATCGATTACTCTATAGGAGTATCGATCGATACGGCTCTAAGCAGACATTATGCGCGAGTTGATACAATGCTCACCATGATCTTAGATTAGCTTTCGCATGTCTCAAGAGGGTCATAGCATGTTTAGGATGTTGTCAGGAATTGTATTTAATGAATAATACAATCCAAGTTCATGTTCTAGGTAGCTAAGCTAGAAAAAGCATTAGTGAACAATCCTAACAATAAATATCACAACTATAGCAGATATAGGCTGGGGCTAATCCCTTATATCCTATTTAAACCCTAAATCTAACAAATAAATCTACTCAGACATGGCTAAGTAATTCATAGCAACAAGGTAATAATAGGAGTTCATAGATCTATTAGAGGGTGAACACTTAGGTTCCAATCACAAATCTCTTTGGATCTCTCCTCTAGATCTAGAATCCTATAACCTTTGTTAAGAAGAACAAGTAAAGAACTGAATAGAACTTTATTGAGAACTTGCAAAGTAATGAAAACAGTAAAAGAAATGAGTAGAAAAGATTAAGGAAGAAAGGTGGTTAGAAACTTGTAAAAACTCTCTATGGTGCCAAAACACTTAGGCACATATAAATATGAGTTCATTAGGTTAAAAACTCGTCAGGCGCAATCCTGTAAAATGTGATGTCTTGGGCTTCAAGTTCGGCGAGGTCCAACTTGTCTTCTGCCGCTTCGATATCGATCGATAGTACAGGGTGTACATCGATCGATTATGATCTCGATGTATCGTTCTTCGGCAAATGTGTGTCGATCGATAGCACAGAGTGTGCATCGATCGATGTGTAACTCTGGATGTCGACCTCTGGTCTTGATCACGGGTGAACTCTTCTTTAAGCTCCAAAAAGGCACCTAAAACATCACTTTTCTCCAAAATGCTCCTGAACCTGAAAACATACCTAATAGACTCCAAAACATAGATAATAATAGTAAAAACACTCATATACCGTGGGTAAAAACGGGTAAAATCCATGGTATATCAACTCCCCCAGACTTAACCTTTTGCGTGTCCTCAAGCAAACACACAGTCAGTCTTTATGAAAGAGGTTTTAAAAAGCAGGGACTAAATCAAATTCAAACTTAGAATCATAACCTCTACTTTGTTGCAAACCACATCTAAGAATCTGTCAATCACAGAAGTACATTATGCAATATCCTAATTAAACAACCTTGATCATCTAGCCAACAACTTAGAAATCATGTCTGACTAACCCCTCTACTGATTTTCATTTCTGTACATAAAAATAAAAGTGCAGGCTTTACCTTGGGAGTATCGATCACAGGATGCAAGGTTTCTCAAACAAGTATCTGGACCTGCAGGTAAAAATGAGTTTCTATCCTCTCTCTCTATTATTTCTCTCTAAGTCAAATCTGCTTTCATTTGCAAGACATTGACCAGGATTGGACAGGCGTCCATGAATCCAGCCTTAATGGTTGCAGCCACCAAGTTCTGTTCACTTCTTTTTGACCTATATCCTAGGATTCATTGTGAAGCAAGTCTTGAAGGGGGTAACCACCAAGTCCTGTTCAAATCCTTTACCTATAGAATTCTTATGAATCAAGTCTTGAGGGGGGTAACCGCCATGCCCTGTTCGAATTCCTTCCTAAGTAATAACTAACTAGTCCTAGAACATATATTTAAGCTAATTTTCGATTATTTTTAATTAAAATTAAATCTAAATTCGAAAATGAGAGAGAGAGGGTGATAAAACTATCTACACTAGGCTTTACCTTCCAGACTTGTTTGAAGCATCCGATCCCATGTATACCAAGCCCCAAGACAAGCAGAGAATGTCAGGTTAGGTTGGAAATCAGCTTTGGTTCCTCCAGACAATCAATGAAAGCGTTGTCATAGCTGATAGGTGATCAACTTTAGCATCTATAGTACATTCCGCATCAACAAATCTAAGAAGTGTGCCTAAAAGATTGGTTAGATAAAAAGTGAAAATTTAAAATATCATTATCCCTTTCTTGACTCAATAAAAACCCTTTTGAAAACATTTTTAGATGAAGTCAAAAGGTAAACAGCATCAGTAATCATCCCCCCAGACTTAAATCATAAACTGTCCTCAGTGTATAACCAGTCCGGTTAAGGCATAGGCAAAAATAAAATACATTGATATCGAAAAAATTAGAGCGATATACCTGACCAAGATGCGTATCGATTGATGTTGAGTCGCCTTCGTCGATCACTTTTGTTTTGTTCATGTCGATCGATATCGACTGTGTCATGTCGGTCGATTTCAGTGGTAATCGTCTAGTCGTAACTACAAAGAAAAACAAATACGAAAAATAAAATCCTAAACATAAAAACGAAATGAAAAATTACCTAACAGTGGGTTGCCTCCCACTCAGCACTTTGATTATAGTCATATAGCTTGACTTTGGATGGAATGAGCTACTGAGATGAAGTCCAGGTACTTGTTGGGAAACAAGTATCCTCTGTATCCTTTTTCTCACCGAACCATGAGTCAAATAGGCTTCTTGTGGCTTCATATTCTCTGGTTCGTTTCTTCTTTATCTCAATCAACTCATCATTGATCCTTTGAATCCTTTCTTCATGACCTTCAATGCTGAGATCGTGCCATCCTAATTTCTCGTAGGCATGTTCTGAAAGATCACTGAGCTCCGCTTGCATTGAATCAAGGTGTTGGATCATTTTTTCGTGGATGGAGCTGGTATGGATCGATTCCTTTGTTGAATTGTCGGTCGATGGCTTTTGAGATCCGTCGATCGATGCGCTGGTGTTTCTGTCGATTGATGCTAAGGGTGCAGGTCTGCTCGCAAGCTGTCTCTGAATTGCTCTGATTTCTTTCTGCATCCCTTCTATGCTAGATTCCATTCTGCCAACCTCTTTGATTAGCGGGAAATACGTCTGGTCCAGACGTCTGTCTTGTGAATCATCCACGCTTGTAATTGTCGTGTAGACTCCATCAGCTAACTTATCCAAGTCAGTTCTGGTGCAGATTTCTGAAGTCTGAATATCGATCAATGCAACATGTTGTTCATTGGTCGATTTTTGCTTCTGTAGATTCTCGTGAAGCTTCTCGGCAAAGAGCCTCATCTGGCCGTCGATTTCAGTCAGTCGCTTATCGATCGATGTGAGGTTGAGCTCATCGATCGATGCGATTGATGCAGCCTGATAATCGAGTTGACGTTGGAACTTCTCAGCCTCTTGCTGCATAGTATCCATGCGTAGTGCGAGTTCCTCCACTTCTTTGTCTACTAAGAAGTGTATATCAGCAAGTTTCCTCTCAGCTGCTTTTAGACGAGTTAATCCTCCAAAATGATTGCAAGGTGCCGCGGGGTTCATATCTGCATGCGTCTCATTGATAAGGCGGATAGATCTCTTCATCTCTTCGGTGCAGATGCTTAGATCCCCAAGGTTGTGGAAGATAGGTTCACAGGTTTTGGTGAGTTTGCTGCTGAAACGAGCTTCTGCTTTCTTCAGTTCTTTCCAGATATCTCCGAGAGACACATCGACCTCATGTTTTGAGTAGGTGGTCGATGGTGCAGGCATCATATCGATCGATGTGGATGTTACTCCGTCGATCGATATTGAACTTGTCTGGTCATGGTTCTGTGGGTTGCGAAGATCTTCAAGTTCCAGCTCAAGACGTTTAACCTTCTTGGGTAATGCCTGGTATGCACTGAACATCCAGTTCATCTCACTGCGAAGCTTGTCTGTAGCATCCTCTAAACTCTCTTCCATGGAGAGCTTTTCCCATTTGCGTTCTCCAAGTAGACCAGTGAACATCTCGTTGATCTCGTCTTTGGTGTAGGTTTCTTGCACCAATTCTCTTCTTGTAAATGAACTAGTGTGCTCTGATAAACAGGTGTAAGAGCGCTCGTCCATTGAAGTCCTTTGAAGCAGTTTCTTCATGTCGTCTTTAGAAACTCTGATGACGTCACCGTCTATTCCTCTAGCAAACCCTTTCTCGTCCCTGTAGACCCCACACTCATCTCTCTGCTCTAAAAAGAATTTTTGAACTCCATATCGAAAGGCTCTCTTTCCGAATTCAGGACACCTATCGATGGATGTTAGTTTCTCCGTATCGATCGATTTCCTTTGGAAATCTGAGTCCTTCGTGTTGAGATGATTATCCTCAGCTTCCTTTGGCTCGGCTGTTGTGTCTGTCTCCTGGTGCTAATGATGGTTGTCTAGTCCGTAGCGTTGCTGCTGGAATAGGTTTTGGGATCAGTTTGCTAACTGTAGGACGTCTGCAATGTCCTTTCTGGATATGTGGAGTGTTCGTCTATCCATTGAGCGAGCAAAACCGTTTGAATCCCTGAAAATACCAAACTCATCCGGGATTAGATTACCGAAATCGAGTACAGTTGAATTTGTTACCTGGGATGGTTTGATGCATGTACCGGTCGATGACACAGGAATGGGATCGGTCGATGGTTGTTCAGGCCTATCGGTCGATTGTGTTGGTGACATGTCGATCGATGAGCCTTCCTCGGGTTGGGTGATGTATGTTGGCGTTGCGGTCTCGACCGCGAAGCTCTCGTGTTGGTAATCACTTGCCCAGCTCCCGATTGAGTAGTCTCTGTCTCGCTTGTTGTTGACTGTGTTGTCGAATGATGCGAGGCAAGTTGTATTGATCGATGGGGAGAAAGTCATGTCGATCGATGTCTTGATTCTGAGGTTGTGGTGGAGAGGTCGATCTTCATCTTCTGGAAGGTTATGATACTCTATAGCTCTCTCCTCCTCGTAATCATCAATATACTCCTCAATATGAGTAGTATCTGCAGCATGTGGTGGGATGTAGTAGTCGTTCTCTCACTCGTTTACTTTGAAGTCACCATCTGGAAATTCCTCTTCGATCTGGTTGAATAGTGAATCGATCGATGACCCACTACAAGAAAACATCGTTATTCTGAGGGACATACCGAGGGAAAATGAGTTCCTCGGAATTTTCTGACCAAAAACCGAGGAAATACCGAGGAAACCAAGAAATGTGGTTTCCTCGGAATTTCCTCTGAATTTTCCAAGGAAATTCCGAGGAAGACACATTTCCTCGCTATATTCCGAGGGAATACCGAGGAAACTATGTTCGTCGGAAAAAACCGACGGAGATTTTAAAAATTCTGAGGACTTTTTGTAGCCGTTAGAGAGCCGTTGGGGGATTTTAAAAATTCCGAGGGAATTCCGAGGAAGTGTCGGTTCTCCTCGGAATTTCCTCAGTATGTCGGCAGGATTTCATCTATAAATACAGCCACCCCTCTTCCTCTTCATTCACTCCATTTCTTCTTCTTCCCTCCTACTATCACAAATTTGGTTTCAAAAATACATGTCTTCTTCAAATTATTTTCGTTCTTGGATCGATCGACCTCATTTGGATCCGGACACGAGATTGCTTACGGAAGAATACCAACGAGGTATAACCGAATTCATGGGGTTAGTTCGCCGACAACCGGAAGCAGAAACAGGTAAGTTAAGATGTCCTTGCTCTAATTGTAAAAATAGAAAGATTAAAGAGTGGGATGTTTGGACTCATCTATATTTGAGTGGGTTTACACGAAGTTACAAAATTTGGTATCATCATGGGGAAACTGATTATGAACTTGGTAGTACTAGCAAACCTCAGCCGGCGGTTAAATTAGAAGAACCAATTAGAACAGATGTAGATTATGGTGTAGGTACTGAGCAGATGGTAAATGATCATTTTAGAGGGGAAGATTTACCCAATGCAGAAGCTAGGAGATTTTATGATATGTTGGATGCTGGAAAGCAACCATTGTACGAAGGTTGCAGAGATGGTCATTCAGTTTTATCATCTGCTACAAGACTGATGGGCATTAAAACAGATTATAACTTGGCTGAAGACTGTGTGGATGCGATAGCTGATTTTGTTAAAGGTATTCTACCTGAGGATAATGTAGCTCCAGGTTCATACTACGAGGTTCAGAAACTCGTAGCTGGTGTTGGTTTATCTTATCAGGTAATAGATGTATGCAGCGATAACTGCATGATTTATTGGAGGGCGGATGACCGGCGGATTACATGCAAATTTTGTGGGAAGCCTCGTTATAAAGATACGAGTGGAAGAGTTCCAGTGCCATATAAAAGGATGTGGTATTTGCCTTTGACGGAAAGGTTGCAGAGGTTGTATCTTTCGGAATGCACAGCGCAACGAATGAGATGGCATGCGGAGCACTCAACAGATGGTGAGATTAAACATCCTTCAGATGCAAAAGCGTGGAAGCATTTCCAATCAAAGTATCCCGACTTTGCGTATGAGAGAAGAAATGTCTACCTTGGATTATGTACTGATGGTTTCAGCCCGTATGGAAGAGTGGAAGACAATATTCTCTATGGCCAGTCATTGTTACACCATACAACTTACCCCCAAACTTGTGCTTGCGACGAGAGTTTCTGTTTCTCTCCATTCTCGTTCCCGGACCAGAGCATCCTAAGAGATCACTTGATTTGTTTCTTCAGCCACTAATATATGAGTTGCAACAACTATGGGCTGAAGGTGCTGAAACATACGATATTTCGTGTAAAGAGAACTTTCAAATGCTGGCAGTACTAATGTGGACAATAAGTGATTTTCCAGCATATGATATGTTATCTGGATGGACAACGCATGGGAGGCTATCATGTCCATATTGTCAAGATGACACAGATGCTTTCCAACTAAAGAGCGGAAGAAAAACATGTTGGTTTGACTGTCACAGACGATTCCTACCACCTGATCATCCATACCGTCGGAGTAAGACTTTGTTTAGGAAGAATAAGCAGGTGTTTGATGGTCCACCTGAGGAAGTTAGTGGGAAAGGTTTGAAGACACAACTAAGAGATTCTGGTGCAGCAAGGACGCCAAACGTCGGTGGACATGAGCGTCTTCCGGTAGATGCTGTTGGAGAACTACATAACTGGCACAAAAAAAATATTTTATGGGATCTGCCATACTGGGAGGATCATCTGCTAAGGCATAATTTAGATATCATGCATATTGAGAAGAACTTTTTTGACAATCTCTTGAACACGATCCTTAACGTTCAAGGTAAAACAAAGGATAATTTGAAGTCAAGACTGGATTTAGTCGATATATGTGCTCGTTCAGAACTTCATGTTGATGGGAATGGTAGGGCTCCTTTTCCCATATACCGACTTGATGCAGAGGGAAAAAATGCGTTCTTTGATTGGATTTCAAACGATGTGGAGTTTCCACACGGTTACGCATCTAATTTGCGTAACTGTATCGACAGAAAGGAAGGAAAGTTTACTGGCTTGAAAAGTCACGATTGTCATGTGTTGATGCAGCGCCTCCTTCCGTTTACCTTCAAGGAACTATTACCACGAAATGTTCATGAAGCAATTGCAGGGATAAGTGCTTTCTTCCGCGATTTATGCACCAGATCAGTGACTCTTGAAGGTATCGAAAATTTGAAGACTAACATAGCCGTGATTCAGTGCAACCTTGAGAAGATATTTCCTCCCTCATTTTTTGATGTTATGGAGCATCTTGTTATTCACCTGGCAAGAGAATTGTAACTTGGTGGTCCTGTGCAGTATAGATGGATGTATCTGTATGAGCGGTATATGTTCCATTTAAAGAAGATGGTGAAAAGTTTAAGTAGGGTGGAAGGTTCTATAGTCGCACAGATGATCAATGAAGAAATTTCAAACTTTGCCGACTACTACTTTCCAGCAGAAGTTCAGACCAAAAACAGAAGACCTGCTCGGCATGATGATAGAGGCGAATGGGCAACATATCATGTTAAGGTCCCAGACATTTTCACAGATGTTGGACGACTTAGCGGAAAACCAAAGGACCGTCAACTTACTGAGCAGGAGCGAAGTCATTTGCAAACATATTTGCTCACCAACTGCGAAGATGTTCTTCAATATGAGAGGTAAGTTTATTATCTTACAAGTTTTTATTTTAACAAATTGACATTTAAATCTTAACTAATTACATTATTGTCATCATATGTACAGGATTTTCATGGCAGAAAAGCGGTTCGAATATAGATACGCCACAGAGGAGGAACTAGAAGAAATGAAGCAGAGAGAATTTGCTGGATGGATGTTTACTTATGTGTGTGCCTTAAACAAATTAAAATATCATGTATCACATATTTATACTAATTCATATTTATTGATATAACCTATATATGTGTTATTAATAGGTGTCTGCTGGTTTGGCCAGAGGTGAAACATTTGACGATTGGATACGCGAGATGGTGGTTGGACCAAACTATGTTGTGAAGTCATATCTGAGATTTTGTACTCGAGGATATGCATTCACAACTGAAAAAAGGAGACGTTCGCGTACGACCTATGATGCTGGTGTTTTTTCTGCATCAGGAGATGATGTATACTACGGACACATACATGAGATTATGGAAATCAAGTATTTGGGCATGCTTGGATTGCGCTGTACTGTTTTCTATTGTGATTGGCACGAAAACACTCCAGATCGAGGTGTGAGAACAGATGCATTTGGTGTTACATCAGTAAATTCGAGGCGAAAGCTGCAATATTATGATCCTTTCATTCTTGCTTCTCAGGCCGATCAGGTAAGTAAATGTTAATTATTCAGAATGATTGATCACCATGTGTATTAATTTATACTTTTACTAATAATTTTTTAAATGTTACAGGTTTGTTATATCAAGTACCCCCGGGTAAGGAACAGAGATGATCCATGGGTTACTGTTACAAGACTCAACCCGAGAGGCCGAGTTCAGGGAAGTTCTGAGCTGGAAGACCCACTACAACCAATCACATCCGGCAACTTAAGTGCAGCAGAAGATGTAGCTGGAGTTGGCCTTGTAGTCGATTTAACCGACTTGGCAGAGGAAGCCGTCGTTCACGCAGAGGATGAACCAGTTAGTGGAGAGTTTCACCAAGATCCAGATTCATCTGGTGATGATGACTCGGAAACAGACTAGCATCTTTTTTTTTTTTAGAAATACCGAGGAAATTCCGACGGACTTTAGGTTTTCCTCGGAATTTCCTCGGTATTTACCTTCTCGATTTAGGGATTTGATTATAAAGTATTTTTCCTCGGAAATCCCTCGGAATATTCCGAGGACATTCCGAGGAAGGTAATGGTTCTCGGTTTAAAATCCGTGGTTCCTCGGAATTTCCTCAGAATATTCCGAGGAAATTCCGAGGAAGGTACTGATTTTCAGTATTTCCTCGGAATTCCCTCGGAATATTCTGAGGAAATTCCGAGGAACTAGGGGTTTTAAACCGAAAACAACATTTTGCGGATTGAATAACACGTATATCACCTTCATTAAGTGTCTTAACCAGATTATGAAGTCAAACTTTGGTGTTTTACACGATAACAAACGCTTTTACGATTGCATGAACAAAAACCATTATTTTTGAAATTTTGTTATTTCACTTTAATAAACGTTAAAGGGAATACTTACCATTATTTTTGAAATTTTGTTATTTCATGGTTTATGATCATCTACACAAAGAATCCTCAATGGTATGCATTACATTTGTATAAGAAATGAAATACGGCAAAAAAAAATCGATGTTTTGAAAAACCAAACCCTGTTTCCTCGAAATATTTTCATTTAACCGGGTAAACAAAGCCGCCAAATATTTCGCGAAAATTGAATTAATGATTTCCGAGGAAATTCCGACGGATGTAGTTAATTTTTCTGAGGAAATTCCGACGGATATTTTCCGTCGGACACCTCATTTTATTAGGTCGACCGAGACCTTTCTTCCCCATTTCTCTCTTCCTCTTCCTCGCGAACTCCGCCTCTCCCTCTCCTCCTTCGACGATTTCCGGCGATTCAAGTCCGTTTCTCCTCAATTCCATTCCCAAATCATGTAAGGACACTATCCCTCTCTCTTAGATTCGAAAATCGAGTTTGATTATGGTGTTAGGGTGATTTTTATAGATTTTTGTTAGGTTGAATGGTGTGATTGTGTAGTGATAGTTTGATTATAGTTTTTTTGTGAGGATTGTGATTATTTGTGAGGATTGGAATTTTTTTTTTTAGTTTTTATTAATTTTGTGGTTACAAAAATCTAATTGATAATTATGTATATATAATATGAAAATGTTTTTTGTATATCAAAAGTATTTTTTTAATTAACTATTTTTTATATATTAAAACTATTTTTTGTAATTATTAAACTATTTTTTATATATTATAACTATTTTTGTAATTATTAAACTATTTTTTACATATTAAAACTATTTTTTTAATTATTAAACAATTTTTTTATTAAAACTATTTTTTGTAATTATTAAACTATTTTTTATATATTAAAACTATTTTTTGTAATTATTAAACTATTTTTACATATTAAAAATATTTTTTTAATTATTAAACTATTTTTTATATATTATAACTATTTTTTAATTATTAAACTATTTTTTATATATTAAAACTATTTTTTGTAATTATTAAACTATTTTTATATATTAAAACTATTTTTTGTAATTATTAAACGATTTTTTATATATTAAAACTATTTTTGTAATTATTAAAACTATTTATATTTTTCTGATTAAAAACTATTTATTGATTTTTTAAAATTTAAATTTATTAGAACTAATTTTTAAATATATTTTTTAATTTACAGGTCTTATGATGATGAGTCCCGGTCTTGACAGCGTCGTAGTCGTGGTGGTACGGGGAGCCACTCTCGGGGTTCGTCCAGCCACATTCAGGATTCCGCATCGCCCCACAGCTCCTACCATACATCTCCCTCTCCATTTCCCGCTCCTGCTCCTCCCGCTCCCGTTGCTGCACCCGCACCCGCTCATGCTCCTGCTCCTCCGGGTCCTCCGGGAGTGATGAGGGTTACGGAGTTTGTTCGACAGCCCGGTCGTGACAATCTTCCCTATCTCACTCCGTATCCACATGGACGGGGTCAAACATGGTAATTAAACGTATTTTTTTCATTAAAATTTGATTCATTATTAATAATTTGTTCTTTTTATTAGGTTCAACCGATCCGGGAACGGGATCAGCGCATGGATCAACCGTATGATGTACTCGGCCCTCGACAAGGGACATCCGACTTTCACTGACTTCCCTACCGACAAGCAGCATCTGTGGTTTCAACAGTTTGCAGTAAGTATTCTAATTTTTTACTTATATTTTTAATCTTTTAATATAAATTTCTACTAATTGTGTTTTATTTTCAGCAAGAATTCAACTGGAATGCCGATGATACGTTGTATATTTATCACCACTTCGACCATAAAGTTATGGACAACTATGGGAAGCAGATCCACGAGTGGAAGAAGAAGTGGGAAATAAAAAAAGTTATTTTTTATTTATTAAACAACTTTTTAATTTAATAAAATATTTTTTTTATTTATTTAACAATGTTTTTTTTATTAAAAGGTCCCAAAGTCGATGAACCCCACGGTCTGGCTGGAGTTGGGTGTGCATTGGAGTAAGGATCAGACGAACGAAACTTCTTCCACCAACTCCACCAACCGCAGGAGCGACCGTAAAGGGAAGGGCGTCTTCAAGCATAACTTGGGTGCTCAATCTATTGCCACTCTGGGGGATCGCATGGTAAGCTCCTCGCTTTTTATTCTATTATTTAAGTTTTTAAATTTTATTTTTTGTGCATTTCTTCTAATTACTAATGTTTGTTTAATTTATGTTTTTTTCAAGGCGGAAGAAAATGAGGGCGACCCGGTTGATGATCTCGCCCTAATGAAGAGGGCGTATACCAACAAGAAGACTGGCCAGATTGATGATGGTGTATTGAGGGATGTGGTCACCCTGATCGACACTCAGGTGGAAGACGAAGTGTCTCAGCTTCAAACCGAGGATGACGATTCGACGGGTTCGACCTACTTGCCTCGGGTTCGGATCAACGAAATCGTTGAATCGGTAAGTTCTTTTTTTTTTAAGTTTAATTCATCTTTTCTATTATTTAAATTTGGCACTTTTCTATTTCAGTCGGTTCCAAAGAAGAAGGGACGTTTGTTCGGTTTGGGTCGTCTGTCCCGGTCGGTTCCGTCTTCTGCTGCACCACCGCCCTTTGTTGATCCAGAAGTACTTATGGGTCAGTTGCAGGACTAGGATGATCGCATATCTGCGTTGGAGACCCAGATGGCGACTCAACAGGTGGGCATTGAGGCACAGAGGAAGCTGAACGAGCAGATGATGGAGATGATGAGGAGGTTGCACCCGAACGAGGTGTTCCAGAGCATGCCAGACCCGAACGCCCAAAACCCGTAGTTTTTTTTTCAAAAACTCGGAATGTTTTATTTTTATTTGTACGACTTTGAATTTTATATAATATGTTTTCAATTTTAATTTTAATTTTATATTTTTCGAATTTAAATTTCAAAAATTTAATTTTTTTAAAAAAATTAATTTTTATGGATATTCCGAGGAAGGCTCCCTCAGAATTTTCCGAGGACACAGTGTTCCTCGGTATTTTCCAAGGGAGCTCTTCCTCGGAATATTCCGAGGACAGTGTTCCTCGGTATTTTTCGAGGGCAGGCTTCCTCGGAATATTCCGAGGAGCATTCTTCCTCGGAAAATTTCGTCCCTCGGTAGTGTCCTCGGTATATACCGAGGGAGAGCTTCCTCGGTATATTCCGAGGAAGTTTCCGACGAACCGTTGTCCTCACAGTTTCCTCGGAATTATGTTTCCTCGGAATTCCGTCAGAAAATTCCGAGGGAATTCCGAGGAAAAATGAAATTCCGAGGAGTTTTTTCCGAGGACATATTTCCTCGGTATGTCGTTGGAATACGGTTATTCCGACGACATACTGACGATTTGAGCCCTCGGTATGAGCCTGTTTTCTTGTAGTGACTGTCGGGCCCGAATATGGCCCGCTAGCTAGATACTAATAGACGGGAGCTAACGATGGGCCGCGATCGGCCCACCATGGAGTAAAACCATGGAGGAAGCTAAAACAAAGCCGGAGGCTGAGCACAGGGAATATTCACAAAAGAGACCACGGGAAAGAGGTAGCTCGTGGCACAAAGGAAGAAGCGAAGGACCCAGTCAAAAGAAAGCTGGTGCGAATCCCTTAATTTATGGAGGATATCTCGGAACCAGTTAGCAACGATCAAACGAAGCCTGAGGTTATTTAAAGAAGAGGACGATCAAAGAAGGGGACATGGGAAGAAAACTCTAAGACGCACAAGCTCTAGAACATATTTTTTATCTTTTGTAATCACAAAAATATCATCTCTTGTAATCACCTTTTCGTCTGAATCATTAATACAATCACATTCATTCTATAAGTTCTAACGGGATTCAGCCCGCGTTATATTTCCCTTAATCTTGACTTGATCTCAAATCAGGGAGTGAGTTTAATCCCTCACAATTGGCGCCGTCTGTGGGGACGAGATAATCGAATCCCTTACTCTAAAAACTTGAGGATGAATCCAACTGATCGGACACCGAATCCCTCTAACTCCGATCTCCCGATCCAGAGCGATAGCTCACCGAACCAGACTACCACTGGAGTAAGTAACCCAATATCCTCCAGTGAGACCCACTCTGGGCTTCCAACCCCCGATAATCCTCAGCATAACCCCGCTCCAAATCGAATGGAGGCTCAACTTTCTGAGATGCGCCAGATGATGATGCAGTTAGTAGACAAAGCTCAAGTGAATGAGCGGACAGTGCAACAGCTAGCCGATCGGCAGCAACGATTCGAATAGGTTACTAGATCTCTAACCGCAACAACTCGACCACCGCCACGTCAGGATCCAGGAGTCACCTTCCGAGATCGGTTAGCTGACCCCTCGTTCCCTCGAGGACGTCTAGATTTCTCCCCTGATAGCACCATTCCAGGAGAACAGGGACCTGTATTCCAAACACCTCGTGCTAGAACAGCTCCCGCGTTTAATCCACCTATCACTGGTGCTATGGGAAGCAATGTAGCATCGACTAGCTCTGTGCCCGATCAGGCTACTGACCGGAGCACTCGCTTGCCACCTCCACCGCCTATTTTCAGGTCCGGAGAAAGAACATCCACCCCGAATCCGGACGAAAACCAAAGGACGGATGCCGATCCTACGGTTCACCCCACTGATCCTGCTCACCAAAATAACCCGAGAGCCAATGAACGACTTAGCCCACCTACTACCTGGGAAAATGACCGAACCCGGTTTCGCCAGGAACCTGCCCATCAGGTATCCGATAGTGACCCGACTTTCCTTCCTCTATAGGGACCTGAGGCCATCCGCAGATACATGGCGCAGACTAACGCAGCTCTCCAAAAGTTGAATGCTCAAGTCCACAAGGCAACAATTTCAGCTCCCGAAATCGAGAGTTTGATCGAGGAAACCCGTGGGACTCCATTCACTGATAGAATTTCCAGCTCTTACATAAGAGACACTCGAAAAATTAGGATCCCCGAATACGATGGGACCTCAGACCCGAAGGCCTATTTGAGAGCTTTCCGATTGGCTATCGTAAAAGCTCATTTCACGAAAGAAGAGTGTGAGGCATGATACTGCAGGACATTCGCCGAAAACCTGGCCGGAACAGCCCTCGAATGGTTCTCCGGCCTCGAGCCAAATTCGATAGATAATTTCGATCAGTTAACCAATGCCTTCAGGAAGCAGTACTCGACCCATATCCTGAAACAAGCATCCGAGGCTGACCTCTGGAAAGTTAAACAAGGGATGGGAGACTCGCTACGAGCCTATATCGAAAAATTCAGAGCAGTAAGAACCAAGCTCTCAAACCCCAACTCTGAAGTTGTCATCGAAGCCCTTAGAAGAGGTCTCTGGTATAAATCAGAGTTCTGGTTGGAGTTAACCCTCAACCCTCCTCCAACTATCGATGACGCCCTTCATAAAGCTTCTAGATATGTTACCCTGGAAGAGGAAACAGCAGCGTTGGATAAACTCCACAAGAAACCCCAGAATCACCCGAAAGGTGAAGCTGCGGAAGCGAAAGGACCTCACAGAAAGGGGAACTTCCGAAACAATCAGACCCAGGGAGAACATTCTTACGTAGTCGAGGAGGATAAGGAGGGGAAACCTGTCACCACGACAAATAAAGCCCCCTGGTCAAAAGGCTACAACGAGAGCAAGCACTGCTCTTATCACGATCGGAAAGGACATTCAACTGAGGAATGCTGGGACCTCCAATGACAACTGGCAGCCAAATTCGCAGCCGGAGAAATAAAAGGCGTGGACCTCAAGAAGCCACAGCCATATCAGAAAAGAGGTCCCAGAGACACCTCTCCGAAACGCGAAAGGTCGCCTAAGAAGGAGACGGATTCGCCACCCCCAGCTCCCAAGAAAAGAGTCGATATGGTTCTTGGAAAATTCCCTCAGGGAAAAAGCCTACAAATCGAGGTTCTTCTGAGTAAACCACTACCGCCATCGAGCCCCAGCTCCAGGGTGGATTATATCCTCGGAGGGTCCGATATGTGTCAGGACTCCGTTAATTCTATTAAAAATCACGTGTGGAAGGCCGCATCCAACGCCCAACCTAAGCCTCCTAACCCCGAGTCCAACACTAAGATCTCCTTTTGGGAAAGCGAGACGTCAGACCTCGACAGGCCCCACGACGATGCCCTAGTCGTCACTCTGAACATTGCAGGGTACAAGGTGCCTAAACTTATGATAGACACCGGAAGTTCTGTCGACCTAATTTTCTACAATGCCCTGAAAGGGATGGAGATAGATGACTACGAAATTATCGACCTGAAAGCCAATCTCATAGGCTTTTCCGGAGAAACAGCTACCTCCTTGGGAACTATCAAACTCACAATCATAGCTGGCGGAATCATGAAGATGACCAATTTCGAAGTCATCGAGAGACCTTCTCCGTTCCATGCGATCCTGGGAAGACCCTGGATCCATAAGATGAAAGCAGTAGTTTCGACTTATCACCAATGCGTGAAATTCCCGACACCCGAAGGGATAGCTACCTTGCATGGTAGCCAAAAGATCTCAAGGGTCTGTTACCTAGGAGGATTTGAAATTCTCAAAGAATCGCCCCAATAGCAATTACAGATCCAGGAAGGTCGTGAGATGCAGCAAAACATTCGAGGTCATCCTAGAAACCTCACCGAACAAGTTAGCATCGACGACTCGAATCCTGAAAAACAGGTACGCATCGGACCCGAGCTACCTCTCGAAACAAAAAAGGAACTCATCGATTTTCTAAAAGGCAACGTTGGAACATTCGCTAGGACCACCAGTGACGTGAAAGGCATTGATGCGAATGTCACCGCCCATAAGCTTAACGTAGACCCCACTTTCAAACCGATCAAACAAAAGTGTCGCAAGCTGGGCCTAGAAAAGGCTCAAGCTGTTAACGACGAGGTTGACCGACTAACGAAAGCCGGGCCCATTCGAGAAGTACTTTACCCTGACTGGTTGGCTAATCCGGTAGTCGTAAAAAAGAAAAATGGGAAATGGAGGATCTGCGTAGATTTCACCGATCTAAACAAGGCTTGCCCCAAAGATAATTTCCCGTTACCTCATATCGATCGTCTGGTCGAAGCTACAGCTGGCAATGAACTCTTGTCCTTCATGGACGCCTTTTCAGGATACAATCAAATCATGATGGATCCTGAGGATCAAGAAAAAACCGCATTCATAACCGAATGTGGAACCTATTGCTACAAGGTTATGCCATTCGGTTTGAAGAACGCAGGAGCTACTTATCAGAGGTTAGTGAATAAGATGTTCGCTGGAAAACTCGGAAAAACTATGGAGGTCTATATCGACGATATGTTTGTCAAATCCTCAGCCGGAGAAAATCATATTTCTCACTTAAAGGAATGCTTCGACATCCTCAACAACTACGATATGAAGCTCAACCCCGCTAAATTTACCTTCGGGCGAGTTCCTCGGTTACCTCGTAACCGAAAGAGGCATCGAAGCCAACCCAAAACAGATAGCGACCTTCCTGGAAATGCCGTCACCTAAAACAACCAGAGAAGTACAAAGATTGACTGGACGAACCGCAGCATTGAACCGATTCATAACCAGATCCACCGATAAGTGCCTCCTGTTCTATAAACTTCTAAAAAACAACAAGATGTTCCTATGGGACGAGAAGTGCGAGGAGGACTTCAAGCAATTGAAAGCCTACCGCTCCGAACCCCCAATCCTGTCCAAACCAGTAGTAGGAGAACCACTATACCTGTACCTCGCTGTATCAACCGCTGCGGTTAGCGGTGTGCTGGTACGAGAAGAACAAAACGAACAGAGACCTGTCTGTTACATCAGCAAAAGTCTGATAGACGCCGAAACGAGGTACCCTACTATGGAAAAATTAGCCCTAGCAGTCGTAACAGCTGCAAAGAAACTACGACCCTATTTCCAATCACACTCGATCGTCGTAATGACCTCACATCCATTACGAACGATCTTGCATAACCCTAGCCAATCAGGACGATTAGCTAAATGGGCCATAGAACTCAGTGAATACGACATCGAGTATAGACCTCGAGCTACAGCAAAGGCTCAGGTCCTCGCCGATTTCGTCATCGAGCTAGCATCCGAGCACCTAGATTTAGAAATTGAAGCTCCAAAGTTGAGCCTGTACGTCGACGGAGCCTCATCGAAAAAAGGTTCCGGTATCGGCCTAAGGCTGACCTCTTCAGCTGGAGAGACCATCGAACAATCCTACAGGCTCGGATTCAGCGCTTCTAATAACGAGGCCGAGTATGAAGCATTAGTCGCAGGGTTAAAACTCGCTCTAAGCCTTGGAATTTGAGAGTTAAATGCCTATAGCGATTCACAGCTAGTAGGTAGCCAATTCCACAGAGAATACGAAACAAGGGACGAAAGAATGGGGGCATACCTCGAAGTTGTCCAGAACCTCACTAAGCAGTTCAACAAGTTCGAGCTAACAAGGATCCCACGAGGAGAGAACTCCTCAGCAGACGCGCTGGCTGCTTTAGCCTCCATATCAGACCCCCTCGTAAAACGGATCATACCCGTAGAGGGGATCGAAAAGCCAAGTATCAACATAGCTACTAAAGCTGAGATCGATAGCAAACCAAAAGAGCAAACAGAGGTTGACTACCATCAGACGGTAGCAACCAAAGTTCTCACAACATTCTGGTTCCCAAAAACCAAAACGGGCAGCTTCAAAAAACATACCTCCGGGGGCACGATCCAGACTCCGGACTCATTTGTCTATGCAGCCAGAACCAGAAGTCGTTCCACCCTTGAAAATACATCCGGGGGCACGACCCAGACTCCGAACAACGACAGAACTGAAGATATTCCCCGGAATTCAGACTCTCTGGAGCCTAATCCAACGAATATCTCCGGGGGCACTACGACATCCAGTCACGATAAAACCCGAGAACATCGCCCCGAACAGGAACCCCCCTCGTCTCTTCATGACAAAATCGTTGGGAGAGAGGACTGGAGAATACCAATCATGCAGTACATTTTGGAGGGTAAGACCCCACCCCATAAATGGGAGGCTCGAAAGCTCAAAGCATTAAGCGCAAGATACTGCATAATTAATTCTGTCCTCCATAAACGAAGCATTTCTGGACCTTACCTAAAATGCGTCCATGGCCTCGATGCCATCAGACTCATGAAAGAAATGCATGACGGCTCCTGCGGAAACCACGCCGGTGGCAGAGCTCTAGCTATCCGAATTAAAAGACAGGGCTATTTCTGGCCTACCATTATCGCTGACTGTGAGGTCTACTCCTCCTCATGTTACAAATGCCAGAGGCATGCACCGATTATACACCAGCCCGCGGAAAAATTATCCTCGATATCCGCTCCGTACCCGTTCATGAGGTGGTCCATGGACATCCTAGGACCACTAATAGCGTCGGGAAGTGGAAGAAAGAAGCTACGTTTCCTTTTAGTCCTAACAGACTACTTCACGAAATGGATAGAGGCTGAAGCTTTCCAACAGGTAACTAGATTCGAAGTCGAACGATTCGTATGGAGAGACATTGTTTGCCGACACGGCGTCCCATACGAAATCGTAACAGACAATGGAGGACAAATCAATATTATCAAACCTCAAGAAATGCCTCGAACCAACAAACAATCCTGGTTTGACAAGTTACATGAAGTCCTCTGGGCATGCCGCACCACCCCACGATAGGCTACAGAAGAAACCCCTTTCTCCTTGGCTTACGGGATGGAGGCTGTCGTCCCAGCTGAAACCACCACTAGGAGTCTCCGCCGAGAGCTCTGTACGTCTGATCCTGAAGCTAATAACCAGCTCTTATCAGACACCCTTGATTTAATGGAGGAACGACGAGACCAAGCCTTGCTTTGCATTCAAAACTATCAACAGGCAATGGCCCGACATTACAACTCCAAAGTCAGACCCCGACAGTTCGCTGTAGGCGACCTAGTACTTAGGAAAGATTTCGAAGGGACCAAAGAGCCAGACGCCGGGAAATTGGGAACCAATTGGGAAGGTCCTTATTGGATCATCCATGTGGTACGACCTGGCGTCTACAAGCTCCTAAAGGTACGAACCGGGGTACCTGAAATCTGATCGTGGAACGCCACGAATCTCAAGAGATACTATCATTAGGTACCTAAATTCCTTGAACTACGTTAGGCTTGATCCCTTGACTGGGTACGTAGGCAACTCCGTTATGAGTGCAGCCCCAACCTCATATTTGCACTCTTTTCACCATAGCCAAAGGGGGCATATATTTGATCAAGAACACTTAGCCCAAACAGCAATCGTGTTACTATTACAATACCATGTATTCTATAAACATTATCAATAAAACAACTGCCCTCGACATCTCAAGTTTCAACATCAAAGGTCTTAAAATACTTCAAATAAATTCAGGTCTCCGCAAACCTGAACCTAAGGTCTTAAAATCCTTCGAATTGGTTCAGGTCTCCACGAACCTGAACCTAAGGTCTTAAAATCCTTCGCACAAATTTAGGTCTCCACGAACCTAAACCCAAGGTCTTAAAATCCTTAATAACCTCGAAGGTCTTAAAATCCTTAATAACCTCGAAGGTCTTGAAATCCTTCAAACAAATTTATCTTATCACAAATTTAAACCTGAGGTCCTAAAACCCTTAGTAATCTCGAAGGTCTTAAAACCCTTCAAACGAATTTAGGTTCCTACGAACCTAAACCTAAAGTCCTAAAAATCTTAGCAATTACAAAGGTCTTTAAATCCTTAACAAAATTCAAAAGATCTTAGAACCCTTCAAATCGAACTCAGGTCCCTAAGTACCTTGAGCTAATCCCAATGTATCAGGAATTCCTTTCTAAGGTCCTCATCACCAAAAACACTCGGAGTTCTCGAGACCTGTTATTTACAGGACCCGAGACCTGATCCCGACAAGTCACTAGGCCTCACATCTAATGATCACGATACATGTTCTAACAGAACTCGAGTTTCTATTTACCTAGAAGTTCGACCTTATCCAAAAATGGATTAAAATAAGTCAAGTGACTTAGAGAAAGGACCAAACCAAGACTGAAACATAAGCAAAGGTTTAAAAGCCTCCCCAGGCCACTTAAGGTTCAAAAGAACTTAACATAAACGAAGGTTTAAAAGCCTCCTCAGGCTATAAGTAGTGAAAACAAACGCAATAAAGCCCCTTGGGCAGAAGTCTTAAAAACACAAGAACATAATTCAAAAGAGCCTCAGCTCTTAACCTTCTTTGTCGCCAGAGCCCTTCTCGGCATCCTTATCTCCCTCGACCGGCTCATTCTCTTTGACTGGGACTCATTCGTCCGTCTCCTGGTTGTCACCTCCCAGAGTCGTCTCGACAGGGGCTAAGACAGGATCCACCAAACCTAAATTAGAACCATACTCTCCAGAAAAGGATGGATTAAACATATTAATCTCAAAAGTACCTGAGCTCTCCGAAAGTTGAGGAAGGGGAAGCTTGCTAACTGAGAAGTCAGAAACCTGCGCCTTCTCATACGCAGTGGTCGCCTCTGGCATCAGAGCCATCAGGCGATTGTACTCTTCTTCCGCACTCGTGATCTCATTGTTCAGCATATCCTTCAGAAGTTCGGTATTAGCCTGAAGCTCTTGAGCGTAAACCAGAGAGTCGACCTCGTCCTTCTTCCTAGAGAACTTCTCCTTAACGGAGGCTAGGATCTTGTTATAAGCATTAGCAACCTCTTTCTTCCCTCTCATAACAGCTAGCTTAACCTCAGCCTCCATATTCTTCTGGCTATCTTCGGACGAAGTGATCAGGTCCCGAATCTGCTGCTCGGCTATCCTCCGGGCAGCCTCCAACTCGTTAATCCTCCTGCTCTTCACCTGGATATCGATCGCTTGACTCTCGATATTTCCTTGCTGGGCATCGGCTTTAGAAGCAAGTCTGCTGACTTTGGCTTGGAGTTCGGAGACTTGGACTCGAGTCTGATCGAGCTCTGCTTTGGTAGCCTTGACTAGCTCAGTAACCTGAGCTAACTCCCCAGCATCGGGGGCATTGTGCAAGGCATTCTCAAACTTCAGCTGAGCCCTGTTAACAGCTCCGGCCAACTGCAAAAATATAACAAAATGTTAAATGTCTTTCTAAGAAAAGCAGACCAAGAAAAATTAAAAATTTAATACCTGACCCAGGTAATGACCTATCTCGAGATACTCATCTTTGTTGGTCAGGTCGTTGATTGAGGGGAGGGAGCATCCTGTTCTCTTCATGTGCCTCATCATCGTCGTCAGGCCCCAAGTATCATCCAAGACCGATCCAGGTTTCGAGTGGGTGAAATTCCAGCCGACAGTTCCTCCTCTAGAAGACGAGGAGGAGGACCTGGAAGGCCTATCGCCCTGATCGGTCCTGGGTCTCTTATTTCTCGAGGGCTCAACCTCAGGAGTACCTTTGGACACCTGGAAAGCAGCTTCCGGCACTGGAACCTCAGAATGAAGAATAGCGTCCTGAGCTCTTGGGTCGGCGGGGCTGACATCCCAAGCAGGTACGGAAGTTCCGTCGTTAAGGACCTCCTTCACAGAACTGAGGAAGGATCCTCCCTGATTCTTCTCACTCCCACGTGAGGTGCTAACTGCTTTGGTCGGTCTACCCTTAGACCGGAATGACGGTTGAAGAGGCATCTTGTTCGTTTGAGTCCTTTCGGTTTCGGAAGTGCTAGCTCCGGTCGAGATTGATACCACCGAGTTACCTTCAGAAACTAAATAAACAGAAAATCATCAAGGCTCACAGATCTTAAAAACCAAACTCAAGTCAGAGGAAAGAGAATACCTTCTAGATCTGCGACAGACACATGATCTAAAAAGGAAGCGTTGTAGCGATCCGGGAATCTAGCTGAACCTATCTGCGAGGTAGTATAGGCTCCCCAGGTACAAGGACTTTGCTGCAGTCTCCGGAACAGAGCTCTGGTGAGTTTGCCGGAGAGTTTCGGAGGATCCTCAATAACTGCAAGCAGAGCCAAAGAGTTAGTAGGTCGCAACAAAAAAATAACAATGAGCACATCCCTAAAGATCCTAACCAGATGCATCGGACCAAGTAACCTTGAGGTCCCGGCCCACGGGAACCGTCAAAGGATCAATTTTGACATAGAAATACTTCTTCCTCCAGTCATCGTCGCTACCAGAGAATTTGAAAACACACAACCTGGGGCGACCAGGAAGATAATAGGTTCCACTACCACCCTCCTTCGAAGAGCTCTCTTTTATCGAAAAGAGGCTCATCAGATCGGTGAGTCCAATGGTAACACCCTCCTCCTTGGACCTGGTGATAAAACCATTTATCACCCGGATAACCGAAGGGCAAAGCTGGGGGAGGGCCAGTTGGTAGTGATCAAGGAGATCTAACAGGAGGGTCGGAAGTGGAAATCTCAGATGACACTTGGAGATGTACTTCTCGTGGACACAGAACCAACCCTCCGGAGCGGTTTCCGGGGTTTCGTCGGGTTTACAGGCCCTGGCAAACTCTTTCCGGCCGTGAGCCTGGACCATGAGGTTAACAACCTCCTGACTCTGTAGCAAAGAAGGCGAATGAGGTCCAGAAGGGACGCCCCCACTGGAGCCACCTATCTTCTTCGCCCGCTTAGAGACTCTCGTAGCGATCGTCTCCTTGGCTTTCTTCTTCTCTCGCTTCATCTTTTCCCCAACTTCTTGCTTAACCTTCAGTAATCTAGCTCCAGAAGGAGTGATTTCGATTTCTCCAGAACCTTCCTTTAGGTGACTCATAACGAGGAGAAGTAAAGAAAATCGAAGGATAGGAGATAAAAAGAAGAAATCTAACTAGCAAAAAAAAATATCTTTGAAAGCAAGGATTTTGAGAGAATTACAGAGAAGCAATCGAAAACAAGTTAAAAAAAAATATAAGAAACGCAGTAAAATAAAGGGGGAGAAGGGAAGTTACCTAGGAAACCGAATCGAGACGTGGGGAAGATGGAGAGTGTAGTAGTTAATGCCCGCAGCTTTATATCCCATCAAGCCTCGAGATTCGGAGATAACTTTTCGAATTCTCTCTATCTGAACCGTTGATCTTGTTAAATATAATTATAGCCGTCCGATTAGGCAAATAATATCTTCAAAAGAGATAACTGGTAATCATTATCTCAACGAAAAGATTGAGTTCAGGCGGCTAGGTTTAGCTTCCGAGACAAAGAATCTTCCCTCGAAAGCTGGGGGCAACTGTCGGGCCCGAATATGGCCCGCTAGCTAGATACTAATAGACGGGAGCTAACGATGGTTCGCGATAGGCCCACGATGGAGTAAAACCATGGAGGAAGCTAAAACAAAGCCGGAGGCTGAGCACAGGGAATATTCACAAAAGAGACCACAAGAAAGAGGTAGCTCGCGACACAAAGGAAGAAGCGAAGAACCCAGTCAAAAGAAAGCTGGTGCGAATCCCTTAATTTATGGAGGATATCTCGGAACCAGTTAGCAACGATCAAACGAAGCCTGAGCCTATTTAAAGAAGAGGACTATTAAAGAAGGGGACATGGGAAGAAAACTCTAAGACACACAAGCTCTAGAACATATTTTTTATCTTTTGTAATCACAAAAATATCATCTCTTGTAATCACCTTTTCGTCTGAATCATTAATACAATCACATTCATTCTATAAGTTCTAACGGGATTCAGCCCGCGTTATCTTTCCCTTAATCTTGACTTGATCTAAAATCAGGGAGTGAGTTTAATCCTTCACAGTGACCATGTATGTATGTCGATCGATGTCAGTTCACCAGAGTTGATTGATGAGATAGTACTCCTATCGATCGATTCGGCGTACTCCGTCTTGTATGCGTCTTGTGAATCGTATTCATCTCCATAATAGCAAACAACTACGAGGTCTGAGCCGTCTTGGATCTTCTTAGGAATCTTGATGACTCATACCGGATCATAGTAGACCGTAGGATTGATCAGGGTTAGGCACCGTTTGTTTGTCTGAAGGTTGCAGACCGCTCCAACTGTGGCTAGGAAGGCTCTTCCAAGTAGCAAAGAAGTAGGTAGGGTTACCTTGACGTCCAAGACATGGAAGTCTACTGGTATTAGGGCTTCTCCTATGGTAACCTCTAGGTTTCTCACAATTTCTCCAGAGTTCTTGATGTCTTGCATATTTACATGTTTTTAGCTATCATATCTTGTACATTTTTTCTCATTTAGATTAGGAATTAGGCATCTTTAGGCTCATTTTGCATTCATAAGTCTCTATCAGGTGTTGGAGTATACTTTGGAGATTTTGGAGATGTTTGGAAGTTTTGTGATGAAAAAGAGGGGTTTTGTGATGAACATGGACGGAGGCCTTAGAAATATCTTCTGATGCTAAGATTTTGTGGAGACACATCAAATTGAGTTAGCTTTCCAATGGAAGTGGTTTCAAGTCATTTGGACCTGTATTGGAGAAGTTATGATCAATTCACTTGAAGCATTTCAGGTTGGCCGGACGCGCGGCCTGGACTGCTCGGGTGAGAGTACCCGCGCGGGAGACACCAGGGACAGGCAAGAACGAACCATGATGCGCGGCCAGACTGCTCGGGACACATGACCCGCGCGGGACGGCAGCCAAGACATGGGCCGGTGCGCGGCCTAGCGTGCGCGGAGCAAGATACCCGCGCGGCCTGAAGGGAACGGACACAGTTCATGCGCGGCCTGGAGTGCGCGGGACAGGACAGGCTCGGACAACCCCGGACAGGAACAGAAATGCGCGGGTCGGGACGCTCGGGGCAGTGCACCCGCGCGGCTGGCCGGTTTGGACAGGGACTTTTCTGCTCGGGTCAGGATGCTCGGGTTGGATCCGGGACTTTACCCTGAGCGTTTTCATCATGTCTGGCCGAGGTTTAATGACTCCAGGGCCATTTTAGTCATTTATTTTTATGTTTTTAAGGGCTTTCAAGCCTCTTATAAATACTTATGTAATCTCTTTTGGAGATCTAACTTCTTTTCTCTCAAAAACATAATACGATCTTGAAGAAAGTTTGGATCTTTGATCCTTTTTATCTCATTTCTTTTGTGTTTAATAGATTATCTTCTTCTCTAATCATGTTTAGCCTTGAATCATCATTGATATTGAGGTTTTCCATGGCTATTAGTGAGTAGATCTATCTAGGGTTCATGGGCTTGGGAGGCTAAGGGTGATTAAGTGTAGATCCAAGGTGCTTAGTGTTAGATCTATCCTTTCCTTGCATTGATTTGGTGTTCTTTAAGCTATATTTGGGCTGGCCTCTCAAACATAGAGTCATAGGCATTTCATTCCCGAAAGGTGTTCTATGAAATGCCTGAACCAACTCATCTATGCTTTTAGCTTGCTTTGCCTAAGAGATTAGTTGTCAAAGGAGCTAGGATTGCTATTAGACTCATTCTTTATGCTTGCTTTGATCATTACAGCCAAAGAGATTTGGTGTACTTGGGTGATCATTGCAAAAGAGCATCCATCTAGAGATAGAGCTTGCTTAGTTTTGTTGTCTAGGCATAAGGAATTAGATTGATTGAAAAGTTAGCACCTTGGATTGAACCTTGATCACCCAAAGTCAATTCCCTTGTCCCAAGAACCTGCCTCATTGAGAAAGAAACTTCAATCTTTTATTGCATATTTATTATTGTCTTAGTTTCATAATCATCCTCTCATATTGATTGCACTTAGATTAAGCATGAACTTGCATTCCCTTTGCATTAGAATCTCTTAGAATTGGATTGACATCTTGTATTCTACAACATTTGATTAGGACCTTAGAAAAGTCCTTTCATCAGTTCTGCTGAGAACAATCCACAAAGATGAATGATTCTTCAATAGGCTCTATCTTCAGACCTAGATGGTCTGCTATCACCTTGGGTAGGATGCTAACTCCAGATCCTGTATCACATAGGGCACGTGGGAAGTTGATCCCATGGACTGAGCAAGGAACAACGAACTTCCCTGGATCACCCTTCTTCTCAAGTTTGATCCTCTTCTTCATACTTTCTCTGACTTGGTTGAACATCCTCCTGATGTCTTCTTCTGTCTCCTTAGTTTCTCTGAAAAACATCCACAATCTGTGTGAAAAGTAGGCTTCTTCAAAGGGTTTCTCTGTAGGTATTCTTAGAACTTTCATTCTGAAACTTTCCAACTCCTTCTCATTAACTCCTCTTTTAAGGTGTTTAGGAACCTTCTCTTTCCTTTTTCTGAGAACTCTGCCATCTTTTTCCTTTTCTATCTCCATTGGATCAATGATATCCGTGGGCTTCTTCTTGATGGCAGTTGGTGGGTTTCTGGGAGGCTTAGATTGCTCCTGGAGTGCATTAAGTCGTGCAACATCTATCTTGGGAAGTTGCACTCGGCGTGTGATAACTGAATATCGATTGACAGGTTCTGGAGTATGTCGATCGATTTCCTTATCCTTCTGTCGATCGATGGAACATCTGTCTAGTCGATCGATGTTGTAAGGGCTGGGCGGATGTGGGTGCTTTGCTGCGAACTCCTCGTGAGTAAGCATCTTTACGGCGTTGCACTCGTGAGTGGATTCTTCAAGATCCATCGGTTGATGCTCGTCTGAGTCCATCAATCGATTGGAGTTGGCGTACATCGATCGATGTTCATGTCCGGACATCGGTCGATATCAGTGGTTGCCGCCAATACTCATGGAACTTTCGATCTGGATGTCTCCCTCTTGCAGCCTCTCATGCTTCACCACTCTCCAAAAATCATCTTTTATGATAGCATTGACGTTGTGGCCTGTTGCTTCTTCTCCAGTCCCTCTTCCTAAGGCTTCCTGCTTCTTAACAGCTTCTCCTGTCTGAATCACCTGAGTCTCTAGTTTCTTCACATGAGTACTCAAAGCATCAAGATTTGTGTTCAAAGTGGTGTAGACAGCGACGATCTTTCCATTGAAGTTCACCTCTAACTGCTGCTGGCTTTCAAGAACTTTGCTGAGCATGTCTTCTAGCTTTCCTTCTGGGTTTGGTGTGGGTGGCTTTATGTAAGATGAGTATCCATAACTCCTGTTGTTGTTGGGGTTGCTGCTATTGAAGTTGCTTCTCTGTCCTGAGAAGTTTCTGTTTCCTTGGTTTCCAGATCTCTGAAATCCATTTCCACTAATCCAGTTGACTTCTACTTCTATGTAGTCATCTTCTTCATCAGCTTCTGCATCCTCCACTGAGCAGATTTGCTTGTTTAGCAGCTTCTGAACATTGTCAAGTGTAGCTTGTACCTCATTTATTTATTCCTTTTCAAGGAACGCTGCAGATCTTGCTTTTACAATGTTCTTCGTGTTGTTGCTGGATGCTAGGTTGTCTATTAGCTTCACAACATCTTCAGGATTCCTTGTGGTGAAGTTGCCTTCACTCGCAGTATCCAGAGCCATCTGATAATTCAACGCGATGCCTCTGAAGAAAGTGCAGAGCAGTTGCACCTTGTTGAATCCATGGTGTGGACAATCTCGCTGGTAAGACTTGAATCTGATCCAGGTATCCTTGAATAACTCTCCAGGCTCCTGGTTGAATGTGGCAATTTTCCTCCTTAAGTCTTCAGCGCGCGCATCATCAAAGAAGTTACGCAAAAAATGCGTTTTTGATGTCGTTCCGGGATGTAAGAGATCCTTGTGGTTGAAAATGGTTTAAAGTAAATTGCAGGTTTGTTGCGTAATGGTAATATTACTCAGTTGAAAGGTTTTGGTTTTAAGACAATAAAGAAAAGTAGTTAGATTCAGGGTAGGTATTCAGGAATTCAGGATTATAAATACTATAAATGATAACAAGTTGCTTGCATGATATGTCAGAGCTTAACACTATTAAATGAATCCATCAGCTCTCGCAATATTTAGACCATCTATTACTTAGATGCTAAATGGTGTTTGCGCCCAGCTATATCGCCGACAGTATCGATCGATTATTCGATAGGAATATCGACCGATACACCTCTAGCTACGTCGATCGATTACTCTATAGGAGTATCGATCGATACGGCTCTAAGCAGACATTATGCGCGAGTTGATACAATGCTCACCATGATCTTAGATTAGCTTTCGCATGTCTCAAGAGGGTCATAGCATGTTTAGGATGTTGTCAAGAATTTTATTTAATGAATAATACAATCCAAGTTCATGTTCTAGGTAGCTAAACTAGAAAAAGCATTAGTGAACAATCCTAACAATAAATATCACAACTATAGCAGATATAGGCTGGGGCTAATCCCTCATATCCTATTTAAACCCTAAATCTAAATGAATCTACTCAGACATGGCTAAGTAATTCATAGCAACAAGGTAATAATAGGAGTTCATAGATCTATTAGAGGGTGAACACTTAGGTTCCAATCACAAATCTCTTTGGATCTCTCATCTAGATCTAGAATCCTATAACCTTTGTTAAGAAGAACAAGTAAAGAGCTGAATAGAACTTTATTAAGAACTTGCAAAGTAATGAAAACAGTAAAAGAAATGAGTAGAAAAGATGAAGGTAGAAAGGTGGTTAGAAACTTGTAAAAACTCTCTATGGTGCCAAAACACTTAGGCACATATAAATATGAGTTCATTAGGTTAAAAACTCGTCAGGGGAAATCTTGTAAAATGTGATGTCTTGTGTTTCAAGTTCGGCCAGGTCCAACTTGTCTTCTGCCGCTTCGATATCGATCGATAGTACAGGGTGTACATCGATCGATTATGATCTCGACGTATCGTCCTTCGGCAAATGTGTGTCGATCGATAGCACAGAGTGTTCATCGATCGATGTGTAACTCTGGATGTCGACCTCTGGTCTTGATCACGGGTGAACTCTTCTTTAATCTCCAAAAAGGCACCTAAAACATCACTTTTCTCCAAAATGCTCTTGAACCTGAAAACATACCTAATAGACTCCAAAACATAGATAATAATAGTAAAAACACTCATATTCCATGGGTAAAAACGGGTAAAATCCATGGTATATCACCTAGTATTTATTTTAAAAGTGATTGTGAGGCTTGTATCTTAGGAAAACATTGTAAGAGTGTGTTTCCTAAATCAATGACCATATATGATAATTGCTTTGATCTAGTACATTCTGATGTGTGGACTGCCCCTTATGCATCTAGAGAACAACATAAGTACTCTGTGACATGTATAGATGAGAAATCTAAGTATACATGGATCACACTGTTGCAATCAAAGGATAGGGTGCTAGAAGCTTTTAAAAAGTTTCAAAATTATATCACTAACCATTTTAATGTCAAGATCAAGATTCTTAGATCAGATAATGGTGGTGAATATACTAGCACAGCCTTCAAACAACATCTAGCTGCACATGGGATTATCCAACAAACTAGCTGTCCTTACACACCCCAACTAAATGGTGTAGCAGAGAGAAAGAACAGGCACTTGATGGAGGTGGCTAGGAGCATGATGTTCCATAGAAATGTACCTAAGAGGTTTTGGGGAGATGCAATTGTCACTGCCACTTACCTTATCAACTGCACTCCCACTAGAGTACTTCATCATGCCACACCATATGAGGTATTGAACAAAACTAAACCATCCATAGATCATTTTCATATGTTTGGTTGTGTTTGCTTTATCTTAGTTCCAGGAGAACTAAGGAACAAGCTAGAGGCCAGAAGCGCAAAGGCTATGTTTATTGGATATTCATCACATCAGAAAGGATACAAGTGTTACAATCCAGACACCAGGAGAGTTCTAGTATCTAGGGATGTTAAGTTCATTGAAGAAAGAGGCTATTATGATGAGAAGAGCTGGGGAGAACTCAAAGATCTATCTCGATCAGCCTCAGATAGAGCTAACAACCTGAGAGTCTTAATGGAAAGACTTGGGATCAGTTTACCAGATGCACCAGAGAAGGTCAGGGAGGTACCCACACAAGCTGTAGATGAGACAGTAGAAGATGTTGGAGTATCTCACCTTGATCATGAGGGGGGCAGTGGAAACAATGAGCAACCTGCGCAAGCTCAACCTGAAGAGAACTCAGTATCACATGATCAAGATGAGATGCAATCAGAATCAAATGCTGAGACTTTAGATGAGGTGCCAAACAATGAACCTGAGCAGATATAGCCTTTGAGAAGGAGTACAAGAGACATGAAACCAGCTTCAAACTGGATCAACACAAGGGTCTACTTTAATGCTGAAGCAGTAGCTCATCCAATCAGTGCTATATGTTCTCTTGCCCAATATCCAGAAGAGCATCAAGTCTTCATCAGTGAATTGGATCAGGAGTACATTCCAAAAACCTATGAAAAAGCCATACAACATGAGGAGTGGAAGGCATCTGTTGGAGATGAGATAGGCGCCATGATCAAAAACAACACATGGTTTGAAAGTCAGCTCCCTAGAGGCAAGAAAGCAGTAACAAGCTGGCTCATCTTTACCAACAAATATTTTGCTAATGGAAAGCCAGATAGGAAAAAGACCAGATTAGTTGCAAGAGGGTATACTCAAGTGTATGGTGAAGATTACTTAGATACTTTTGCACCAGTGGCCAAGCTGCATGCCATAAGGATTCTTCTATCTCTTGCTGTCAACCTAGAGTGGGATCTATGGCAGATGTGTGAAGAATGCCTTCCTACAAGGAGAGTTGGAAGATGAAGTCTACATGAGACCACCTCCTGGTCTTGAGAGCATGGTTAAGCCAGGGAATGTTCTCAGATTAAAGAAGGCAATCTATGTCTAAAACAATCTCCAAGAGCATGGTACCACAAGCTAAGGTTTATGAGGTAATATCAAAGAGATTAAGTAGATTAAGTGAAAATAAGCAAGAGAGAGAACATTGCAAATGAGAGAATATGAAGAAGGAATTTCTTATTCCATTGCTTGATTTGTTTATGGGAACATCCCATATATATAAAGAGGTTGCAAGACATGAGATATATTATAAACTAGACAAATAATAAACAAGGGAAGAAGAGGACAAGTCTGATCTTGTGAAGGCTGGTCTTGGACAGTGACATGTCCTAAGCATCTCCATTGACTAGGAACATGTGATCCTTCATGTAGCACACTCCAACAGCTCTCTCTCTCTCTCTTCTTGTCCCACTCCAACGTCTCTCTCTCTTGTTTTGTCTCACACAGCACAAGATATCTTCTTCTGATTATTATAATTTAGTCTCCTTATCTTTGTCTTGTGCTTCATCTAGTGGACAACCTTGGAACACAAGGCAACACAGCTCATGCTTCATTTGAACTTGCCTGATTCCCTCTTGTTTCTTTATTGCTTCATTTCCATATCTCATTGCTTCATCTTCACACACTCTAGATCTTTATTGCTTCATCTTCACACTCCCCCTCAAGCTTGACCATAGGGACTGGTCAAGTTTGGAAACCATGAAGCATTCCCTCATTAAAACCTTTAGCTTGGAAAAAACCTCATGGGATAAAAACCAAGCCAAGGAAAAAGAGTAGAACACTTCATGGCTAAGAAGATCAGTGTGATGAAAGATCTACGAGTCCTAACTTGGAGTGTATGAACTCGCAAACCTTGGTGCTTGCAGCCTTGGTGAAGATGTCAGCTAGTTGATCCTCACTCCTTGTGTAGCAAGGTAAGATGATCCTTTGTTCCACTGCTTGCCTAACTTTATGACAGTCCACCTCAATGTGTTTAGTTCTCTCATGGAACACACTGTTGGAAGCTATGTGTATTGCAGCTTGATTATCACAATGCATGGTGATTGGAGTTGATGTCTCTATACCCAAGTCTTGAAGTAGGTTCCTGTTCCAGATCAACTCACTAGTGAGCTTCCTCATTGCCCTATATTCAGCTTCAGCACTTGAGCATGACACTATCTTCTGTTTCTTGCTCTTCCAAGTAACAAGATTGCCTCCAATGAATGTACAATAGCCTGTGGTGGATCTCCTATCCACTCTGTCCCCTGCCCAATCAGCATCACAATACCCAACTATCTCTGTGCTTTTGTTGCATCCCATCCATACTCCTTGACCTGGCGCCTCTCTTAGGTATCTTAGAATTCTCTCAACCATGTTCCAATTGTGTATCTTGGGAGCTTGCATATGCTGGCTTACTTGGTTGACTGCAAAGCATACATCAGGCCTGGTGATGGTGAGGTATATCAACTTTCCCACCATTCTCCTATAGTGTTTCACATCAGCATATGGCTTGTTTTCAATCTCTTCCTCACGCAGCACCTTATACCCATCTTCTAGTGGAGTCTTGGCTGCTCTTCCTCTTAGATCACCTGCCTCATTCAGAAGATCAAGTGTGTACTTTCTTTGGGATAAGAATAGCCCATCCTTGGATCGGCACATCTCAATTCCTAGAAAGTACTTTAACTCTCCCAAGTCTTTGATATCAAAAGATGATCTAAGGAAAGCTTTAGTTAAGAGTATACCTTCTTTGTCACTCCCGGTGATGATGATATCATCAACATATACTAAGATCACAACAATCCCTTTCTTTCTGGTGAGTGTAAAGAGAGTATGATCTGCCTCAGATTTCACAAAGCCCCTTCCATTGAGTGTGGTGCTGAGCTTGTGGTACCATGCTCTAGGTGATTGTTTCAATCCATAGATAGCCTTCTTGAGTCTAAGGACATTTCCAGGTTTCACTAGGTGTTCTAGGCCAGGAGGTGGCCTCATGTAGACCTCATCTTCTAGTTCTCCTTGTAGGAAAGCATTCTTCACATCCATTTGCCATAAATCCCACTCTAGGTTGACAGCCAAGGATAGGATTATCCGTATGGTGTGAAGTTTAGCAACTGGTGCAAAGGTATCTAGATAATCCTCTCCATATGTTTGAGTGAAGCCTCTTGCTACTAGCCTTGTCTTGCGCCTCTCTACTGTCCCATCAGCATTGTACTTGATGGTGAAGATCCAGCGGCTTGTTACAGCTCTCTTGCCTTTAGGTAGTTCAGCTTCATACCATGTATCATTGATGATCATGGCATTAGTCTCACTGCCCACTGATTCTTTCCATTCCTCATGCTCCATAGCTTCCTCATAAGACCTTGGAATGTATTCCTGATCCAACTCTCCAATAAACACCACATGTTCTTGGGGATAATGAGCTAGAGAGCACACTCCTTGTATGGGATGACCCACAGCTTGAGCATTGAAGTAGACCCTATTGTTCTTCCAATTTAGGTCCACCGGCTGTCTGATCCTAGAACTTCTTCTTGGACCCGGCTGTGAGCTACTTTCCTCAGTTGCAGCTTGATCAATATTAGGCTGAGGCTGGCTTGCAATCACTACTGGCTCCTCTTGAGTCATGTGATGATCCTGCTCCTCTTGTGTATAATGCTCAGCTTGCTCCTCTTGTGTATGATGCTCAGCTTGATCATGACTTGCTGAATCATCTTGATAGTGTTCAGCTTGATTGTCCCCCTCAGGATCAAGGTGAGGAAGCTCAATCACATCAGTATCAACCTCAGTAGATGGCGTGGCTAGCTCTTCAGGTGTAATGGCTCCTTGATCTTGTTGTATACTGATTCCAAGTCTTTCCATTACTCTCCTTAGGTTGTTAGCTCTATCCGAGGCTGAGTGGGACAGGTTCTCTAACTCTTCCCAACTCTTTCCATCATAGTAGCCTCTAGATTCCACAAATTTCACATCTCTTGAGACTAAGACCCTCCTGGTCTCTGGTACATAACACTTATAGCCCTTCTGGTGAGGAGAGTATCCAATAAAGATTGCCTTTGTGCTCTTGGCTGACAACTTATCTCTTTGTGCTCCTGGTATCAAAACAAAACAAAGACACCCAAACACATGCATATGATCTATAGATGATTTGTTTTTGTTAAGTACCTCATAAGGGGATTGATCTTGAAGGACTTTTGTAGGGATCCTATTGATTAGATAGCATGCTGTTAGGACTGCATCTCCCCAAAAACGTTTGGGAACACTTGTGTGAAACATCATACTCCTTGCCACCTCCATGAGATGTCTATTCTTTCTCTCAGCTACACCATTTTGTTGTGGAGTATATGGGCAGCTAGTCTGGTGGATCATCCCATGTTTGGCTAAGTGTTCTTTGAAAGCATTGCTTGTGTATTCTCCTCCATTATCTGATCTCAAAATCTTAATCTTGGCATTAAAGTGATTAGATACATGGTTTTGAAAATTTATGAAAGCTTCTAAGACCCTATCTTTAGATTGTAATAATGTGATCCGTGTATATTTTAATTTTTCATCCATAAAGGTCACAAAATACTTATGATGTTCTCTAGATATGCATGGAGCTGTCCATACATCAGAGTGGATTAAGTCAAAGCAATTTTCATAAATAGTACTTGATCTAGGGAACACACTCTTGCAATGTTTGCCTAGGATACAAGCCTCACAATCACTTTTAAAGGAAATACTAGGAAGCATGATGTTCAAAGCACGGGAATGGGGATGTCCTAATCTAGCATGCCATAATACATCTTTAGGTAAAGTAGAAATGGAATTTAAAGCATAAGATAAATCAGCTGAGAGCTTAGTGTCTTCAAGTAAGTACAAGTCTCCCTTGGTTACACCTTTGCCAAGCAGCCTACTAGTTTCAATATCCTGAAAGTAGACATCATTAGGAGTGAAAGTAACACTACAATTCAAGTCATTAGTGGCTCTTTTAACTGATAACAAGTTAGAGGTAAAACTAGGCATGTAGAAAGCTTTAGAATCTTTATCAAATAGCCTAAGATCACCTACACCTTTGATTGGAACTTTCTCTCCATTAGCTATCATAACATTTCCTAGGGCAGGAACAATATTTTTAATTAAGTTGAGATCACTAATCATGTGGTGACTTGCCCCTGAATCTATAACCAATGGTTTTGTAATTTTAGGTTCAGTTAAAGCATTCAGCAAGATACCACAAGTGGAGGCATGTAAAGAGGTACCAAGTGTGTTACCAGAGTTGTCTTTGAGGAGTTTGATGAGAGCTTCAATGTCAGAGCGCCTGATGACTTCATCTTGATTGTTCCTCAAGGTCAGGTTGCCACTAGAAGCCATTGCTTTGCCTTCACCACCTGCTGGAGCTGGGCGCATGCTTGCTGGAGTAGATGGCTCTCCCATGTTACCAGAGAAGTTGGCCCTTGTGTCATTGTAGTTGGTTCTGAACTTCTGTGGCTTGAGGTGAGGGTGGAGGATCCAGCACTTGTCCTTTCCATGGCCTCTCTTCTTGCAATGATCACATGTCCACACCTTCTTGTCTTCAGTCTTGTAGGTACCTTTGTTTGCAACTCCTTCAGCTTGGTTTGCAAGTACTAAGTCTCTCTTGACTCCAAAGAGCCCCACTGATCCTTGTTCTTTTTGAATCCGAGCACACACTTCTTCAAGGGATGGGAGTTCCTTGTCTCTTAGGATATGCTTGATGAGGTCATGGTATCCAGGGTTGAGAGTAGAGAGAAGAGCAAACACCTTGTCTTGTTCTCTCCTTTCATTCAACACATCTGGATCAATAGTTGCTGGCCTTAGCATCTCTAGCTCAGCCCACAGGGATCTAAACTTCCCAAAGTGTTTATCAAAGTCATTGTCCTCTTGACTTAGAGTATTGATAGCCCTCTTGACTTCAAACACCCTACTGATGTTGGACTGGTTTCCATAGACCTTCTTGAGTGTATCCCATAGGTCTTTGGAGGTTTCACAGTAGCCATAAGCTTCCTGGAGTGAAGCATCAAGGCTGGACTGAAGAATAGATAGCACCATGAGGTCCTCTTGATTCTTCTTCTTGTCACCAGCTCCACTCACCACCACTTCTCTACCATCCTCTCCTAGGATTGTTTTCTTTGGGTTCTTGCCTTCTTCAACAATATCCCAGTAGCCTCTGCCACCAAGAGCTGTCTTAGCAAGTCTTGCCCACAACAGGTAGTTAGCTCCCTTAAGGGTAGCTGGAATCACAAACATTTTTGAATTTTCTCCAGAATCCATCAAGAACAACTCAAGAACAGTTCACGAATGATGAGAGAAAATAGAAAATATTTTTGTAAGGAATAATCAGAGTAAAGATTTGCGGAAGTAATAGGTTCAAGAGCTTAATTGCTCTGATACCATGTGAGAATTAGTGATTTATGAGAAGGTTTATGAGGTAATATCAAAGAGATTAAGTAGATTAAGTGAAAATAAGCAAGAGAGAGAACATTGCAAATGAGAGAATATGAAGAAGGAATTTCTTATTCCATTGCTTGATTTGTTTATGGAAACATCCCATATATATAAAGAGGTTGCAAGACATGAGATATATTATAAACTAGACAAATAATAAACAAGGGAAGAAGAGGACAAGTCTGATCTTGTGAAGGCTGGTCTTGGACAGTGACATGTCCTAAGCATCTCCATTGACTAGGAACATGTGATCCTTCATGTAGCACACTCCAACAGCTCTCTCTCTCTCTCTTCTTGTCCCACTCCAACGTCTCTCTCTCTTGTTTTGTCTCACACAGCACAAGATATCTTCTTCTGATTATTATAATTTAGTCTCCTTATCTTTGTCTTGTGCTTCATCTAGTGGACAACCTTGGAACACAAGGCAACACAGCTCATGCTTCATTTGAACTTGCCTGATTCCCTCTTGTTTCTTTATTGCTTCATTTCCATATCTCATTGCTTCATCTTCACACACTCTAGATCTTTATTGCTTCATCTTCACAGGAACAAGCTAGAGGCCAGAAGCGCAAAGGCTATGTTTATTGGATATTCATCACATCAGAAAGGATACAAGTGTTACAATCCAGACACCAGGAGAGTTCTAGTATCTAGGGATGTTAAGTTCATTGAAGAAAGAGGCTATTATGATGAGAAGAGCTGGGGAGAACTCAAAGATCTATCTCGATCAGCCTCAGATAGAGCTAACAACCTGAGAGTCTTAATGGAAAGACTTGGGATCAGTTTACCAGATGCACCAGAGAAGGTCAGGGAGGTACCCACACAAGCTGTAGATGAGACAGTAGAAGATGTTGGAGTATCTCACCTTGATCATGAGGGGGGCAGTGGAAACAATGAGCAACCTGCACAAGCTCAACCTGAAGAGAACTCAGTATCACATGATCAAGATGAGATGCAATCAGAATCAAATGCTGAGACTTTAGATGAGGTGCCAAACAATGAACCTGAGCAGATATAGCCTTTGAGAAGGAGTACAAGAGACATGAAACCAGCTTCAAACTGGATCAACACAAGGGTCTACTTTAATGCTGAAGCAGTAGCTCATCCAATCAGTGCTATATGTTCTCTTGCCCAATATCCAGAAGAGCATCAAGTCTTCATCAGTGAATTGGATCAGGAGTACATTCCAAAAACCTATGAAAAAGCCATACAACATGAGGAGTGGAAGGCATCTGTTGGAGATGAGATAGGCGCCATGATCAAAAACAACACATGGTTTGAAAGTGAGCTCCCTAGAGGCAAGAAAGCAGTAACAAGCTGGCTCATCTTTACCAACAAATATTTTGCTAATGGAAAGCCAGATAGGAAAAAGACCAGATTAGTTGCAAGAGGGTATACTCAAGTGTATGGTGAAGATTACTTAGATACTTTTGCACCAGTGGCCAAGCTGCATGCCATAAGGATTCTTCTATCTCTTGCTGTCAACCTAGAGTGGGATCTATGGCAGATGTGTGAAGAATGCCTTCCTACAAGGAGAGTTGGAAGATGAAGTCTACATGAGACCACCTCCTGGTCTTGAGAGCATGGTTAAGCCAGGGAATGTTCTCAGATTAAAGAAGGCAATCTATGTCTAAAACAATCTCCAAGAGCATGGTACCACAAGCTAAGAACTAAACACTTTTATGTTTTAGAGATATAGTGAGTGTAAACAGATTAAAAGAGAATAAGATTGGTTTGTGTAAAAGATTAAGAGATTTAGAGAGAATAGAGAGAATAGAGAGAATAGTGAAATATAGAAAGATAAACTCATAAATCCATTAGTCTCCATACAATGAGGTTACAGCAATATATATAGTGGATACAAATCGACAGCTAGGTAAAGAAAGAAGAGGAGAAGCATGTGGAGTCAAAAATGCTGGTTTCAAATGCTTGGCTGTGAGGCTTCACATGCTTGGACAGGCTGTAAAGGTGCTTTACCTTTCCAGCTATGACCAGACCTTATCCAGACTGCTCTTCCCTATCCAGGAAGCTCCTTAGGCGTGCTCCACTCTCCAAAGGTAGGCTAGGTAACTTCCCAAGCCTTTAACTCAGTTACCACAGTAAAAACAAAGTTACTGTGGTAAATCTCTAAAGTTATTGTCTGCCTCAAATCTCATCCTCTATCAATATATCCACTCTTTATTACCTCATCTCAACACTCCCCCTCAAGCTTGACCATGTTGAACAAGTCACGCTTGGAAAGCCATGAGATCTTCCCCATTAAAAACCTCACCAAGGAAAACCCATTGGGACAAAACCTTGATGAGGGAAAAAGAGTGAAGACCTCATGAATAAGGGGATCAGCTCCTGGGTGTAAGATCAATGAGCCCAAGCCTTGTTAGAATGGACCCCATTGTCTTTAATCTTGCTGCCTTAGTAAACACATCGGCAAGCTGATCTTCACTTTTTTTATAACATGGCAGTATCACACCTAGGATAATCATCTGCCTCACTTTGTGACAATCAACTTCTATGTGTTTCGTCCTCTCATGAAAGACTTAGTTAGAAGCAATGTGGATAGCTGCTTGATTGTTACACTGCATTGTCATAGGAGTACTATGCTCAATCTCCAGATGCTTCAAGATATCCTTGATCCATACAAACTCGTTTGTCAGCTTCAGCATAGCCCTATACTCAGCCTCAGCACTTGAACAGGAGATGACCTTCTGCTTCTTACTCTTCCAAGTAAACAGGTTTCCTGGAATGAAAATACAATAGCCAGTAGTTGATCTCCTGTCCACTCTATCTCCTGCCCAATCAGCATCACAATACCCAACAACTTCTGTACTGCCATTGCACCCCATCCAAACTCCTTGGCCAGGCGTGCCACTCAAATACCTCAGTATCCTATCGACCGTCTTCCAGTGATGTACCTTTGGCGCCTGCATATGTTGACTCACTTGGTTCACAGCAAAACATATATCTGGTCTGGTGATGGTCAAGTAGATCAGATTGCCAAGCATATTCCTGTATAGCTTAGGATCCTCAAACAGCTGCTTCTCTTCTACCTCCCCCTCACGCAGAACCTTATATCCCTCCTCAAGGGCTGTCTTAGCTATCTTTCCCCCAAGCACATCAGCTTCCTTCAACATATCCAGAGTATACTTCCTTTGAGACATAAACAAGCCCTCCTTAGATCTGCATATCTCAATCCCCAAGAAATACTTCATCTCTCCCAAGTCTTTGATATCAAACACAGACTTGAGGAACTCTCTACTGGCTTTAATCCCAGCCTTATCACTTCCTATGATAATCATATCATCCACATATACCAAAATCACGATGATCCCTGATGGTCCAGTAAGTGTTAAGAGTGTATGATCAAGTTCAGACTTCTTGAACCCTCTCCCATTGAATGTTGTACTCAGTTTCCTGTACCAAGCTCTAGGTGACTGCTTCAGTCCATATATTGCCTTCTTCAATCTCAACACATTCCCTGGCTTCTCTAGATGCTCAAGACCAGGAGGTGGGAGCATGTATACCTCATCTTCCAGCTCACCTTGCAAGAAAGCATTCTTCACATTCATTTGCCACAAGTCCCATTCAAGATTCACAGCAAGAGATAGGACTATCCTAATGGTGTGAAGCTTGGCAACTGGTGCAAAGGTGTCAACATAATCTTCTCCGTAGGTCTGAGTGAACCCTCTTGCTACCAGTCTAGTCTTCTTTCTATCTATCTTCCCATTTGGCAAATACTTAATAGTAAATATCCATCTGCTGGAGACTGCTCTCTTCCCTTTTCGTAGCTCACTCTCATACCATGTATCATTTCTGATCATAGCATTAGATTCATGAGCTACAGAATCTCTCTATTCTTGTAACTATATAGCCTCTTCATAAGACCTTGGTACATAGCTATCATCCAGACTAATCATGAAGGCTTGATGCTCTTTAGGAAACTCAGCAAAGGAACACACGGCTTTAGAAGGATGCTCCAGAGCCTGGGCATTGTAGTACACTCTCGTGTTTACCCAGTTGGAAGGATCCTTCCTTATCCTTGTGCTCCTCCTCAATGGTTGAACCTGATCCTCAGCTTGTACCTCAGTCTGAACCTGTTCTTCTGGACCAGTAACCTCTTCTGGACCAGTAACCTCTTCCTTCTCAGTAAACTCTGCCTGCTCAGTAGACTCTTCCTGCTCATTAGACGGAGCCAAATTCTCTGCTCCATGTGTCACATCTTGATCATGATTACCTGAATCCTCTTGGTGTTGCTCTTGCACTTCTGATTCAGATACATTCTTAAAAGGGATTGTTCTTTCAGCTTCTTCAGCTTGGTCAGAAGGTTCTCTCCTTCTAGGTTCCTGATCCTGGGACATGTTTATCCCTAGCTTCTCCAATACAATCCTTAGAGTTGTTGCTTTCTCTGATGGTGCTTGAGACAGATCCTCCAAATCTTCCCACTTCTCCTTCTCATAATACCCTTTGGACTCCACAAATTTCACATCTCTTGACACTAGGACCCTCCTTGTGTATGGATCATAGCACTTGTATCCTTTCTGGGTTGTTGAGTACCCAATGAACATGGCTTTAGCACTCTTTGCATCCAGCTTGCTTCTTTGTTTCCCTGGAACCAAGACATAACACAGGCATCCAAAGACTCGCAGATGATCTATGTATGACTTGTTCTTGTTCAACATTTCAAAAGGAGACAAATTCTTCAAGACCTTGGTTGGTACCCGGTTGATGATATAGCATGCAGTCTGCACAGCATCACTCCAAAATCGTTTTGGGACACTACCATGAAACATCATTGATCTGGACACCTCCATCAAGTGCCTATTCTTTCCTCAGCCACCCCATTCTGATGTGGTGTGTAGGGACAACTGGTCTGATGCACAATACCATGCCTTGCCAAATGATTCTTGGAGGCATGACTGATGTATTCTCCTCCATTATCAGACCTTAGTACCTTCACAGTAGCATTGTAATGGTTAGTAACATATGCTTGGAAGTTTACAAAGGCCTCTAACACCCTATCCTTAGATGGAAGCAAAGTAACCCAAGTATACTTAGACTTCTCATCTATGAATGTTACAAAGTACTTCTGGTTGTCCCTAGACACACAAGGAGATGTCCACACATCAGAATGAACCAAATCAAAGCATTTTTCATACACAGTCTCAGATGTTGGGAAAACAGTTCTACAATGCTTCCCTAATATGCAAGCCTCACATTCCAAGTGATTAAAAGACATATTAGGCAGAATCAATTCAATTGCACGAGTATGAGGGTGTCCCAATCTAGCATGCCAAGTAATGCTATCAACCCTATCAGTAGCACTGCTTACACAAACAGAATCAAGGGGTTTAGGAAGCTTAGCCATTTGTAGATGGTAGAGCTCATTCCTGCTGTCTCCTCTGCCAATAACTCGACCATTCTTTAGGTCTTGGAACTCAACATCATTTGGCTTGAACACCACTTGACAATCCAGATCAACAGCTGCTCTCTTCACAGAGATCAGATTTGATGTGAACCGAGGAAGGTAGAAGGCAGCTGAGTCTTTCCCAAACAGCTTAAGGTTTCCTATTCCCTCAATAGGAATCCTATCACCATTTGCTATCATCACACACCCTGTGGTAGCCTTAATATCACTCATCAGACTTCTATCACTGATCATATGATGGCTAGCTCCAGAATCAAAGATAATTAGTTTAGAACCTATGGGATGTGTACTCCTGGTCTTCGAGGTAACCAGACCTTGAATGCTTGCTATGAATGTCTCCCATTCTTCCTTGGTGATAGGTCTATCCTCACATGATATCCTCTGGTTACTTGCTATACTTCTTGCTTCCTTTGTTTCACCCATGAAAGCTGAGTATAAAATGTCTGATATCTTCTGCTTACTTGCTGCACTTCCTGCTTCTCTTGATTCACTCATAAGTTCTGAGTATAAAGCTCTTCTTTTGATGACATACTCCTCCACATTCTTAAGCGCCTCACTCTTAAAGCAGTTACTAGACTGCCTTCTCTTCTTCCGCACCCTTTCCTTGTATCTCTTACTCTCATATACCTTCTTCATTCTTCTTTGCTTTCTTCGCATTGGTTTTCCAATATACACATGCTCCATTTCCCTTTCAACCACCATATGGTTACCTTCCTCCCTTAGAACTCTTTCACACACACTTTCCAGGTCAGAAATCTTTTCTTCCCTAAGTATGTGCTCAACCATCTGATTATACACTGGATTTAAACTCAAAAGTAGGCTAAAGACTTCATCTTGCTCCAAATTCTCTTGCAGCACTTCCGGATCTATGGACCCTGGTCTTAACACTTTCAGCTCAGACCACAAGCTCATAAACTTCCCAATATGCTGATTGAACTCAGCTTTTTCCTGTCTCAGGTCGTCAATAGCCCTCTTCACTTTAAAGACTACACAAATTAGACTTTTTCCAGAACACAGCTTCAAGACTCTCCCATAACTTCTTAGCAGTCTTACAATGACTATAAGCTTCAAGGATGGAAACTAAGAGAGATCCTCGGATGATCTCAAGTGCTATCAACTCTTCTTGGATCCACTTGTCTTCATCACTCAGACTTGTCGCCTGACCTTTCTCCATGGTTATCTCCTTCAAAGATCCCTTCTTTACATGACTCCACCAAAGTCCTTGACTTTCCAAGACAGCTCTAGCTGATCTAAACCACTGCCCATAGTTATCCCCTTCAAGAACAACCAAAATCACAGATCTGTGCATCTTCTCCATGGTCGGATCTTCAATCTCCATCAAGAACACCAAGAGCACAGCGGATAGATGAAAAATAACCCAGAACACCAAGCTGAAAGAACACACAGATTTCGCAAGCCACACTCACTCCCTTGAGCAACCAGGCTCTGATACCATAAACACTTTTGTGTTTTAGAGATATAGTTAGTGTAAACAAAGATTAAAAGAGAATAAGATTGGTTTGTGTAAGAGATTAAGAGATTTAGAGAGAATAGAGAGAATAGAGAGAATAGTGAAATCTATAGAGATAAACTCATAAAACCATTAGTCTCCATACAATGAGGTTACAGCAATATATATAGTGGATACAAATAGACAGCTAGGTAAAGAAAGAAGAGGAGAAGCATGTGGAGTCAAAGATGCTGGCTTCAAATGCTTGGCTGTGAGGGTTCACATGCTTGGACAGGCTGTAAAGGTGCTTTACCTTTCCAGCTATGACCAGACCTTATCCAGACTGCTCTTCCCTATCCAGGAAGCTCCTTAGGCGTGCTCCACTCTCCAAAGGTCGGCTAGGTAACTTCCCAAGCCTTTAACTCAGTTACCACAGTAAAAACAAAGTTATTGTGGTAAATCTCTAAAGTTACCGTCTGCCTTAAATCTCTTCCTCTATCAATATATCCACTCTTTATTACCTCATTTCAACAAGCACCACTCTCAATGGAAGAGGATTTGTAAAATAAGAAGCTGATCACACCCGCTTCACACTGACCAGCCAGCAAGGTATTGTAGTCATCTTGGTATATGTAGATGATATCATCATCACTGGTAGAAACAAGGAAGGTATTCTCTCAACTAAATCTTTTCTTAAAGATGCCTTTGATATTAAGGATTTGGGAGAATTGAAGTACTTCCTTGGGATTGAAATATGCCGCTCTAAAGAGGGGCTCTTCTTATCTCAAAGGAAGTACACACTTGACATTTTAAATGAGGCAGGAAACCTTGGAAGTAGACAAGCCAAAACACCATTGGAAGAAGGCTACAAGGTAATGCGAGAGGGGGAGTAGGAAGCTACTCCATTTGAAGATGTCAAGAAGTATAGAAGAATGGTGGGCAAGCTCATCTATCTAACCATCACCAGGCCAGATATATGCTTTGCTGTGAACCAAGTGAGCCAACACATGGGAGCTCCTAAGGTGCATCATTGGAACATGGTGGAGAGGATCTTGAGATACTTGAGAGAGGCGCCAGGACAAGGTGTTTGGATGGCGTGTAACAAGAGTACTGAGGTTAGGATATTGTGATGCTGATTGGGCTGGAGACAGAGTTGATAGGATATCAACCACAGGCTATTGCACCTTCATTGGAGGGAACCTGGTCACATGGAAGAGCAAGAAGCAGAAGGTGGTGTCTTGTTTAAGTGCTGAGGCAGAGTATAGATCAATGAGAAAGCTTACAAGTGAGCTTATATGGATCAAGGGGCTGCAAAGAGACTTGGGGATCGAGATCAACACACCAATGACTATGCATTGTGACAACCAGGCTGCGATCCACATTGCATCCAACTCAGTCTTTCATGAGAGGACAAAGCATATAGAAGTGGACTGCCACAAGGTGAGACAAGCAGTGGAACAACAAGTGATCCTTCCATGCAACACTAGAAGTGAGGATCAACTCGCTGATATCTTCACGAATGCAGCCAGCAGCAAGGTCTCTGAGTTCATTCATCCTAAGCTTGGACGCATAGACCTCACGTGTCACTGATCCTTTTAGCTATGAAGTGTTCTACTCTTTTTCCCTGGCTTGATTTTTATCCCAAGTGGTTTTTCCAAGTTAAAGTTTTTAATGAGGGAATGCTTCATGGTTTCCAAGCTTGACCAGTCCCTATGGTCAAGCTAGAAGGGGAATGTTGACATGAAGTGAATAAAGAGATGAAGATCAGATACAACTACGAAGAACAGAACAGGAGAGTGCGCAATCAGTTCAAGCAAGGAATCAAGGTATCTTGAGAAGCAACACTTTCCGTACAACTCAACCCTAACCTGTCTTGGAAGGCAAGCAAGAAGGAAGCTCGCTTGCAATGTTATATCTCGGCCAAGTCTCTAGGAAGGATCCATAACAATTCAAACATCTGTGTCAAGTGGATGGAGCCGTTGGAGAAGCAAACAAAGCAAGATCACATGTTGAAGTGAGGAGAGAGAGGGTTGGGCGAGATGTCACTTTCACTCGGCTGAATGAGCCCCTTTGTCTCTATTTACACAGGATTGTTTATTCTTTTCCAAGTCAACTTGTCTCTCTATTTAAAGGCTGTAACCGCAACCCATTTTTGATCAAGGAAATATGATCCCTATTTACTCTCTCTCTTAGTTGCAAATTCTTTTACTCCTCTCTCTCTTAGCTCTCAGATTCTCTTATTCTACAAGCTCACAGATTCTTCACTCTCTTGTTCCTCACAAATCTACACACTAAATTCATACTTTTTATCACACAACTCCAGAAAGAGCTTGGATCAGATGGTCTGTTTGGTAGCAAAGGGGAATTGTCGATGGCCAGCAAGGCTGAGAAGGTGGAGACTGGTGCAGCTAGCAAGGCTGCTTACAAACCGGCTGGAGGAGACAGGCGTGTGTTCTGTGATCATTTCAAGAAGTCAGGTCACACCAAGGGCAACTGCTGGATTATCCACCCCCATCTTAGACCATCCTCAGCTAACAAATACATTCCAGCAAGGGCAAATGAAGAAAAAGCTCATGAGGCTATGCGCATGGCAGAAGATGGTTGAGCTATGACTACTACCACTCAGTCTGTTGGATCAAGCTCTCAGCTCCCTCATACAGATGGCTTTGTCCGCAAATCAGACTTGGAGGCCCTTATCAATGCCCTCAACCACAACTCTGGTAACATCAGTGTCAATGCTTTAAATTCTATTCACCATTCATCTCACACTGCTAGGCCTTTGATCATTGATTCAGGAGCTTCTCACCATATGATTAGGGATGCTAAACTGATTAGTAATGTCAAACCTGCTCTAGGAAGTGTAGTGATTGCAAATGGTGATAGAATTCCCATTGAGGGAGTAGGAAATTTAAAACTGTTTGATAAAGAATCTCAAGCTTTCTATATGCCTGCCTTCACATCTAACTTATTATCAGTTAAGAAAGCCACTACTGATCTTAATTGCAATGTTATTTTTAGTCCTAATGATGTGTGCTTTCAGGATATTAAGATCAGTAAGATGCTGGGAAAAGGTGTGAGCAAGGGAGAGCTATACACTTTTATGTATTAGAGTGTGTTTAAGGATTAATCTGAGTGGTTTGTGAAAGATTAAAGAGATTAACGAGAATAAAGAACAAGAGAGAGATTCAAAACTCCATTAGTCTTATTAAGGTTTCAGATACATCATATATATAGAGAGAGGCTGAGTACAAGAGACATTTCGAAATCTACGGTAAGCATGTGAAGTCAACAGACCAAGGGAGCCTTCTTTTGAAATACATGGCTGAGATTGCTCACATGCTTGGTGCCTTTTGCTTTAGCTTAACAGCCTGTCACTGCCTGTCCATACTCCTCTCTTATCCTCTCCCAACGTCCCTTTTGGTCAGGAAGAGAATAACCTCATGTAAACCTCAAGTTAACCTATCCTGGTAACTTTCTTCCATCCGGTCAAACCAGAGTTACCGTGGTAACTTTGGTGTTACTGTCTCAACCTCAACCCTTCTATTTCTCTCAATGATCCATAAACCTCCAAAACACCATATCTTTATTACCTCATCTCAACACTCCCCCTCAAGCTTGACCATGTGGAACAAGTCAAGCTTGGAAAGGCATGAGATCTTCCTCATTAAAAGCCTCACCAAGGAAAATCCATTGGGACAAAACCTTGATGAGGAAAAAAGAGTAAAGACCCCATGACTAAGGGGATCAGCTCTTGGGTGTAAGATCAATGAGTCGAGGCGTGGATAGTATGGACTTCATTGTCTTTAATCTCGCTGCCTTAGTAAACACATCTGCAAGCTGATCTTCACTTCTTGTATAGCATGGCAGAATCACTCCTAGGATAATCATCTGTCTCACCTTGTGACAATCAACTTCTACGTGCTTTGTTCTCTCATGAAAGACTGAGTTAGAAGCAATGTGAATAGCTGCTTGATTGTCACAATGCATGGTCAGGGGAGTAGACTGCTCAATCTTTATAGGTTTCAAAATACCCAAATCCACACCAACTCTTTTGTCAGCTTCAACATAGCTCTATAGTCAGCTTCAGCACTTGAACAGGAGATGACCTTCTGCTTCTTACTCTTCCAAGTAACAAGATTACCTCCAATGAATGTACATTAACCAGTAGTTGACTTCCTGTCCACTCTATCTCCTTCCCAATCAGTATCACAATACCCAACCACTTCTGTACTGCCATTACAACCTATCCAAAATCCTTGTCCAGGCGAGCCACTCAAATATCTCAGTATCCTATCAACCATCTTCCAGTGACGTACCTTTGGCGACTGCATATTCTGGCTCACTTGATTCATAGCAAAGCATATATCAGGTCTGGTGATGGTCAAGTAGATCAGCTTGCCAACCATCCTCCTATACAGCTTAGCATTCTCAAACAATTGGTTCTCTTCAACCTCCCCCTCACGCAAGACCTTATACCCCTCCTCAAGAGGTGTCTTAGCTATCTTTCCTCCAAGCACATCAGTCTCCTTCAGCATATCCATAGTGTACTTCCTTTGAGACATAAACAATCCCTCCTTAGATCTACATATCTCAATCCTCAAGAAGTACTTCATCTCTCCCAAGTCTTTAATATCAAACACTTGAGAAACTCTTTAGTGGCTTTAATCCCAGCCTTATCACTTCCTGTGATAATCAAATCATCCACATACACTAGAATCACAATGATCCCTGATGGTCCGACCAGTGTGAAGAGTGTGTGATCTAGTTCAGACTTTCCGAACCCTCTCCCATTAAGTCTTGTACTCAGCTTCCTCTACCAAGCTCTAGGAGATTGCTTCAACCCATATATAGCTTTCTTCAATCTCAAAACATTTCTTGGCTTCACTAGATGCTCAAGACCAGGAGTTGGGCGCATGTATGCCTCATCTTCCAGCTCACCTTGCAAGAAAGCATTCTTCACATCCATTTGCCACAAGTCCCATTCAAGATTCACAGCTAGAGATAGGACTATCCTAATGGTGTGAAGCTTGGTGACTGGTGCAAAGGTGTCAATATAATCTTCTCCATAGGTCTGAGTGAACCCTCTTTCCATTAGCCTTGTCTTCTTCCTATCCACGGTTCCATGAGGTTTGTATTTGATAGTGAAGATCCATCTACTAGTCACTGCCTTCTTCCCTTTTGGTAATTCACTCTCGTACCAAGTGCCATTCCTTATCATAACATTAGCTTCATCTCCCACAGATTCTTTCCAATCCTCATGCATCATTGCTTCCTCATTTGACCTTGGAACAAAGCTTGCATCTAAGCTTATCATGAAGGAGGCATGATGCTCTTCAGGAAACTCAGCAAAGGAACACACGGCTTGAGAAGGATGCTCCACAGCCTGGGCATTGTAGTACACTCTCGTGTTTACCCAGTTGGAAGGATCCTTCCTAGTCCTTGTGCTCCTTCTTAATGGTTGACCTGGGACCTCATCTTGAATGTTCTTCAGAACCAATGTATTCTTCTCCTGAACTAGTAGACTTTTCTCCTGAACCAGTAGACTCTTCTCCTGAACCAGTAGACTCATCTCCTGAACCATTAGACTATCCTTGCTCATCTCCACTAGACTGAGGCAAGTTCACTGCTTCCTGGGTCACATCTTGATCATGATGACCTGAACCCTCTTGTTGCTGCTCTTGCACTCCTGGTTCAGATCCATTCCCCCTCTCATGATCAAGAGGTATTGTTTTTCCAGCTTCTTCAGTATGATCAGAAGGTGCTTTCCTTCTTGGTTCCTGATCCTGGGACATGTTTATTGATATACCATGGATTTTACCCGTTTTTACCCATGGTATATGAGTGTTTTTACTACTATTATCTATGTTTTGGAGTCTATTAGGTATCTTTTCAGGTTCAGAAGCATTTTGGAGAAAAGTGATGTTTTAGGTGCCTTTTTGGAGCTTAAAGAAGAGTTCACCCGTGTTCGAGACCAGAGGTCGACACCAGAGTTACACATCAATCGATGCACACTCTGTGCAATCGATCGACACACATTAGCCGAAGAACGATACATCGAGACTATAATCGATCGATGTACACCCTGTACTATCGATCGATACTGAGGCGGCTGAAAGACAAGTTGGACCTGGCCAAACTTGAAGCCCAAGATATCACATTTTACAAGAATGCCCCTGACGAGTTTTTTAACCTAGTGAACTCATATTTATATATGCCTAAGTGTTTTGGAAAGACAGAGAAGTTACAACAAGTTTTACAAGCAAATAATTAGATACAAGTTTTCTAAGAGTTTCTCCTTCTTCTACTTATTTCTTTTCAGTTCTTTTGTTAACAAATGTTATAGAGTTCTAGACCTAGAGGAGAGATCCAAAGATATTTGTGATTGGAACCTAAGTTTTCACCCTCTAATAGGTCTATGAATTTCTATTATTACCTTGTTGCTATGAACTACTTAGCCATGTCTGAGTAGATTCATTTGTTAGATTTAGGGTTTAAATAGGATATAAGGGATTAGCCCCTACCTATAATTGCTATAGTTGTGATATTTATTGTTAGGATTTTTCACTAATGCTTTTTCTAGCTTAGCTACCTAGAACATGAACTTGGATTGCATTGATTAATACATGCAATACCTGACAACATCCTAAACATGCTATGACCCTCTTGAGATATGCGAAAGCTGATCTAAGATCATGGTGAGCATTGTATCATGCCCAGCAGCACCAGAAGCAACAAGGAATCCCAACTTTTGTTCTCAGAAGACCCTGCTAGCTTGGAACGCTCAATCCGCAAAGAAATCCGTTCCGCATCGATCGACGCCATCAACTGCCTGTCGACCGATACCGACGCACCCCTTCCGACCGAGACACCGTCTTCGTCGACCGATACTCGCACCTTCACGTCGACCGACACTACTTCACCGTCGACCGACATCTTTCATCCGACATCGATCGATACCCCTAACCGTATATCGATCGATACTACTCCGCGAGTCATGGTTGCGCCTATAATTCTCACACGAGATGAGAATGGAGACTTGCGGGACCAAGAAGGTCACCTTCGTAATGAAGCAGGTCAGAAACTCAACGCTCAGAATGAAGTAATCCCTGGGCCAGAAACTGCACCTACAGGAGCTGTTCAACCTGTAGAATAGGCTGCTCGAACACTAGCTGACTACAACCGTCCAGATCAGTTCTACACCAACAGATCAGCCGTTCGTCCCCCTGCTATTCAGAGAGGCGATTTCGAGCTCAAGCCGCTATACTACACCCTTGTGGGACAGACACCTTACTATGGGCTGTCCAGTGAGCATCCCATGAACCATCTGGAGAGGTTCGAGGATCTCATATCTTCTATCGAAGCCAATGGAGTCCCTGTGGACTACCTTCTCTGTAAGCTCTTCAAACACTCTTTATCTGGAGAAGCTTTACAGTGGCTTAAGCAGCTACCACCAGGATCTCTTACATCCTGGAGCGACATCAAAAACGCATTTTTGCGTAACTTCTTTGATGATGCGCGCGCTGAAGACTTAAGGAGGAAAATTGCCACATTCAATCAGGAGCCTGGAGAGTCATTCAAGCGAGACTGCCCACACCATGGATTCAACAAAGTGCAGCTGCTCTGCACTTTCTTCAGAGGCATCGCACTGAAATATCAGATGGCTCTAGACACTGCGAGTGAAGGCCACTTCACCACAAGGAATCCTGAAGATGCTGTGAAGCTAATAGACAACCTAGCATCCAGCAACAGCACAAAGAACATTGTAAGAGCAAGTTCTGCAGCGTTCCTTGGAAAGGAACAGATAAATGAGTTACAAGCTACACTTGACAATGTTCAGAAATTGTTAAACAAGCAAATCTGCTCAGTGGAGGATGCAAAAGCTGATGAAGAAGATGACTACATAGAAGCAGAAGTCAACTGGATAAGTGGAACCGGAATTCAGAGATCTGGAAACCAAGGAAACAGAAAATTCACAGGACATAGAGGAAACTTCAACAGCAGCAACCCCAACAACAACAGGAGTTATGGAAACTCATCTTACATGAAGCCACCCACACCAACCCCAGAAGGAAAGCTAGAAGACATGCTCAGCAAAGTTCTTGAAAGCCAGCAGCAGTTAGAGGTGAACTTCAATGGAAAGATCGACGCTGTCTACACCACTTTGAACACAAAGCTTGATGCTTTGAGTACCCATGTGAAGAAACTAGAGACTCAAGTGATTCAGACAGGAGAAGCTGTTAAGAAGCAGGAAACTTTAGGAAAAGGGACTGGATAAGAAACAACAGGCCACAACGTCAGTGCTATCATAGAGGATGATTTTTGGAGAGTGGTAAAGCAAGAGAAGCTGCAAGAGGAAAGACTTCCAGATCGAAAGTATTGGCGGCAACCATTGGAATCGATCGATGTCAGGACAACCACATCGATCGATGTACGCCAACACCAATCGATCGGTGGAACAAGACGAGCATCGACTGATGGATCTTGAAAGATCCACCAACGAGTGCAATACCGTGAAGATACTTACTCACGAGAAGTTCGCAGCAAAGCACCCACATCCGCCCAGCCCTTACAACTTCGACCGACAGGACAGACGTCCCATCGATCGACCGAATAATAAAGAAATCGATCGACACACTCCAGAAGCTGTCGATCGATATTCAGTTATCACACGCCGAGTGCAACTTCCCAAGATAGATGTTGCACGACTTAATGCACTCCGGGAGCAATCTAAGCCTTCCAGAAACCCACCAACCGCCATAATGAAGAAACCCACGGATATTATTGATCCAATGGAGATAGAAAAGGAAAAAGATGGCAGAGTTCTCAGAAAAAGGAAAGAGAGGGTTCCTAAACACCTTAAAAGAGGAGTTAATGAGAAAGAGTTGGCAAGTTTCAGAAAGAGAGTTCTAAGGATACCTACAGAGAAACCCTTTGAAGAAGCCTACTTTTCACACAGATTGTGGATGTTTTTCAGAGAAACTAAGGAGACAGAAGAAGACATCAAGAGGATGTTCAACCAAGTAAGAGAAAGTATGAAGAAGAGGATCAAACTAGAGAAGAAGGGTGATCCAGGAAAGTTTGTCGTTCCTTGCTCAGTACAGGGGATAAACTTCCCACGTGTCCTATGTGACACAGGATCTGGAGTTAGCATCTTACCCAAGGTGATAGCAGACCAACTAGGTCTGAAGATAGAGCTTACTGAAGAATCATTCATTTTTGTGGATTGTTCTCAGCAAAACTCTGGAGGAATTGTGAGAAACCTTGAGGTTACCATAGGAGAAGCCCTAATTCCTGTAGACTTCCATGTTTTGGACGTCAAGATAACCCTACCTACTTCTTTGCTACTTGGAAGAGCCTTCCTAGCCACAGTTGGAGCAGTCTGCAACCTTCAGACAAAGAAACTGTGCCTAACCCTAATCAACCCTACGGTCTACTATGATCCAGTACGAGTCATCAAGATCCCTAAGAAGATCCAAGATGGCTCAGACCTTGTAGTTTTTTGCTATTGTGAAGATGAATACGACTCACAAGGCGAATACGAGACAGAGACCGCAGAATCGATCGATAGTAGCACTGTTGGGGTCAAAATCGGCCAACGACGAAATCATCACCCGAATGTCCTCGGAAGAAGACTAAGTGACGATCGAAACCGAGACACGGATCGTCACTCGAAAAACTTACGGGAAGGCACGAACGGATCGTGAGCCCCAGGGATCGACGAAGGCAAGCAGCAGCAGCATAGGCGGACGCGGGACACGGCACGGGCGGCAGGGCGCCTAGCGCCGGCGGCAGACCGACCGCGCTGCGCCTGGCGCCGGCGGCAGGGCGAGTGGCGCTGGCGGCAGGCCGACCGTGCTGCACCTGGCGCCGGCGGTAGGGTGCCTGGCGCCGGCGGCAGGGCGCCTGGCGCCGGCGGCAGGCCGACCGCGCCGCGCCTGGCACCGGCGGCAGGCCGACCGCGCCGCGCCTGGCACCGGCGGCAGGGCGCTTGGCGCCGGCGGCAGGGCGCCTGGCGCCGGCGGCAGGCTCGTCCTCTCCCGTCTGGCGCCGGCGGCAGGCCCGTCATCTCCCATCTGGCGCCGGCGGCAAGGGTCCTGGCGCCCGTCCGTGCAGTCATCTCGTGATCTCGGGCAACGGCAACATCTTTGTCCCTTAAACCCATGTTCGGATTGTTCGAGAAGCAAGACGATTCTTCCGCAAAGTCCTCTCGATTGATTAACAAAGTTCATATTCTAAAATCTAAGTTCGAAGCCTCATTACTCAAACCCTCGAAGACGGGAAGTCTACGAATCTAAGTCCATCTCGATCCCGATACTCGAGAAATCTCGGAAGACCATAAAAGGTTCGAATGATGAATGGATCTCGATTCATCGTATTAAACGATCACGAATATTCTAGACACCAATCATCTCGACTATACGAGGAATTGGGATTCCTTCGGAAATGCCTAAACCTTCGAAGACTATTTTCTCGAAAAACCGTAAAAACGCCTAAAAAGCCCGACATGACCAGAACGGCCCACTTACGATTTTCCGAAAAGGAAGGATAACTATGACGGTTTATCCTTATCCTCACATAAGAGATAAATGTCAAGTTTCCAAAAGATAAATGTCAAGTTTTCCGAAGATAAATGTCAAGTTTCCCGATAAACACGAAGACGGACGAAAATAGAAAAAGCCCGATTCAGCCCGAAGGAAGATAGACCGTCTTAAGAGGAGTATATAAGCAGAGCTTTGGGCGAGGAGCAAATCATCAAAAAATTTCCAGAGCACTTTAGCACTTAGAGCAAATTTAGCATTTCTTTTCTGTTTTCACTAGCGAGCTGCGACTCAATTAGGTTAGATTTAGGCGGCCGGACAAGCGGACCTTTCGACAGCACTTGTAGCCGATTTCTTTACCTGTTGTTCACGCTCAAACGCGAATTCGGAAATAAGATCTCTTTCGCTCTATTTTTACGATTTTTATTTTACAACTTAATTTCGCATTGATTGTGTCGTGTGTGGCCCAGCAGATATCCGGGACCTTCAGGGAAGGTTAAGTCTACTTGGTTTTCCTCCAAATCAAACGAAAACTCGACTGTGCGAATTTCGGTTCCCACAGTTTGGCGCTAGAAGGAGGAGGGGTTACGGATCTATCTATCTCGCAACTGCACACGCTCGATCATGTCTACTGACTTCACCAAAGACCAGCCAACGCTAGACGGAACACCCGTCGATGCCAACATTGAGAAGACTCCAACTGGAGATACGTCCACAGTCACTGCTGATGCAAACACTGAGACGCTCAGACAGATGAAGGAACTGTTCACCTCCACCCAGGAACGGGCAGAACAACAAGACAAGCTGATAACCTCGCTCGCAAAACACGTCAGCACCTTAACTGTGAGGAGTAAGCTGCCGCGTGGATCCACCAAGGCACGGCGCGGCAGAAGACTCGACTTCGGATCTCCCGAAGAATGAGAAAAATATGCCCCGAAAGAGTCCACTCCCGAGGAAACGGCTCCAAAAGGACAACAAACGACCTCGCAGAACCTTCCACCCCCGGCTACGGGAAACAAGGAAAGCAACGTCGAGCGCATCGATCTAGATATCAGCGACCAATCGGATCCTTCCGATGAAGACGCTGACATCCACCCTAGGAGGACCCGAAGCCAGTCCGCTCGGCAGACGGTATCCTTCGAGAAGCCCATGACAGAAGAGGAGGAAGAACTCTACTGGATTGAGCAGGAAGAACTCGTGGAGGATCAAGCTCGGATCCATCGCGACCAGCGCCGACAAACTCGGAGAAACGCCGGTAGTAATAACGAGATCCATGATCTCCGCGAATCTTTCAAAAAGACCGTGGCCAAGGTGAAAGCGGTAAAATCGCAAATCCACCAGGCAACCAGTTCCGCCCCCGAGATCGATAGACTTCTCGAGGAAGCACGGAAAACGCCATTCACCGCTCGGATCACGGAAACACACATCTCAGACCCAGGGAAAATCAAAATCCCGGTCTATGACGGTACTACGGATCCAAAGGCGCACCTGCAGTCTTTCCAGATAGCAATGGGTAGACGCAAACTCCCGGAGCGCGAACGAGATGCTGGTCATTGTCTTCTCTTCGTCGAGCACCTCAAAGGCGCTGCGCTCGAATAGTTCTCCCGGCTCAAAAGGAACACCATCGGAAGCTTCCGCCAATTGGCCTCGGCGTTTCTCAAACAATACTCCATGTTCATATATAGAGAAACGTTCGACGTGGACCTATGGAGTCTAGCTCAGAAGGAAGACGAGTCGCTACGCGACTTCATGCGAAGATTCAAACTGGTGATGGCCAGAGTAACAGGCATCAGCGACAATGTCGCAATCGATGCCCTGAGGAAAACTCTCTGGTACAAGCCGAAGTTCGGAAAGTGGATATTACTGGAAAAGCCGCGGACAATCCAGGATACTCTCCACAAAGCAACGGACTTCATCATCATGGAGGAAGAGATGAAACTTCTATCGCAGAAGCACGGATCGCAGAAAACCGCATCCAAGAAGAAACCCTCTCGTAACGACAAGTACGTCCATCACGAAGGGGAAGACGCCCAAGGCAAGCATAACTACGCCATCAACTCGGAGCAAGGCAAAACCTCCGGAAACACCAGGACCAGGAACCAGTACAAGGATAATTCCTACTGCAAGTTCCACGAAACCAGAGGTCACTCAACTACGAACTGCAAGGTTCTCAGCGCCCGGCTCGCCGCAAAGCTCCTCACCGGCGAACTGTCAAAGGTCAAGAGTATAAAAGACTTGCTCCTGCAGTCTGACCGCCCAAAGACCAACAAAACTGTCTCCGAGGACCGCGCGACCGAAAATCAATCGGGTGAAAAGCGCGGAAGGAGACAGGACGACCAAGGGAACAACAGCAGTCGCCGGAGGGTAAACATGATCATCGGAGGATCGCAGTTCTACCAAGACTCTGTCTCGTCGATAAAAGCCTACGGGCGAAAAGCCGAGACGAGTTCCAACTGGTTTCCAGATAGCGATATTCCCAACCACACGATCGTTTTCGAGGAACAGGAAACTGTCGGAATTGACAAACCTCATTGCGATCCTTTGGTTATCAACCTGGTAATCCAGGATCTCGAAGTCGGCCGCATCCTCGTCGATACAGGAAGTACGGTCAACGTCATCTTCCGCGACACCCTCTACAGGATGAAGATCCCACTTGGAGAAGTCGTCCCTGAGCCAAAACCTTTGACTGGGTTTTCGGGCGTCACCTCCATGACCCTCGGGAGAATTAAGCTCCCAGTCATGGCGACGGAAGTCACAAAGATCGTCCAGTTCACAGTAGTCGACAACCCGGCCATCTACAATGCCATCATGGGAACCCCTTGAATCAACTCCATGAAGGCAGTACCGTTCACATATCACCTCGGCATCAAATTTCCAACTCCAACCGGAACCGCAGTAATCTGGGGTAGTCAGAAACAGTCGAGACTCTGTTACCTAGCCGAGTTCAAACTGCGAAAAGATCGGAACGTCCCTGCGGCCAACCCGAAACTAGCACAACATTCCTAAAGACTCGAAAAAAGATGATCCAGAATCATCCAAACAGGCAACGATTCAAGACGGCGACAAAGTCTCTAAGTCCATCCCCGTAAAAGCAGACAGCTCGACCCCAGCACAAACCACCAATCCGACTAGCACGATCGGAACGGCAACGCACGGGGAGTAAAAACGTCTGCGGCAACTATCAGAACTACGAGATGGCTTGGTCCTCGAAAGAGGTACGTAAGCAGCTCGTTGAAACCTGGCGAGTTCAGCTATCCCCCTCGCCAAAAGGGGGGGGGGGTAGTGGGTACGTATACTCCTATACTCCCACAAAAACGCGAAATATCCGCACATGTACTCGAATTTTTCGAAATTTTTTCAATAAAATTCTTTCTATCTATTTTTTATGCTCACTTAATTTAGTAAACGCGTAAACACTTCGGAAAAACGAAAATCATATCTTCAAAAGAAACGCGAGACGTCGCAACTTCTGAAAAAGATAACAAAACTCGTATCATCCGCTAAAACAGTCCACCTGCGACTTAAAAACGACTTATGCCCGTCGATTGGGCCCGACGGACGCACTTAGAAACGTTTCACTCAATACAAACTCGTAGTCAGACCTATAAGGTCCTCTTACATCCGACAAGGATATCATAGCGCGCTATACAAGAAACCCAAAATTTTGGTTTAGCATCTCGGATAATCTCCAAAGATAGCTCGATTCTTTTAACGCAAGTCATATAAGCCGGCGACAAGTAGCGGACTTTAAACGAAAAGAATCAGGAAGAAATCACTAACAGGCAAAACGAAAGCCGATCAGTCATCGCACAGCCTTAAAGCTGAGAGTAAGCCTAGGCCTTGCCCTAAACCCAGTCTTGCTGGATCTTGACATCTCACAGACATAGTATCGTATACGAGATCCCAAAACATGTCTCTCATCTCTTACACCTAAAAAACACTCGCTAAAAAGTAGCATACGGACCAAGCGACAAAAAAAGAGTTAGGATACGAAGTGACTACTCGCATTCTTTCCTGTACACTTGACGAAAGTATAAATCAAAACAAAAGACGAAATCTCGCGAATATTTATATATTCAAAAGGCCACAAAAACAGCGGGATTCTAATCCACCAACGGCCAGTCCCAAAAACATAAGAGTGCAACCTCCAACGGTCGCAGACTAAACTCTTAAAAAACGGCCACACACGGCCAAACATACAACTCACAAAAGAAAGTCAACATCAAGAAATCCAGACACGGAAATCCCGAATGACCCCGCAGGCTGGTCCACTTCCTCGTTCACACCTTGGGTGTTCCCACCACCTTCGGCGTTCTCATCAGCTCCGGCCTCCACCGTATCCTCGGAAACCTCGATAGGCTCCCATAGTCTCCGGACTCTTTCTTCGACTGGAGGAACCAAGGATTCAGCATGAGAACACTCGGCCATGAAATCCTTCATCTCAGCAATCTCGGAATCAAAGGAGAAATCCGGGTTCTGAGACTTGTAAAGATTTACGACCGAGCCCCGGCACTCGCGGAAATCGCCAACAAACTCCTGAGCATCTTTAAAACATTGAAACTCAGCAGCAAACGATTCCGCCCGTCTCGCCACCTCGGCTGCGACCGTCCTCCTTCCTCTCCTTTCCGCCGGAACAAGGGCTCGAGCATGAAGCTCAGCTTGCTTTGCGTTCTGCGTCTCTACCTCCTGTCGGAATCGGAAGAGCTCTCACTCAGCTTCTTTGGTCTTGAAATTAGCAATCCTAGACTTGCGGAAACTTGAGTCAAGCACCTCGCCAAACACTCTTAGTTCCGGCATAAATTCAAGATCAATAAATATACATATATACAGATTCAAAAATACAGTTAAGAAGTTCAAAGGGCAAAACCTCATTGATCTCCTGGAAACCCTCGGTAAAAACTCGTTTCTTCTCCTCATCCTCCAGCGACTCGTCAGTAACGAACTCCAGGGGAAGGCCGTCAAAGAAATTGTTGGGGAGTTGAAAATCACTGGCTCCGCCTTTTTCGTTGGAACGAAACTAGGGTTTTTCCCCAACGGTGAAGGGTCTTCCGAACCTTCCCCACAGTCAATTTCTTTCCCTTTACGAGATCTCTGTCTACGTCTCCGAGTAGGAGCTTCGATAACCGGTTCGGCATCGCGTGTCGGGACAGGATCTCGGGACCGGAAAGGCCTCACCGTGTCTCGAATCCGTTCAAGGGTGAAGGACTTCCAGAAAAACGGCCTTTGACGAAGGAGATCCCTCTTGACAAAAAGATCACCATGCATATGCGCAACAACCCCGTTCCCTACAAGCAAAACTTTTTCACTAAAAACTCGCACTTCCGGAATGGTGAAATAGACAACAAGTTTTTGTCATATTACCTCGGTTGAAGTTCCATGCGTGCGGAATTAGATGGAGGCAGCTCTCCTCGACGGACTCACCATCTATTCGGACATAAAAGAAACGCTCCTGCCATAACTTAGGGTTCGAAGTAGTCCCCTTAATTATGGTCATATCCTTCTTTGGCACCATGGTGTAGTAACCATCGCTCCCCGTTGGCCGAGTGCTCCAAAGACCTTCGAAATCAGCGGGACTAAGATCGGTCCCGAGCTCATAACTTGCGATCAACACGCCAAGCCAACTCTCTAAGGCAGGAACACTGAGCTGGCTGATCGAAAGTTCGAAGCGACGAAGCGCACGAACAATGGTACCGGGGATCGGGCACCACATGCGGCAGTTTGTAAGAAAGGCCTCGTAGCATGTAAAGAAACCTTCCGGAGGATTCCTCGCACTCTCATTGCCGACAGGAATTCGGAATTTAACTCCATCAGGAATCTGGTAAAAATCACGAAGAATCCTGAGATATTTACGTGAAACCCAGCTCGGCGTAAAGGGAGCACCAGGCAGCCTCAAAGGTCTCTTCGGAACAGGGACATCTGGCAGAGGTCGAGCCGAGCCCACAAGAGCTCGGTAATGCGCGTTCTTCGCCCCCTCATCGACTAACTCTTCTTGCTTCGGATTCACCGTCACGTGGGCAGGAGAGTCATCCGAGGATGAATGGGAAGAAGAAGTTCTCTTGGAGGATCTTCAAGACATTTTTCTTAAATAGAAAAGGGAGAGAGAAAGGATTCTTGAGAGAGATGAATTTTTTAAGTAAGAATGAATGAGATTTCTTACTGCATCCTTATAAAGGAGGTAAAATCACTATTTACCCCGACTTTTGTCAAACGGTTACGTCTCTACACCTTCCCATACGGATATACGGCAAACTAGGACCCGAAAGGTACTACGGTTCCTAGCTAGCTGGGGGGGTAACTGTTGGGGTCAAAATCGGTCAACGACGAAATCATCACCCGAAAGTCCTCGGAAGAAGACTAAGTGTCGATCGAAACCGAGAAACAGGTCGTCACTCGACGAACTTACGGGAAGGCACGAACGGATCGTGAGCCCCGGGGATCTACGAAGGCAAGCAGCAGCAGCATAGGCGGACGTGGGACACGGCACGGGCGGCAGGGCGGCAACAGGCCAACCGCGCCGCGCCTGGCGCCGGCGGCAGACCGACCGCACCGCGCCTGGCGCCGGCGGCAGGCCGACCGCGCTGCCGCACCGCGCCTGGCGCCGGCGGCAGGCCGACCGCGCTGCCGCACCGCGCCTGGCGCCGGCGGCAGGCCTGCGACAGGGCGCTTGGCGCCGGTGGCAGAGCGCCTGGCGCCGGCGGCAGGCTCGTCCTCTCCCGTCTGGCGCCAATGGCAGGCCCGTCATCTCCCGTCTGGCGCCGGCGGCAAGGGTCTTGGCGCCCGTCCGTGCAGTCGTCTCGTGATCTCGGGCAACCGCAACATCTTGGTCCCTTAAACCCATGTTCGAATTGTTCGACCACTTACTCAAAACATGAGGTTGATGAGTCTCTTGGAGATATCTGGAAAGAATTGAAGAAAGCAGAAGCTCGTCTCAGCAGCAAACTCACCAAAAACCTGTTAACCTATATTCCACAACCTAGGGGATCTAAGCATCTGCACAGAAGAGATAAAGAGATCTATCCGCCTTATCAATGAAGCACATGCAGATATGAACCCCCTTGCACCTTGCAATCCTTTTGGAGGATTGACTCGTCTGAAAGCAGTTGAGAGGAAAATTGCTGATATACACTTCTTAGTAGACAAAGAAGTGGAGGAACTCGCACTACGAATAGATACTATGCAGCAGGAGGCTGAGAAGTTCCAACGTCAATTTGATTATCAGGCTGCATCGATTGCATCGATCGACGAGCTCAAACTCACATCGATCGATAGGGGTTTAACTGAAATCGATGGCCAGGTGAAGCTCTTTGCAGAGAAGCTTCACGAGAATCTGTATAAGCAAAAATCGACCGATGAACAACCTACTGCATCGATCGATATACAGACTTCAGAGATCTTTACCAGAGCTGATTTGGATAAATTAGCTGATGAAATTTACACGGCAATAACAAGCGTGGATGATTCACAAGATAGACATCTAGACCAAACGTATTTCCCGCTTGTTAACGAGGTTGGAAACATGGAATCTAGCATAGAAGGGATGCAGAAAGAAATTAAAGCCATTCAGAGGCAGCTTGCGAGCAGACCTGCACCCTTAGAATCGATCGACAGAAGGTCCAGCGCATCGATCGATGGACTTCAACAGCCATCGACCAACATTTCAACAAAGGAATCGATCGATACCAGCTCCATCCACGACAAAATGATCCAACGCCTTGATTCAATGCAAGCGGAGCTCAGTGATCTTTCAGAACATGCCTAAAGGAAATTAGGAGGCACGAGGTCAGCATTGAAGGTCATGAAGAAAGGATTCAAAGGATCACTGATGAGTTGATTGAGATAAAGAAGAAACGAACCAGAGAATATGAAGCCACAAGAAGCCTATTTGACGCATGGTTCGGCGAGAAGAAAGATACAGAGGATACTTGTTTCTCAACAAGTACCTGGACTTCATCTCAGTAGCTCATTCCATCCAAAGTCAAGCTAGATGACTATAATCAATGCGCTGAGTGGGAGGCAACCCACTGTTAGGTAGTTTTTCATTTTATTTTATCTTTAGGATTTTATTTTTCGTATTTGTTTTTCTTTGCAGTTACAACTAGACGATTGCCATTGAAATCGACCGACATGACACAGTCGATATCGATCGACATAAACCACACAGAAGCGATCAACGAAGACGACTCAACATCGATCGATACACATCGCGGTCAGGTATATCATTCTCAACTTTTTTTGATATCAGTGTACTTTATTATTGCCTATGCCTTCACTGGACTGGTTATACACTGGGGACAGTGTATGATTTAAGTTTGGGGGGATGATTACCGATGCTGTTTACCTTTTGATTTCATCCAAAAATGTTTTCAAAATGGTTTTTATTGAGTCAAGAAAGGGATAATGATAATTCAAATTTTCACTTTTTATCTAACCAATCTTTTAGGCACCATTCTTAGATTTGTTGATGCATAATGTACTATAGATGCTAAAGTTGATCACCTGTCAGCTATGACAACACTTTCATTGATTGTCTGGAGGAACCAAAGTTGATTTCCAGCCTAACCTGACAATTCTTTGCTTGTCTTGGGGCTTGGTATACATGGGATCGGATGCTTCAAACAAGTCTGGAAGGTAAAAGCCTTGTGTAATAGTTTTATCACCCTCTCTCTCTCATTTTCGAAATAAGATTTAATTTTCACAAGTTTTCTAAAAAAAAAAAATTCGAAAATTATCTTAAATTTATGTTCTAGGATTAGTTAGTTATTAATTGGGAAGGAATTCGAACAGGGCTTGGCGGTTACCCCCCTCAACACTTGATTCATAAGAATTCTATAGGTAAAGGGTTCGAACAGGGCTTGGTGGTTACCCCCTTCAAGACTTGCTTCGCAATGAATCCTAGGATATAGGTCAAAAAGAAGTGAACAGGACTTGGTGGCTGCAACCATTAAGGCTTGATTCATGGAAGCCTGTCCAATCTTGGTCAATGTCTTGCAAATGAAAGCAGACTTGACTAGGAGAGAAATAGTAGAGAGAGAGGATATGAACTAATTTTTACCTGCAGGTCCAGATACTTGTTTGAGCAACCTTACATCTTGTGATCGATACCCCCAAGGTAAAGCCTGCACTTTTATTTTTATGTACAGAAATGAAATCAGTAGAGGGGTTAGTCAGACATGATTGCTAAGTTGTTGGCTAGATGATCAAGGTTGTTTAATTAGGATATTACATAATGTGCTTCTGTGATTGACAGACTCTTAGATGTGGTTTGCAACAAAGTAGAGGTTATGATTCTAAGTTTGAATTTGATTTAGTCCCTGCTTTTCAAAACCTCTTTCATAAAGACTGCCTGTGTTTTGCTTGAGGACAAGCAAAAAGTTAAGTCTGGGGGAGTTGATATACCATGTATTTTACCAGTTTTTACCCATGGTATATGAGTGTTTTTACTACTATTATCTATGTTTTGGAGTCTATAAGGTATGTTTTCAGGTTCAGAAGCATTTTGGAGAAAAGTGATGTTTTAGGTGCCTTTTTGGAGCTTAAAGAAGAGTCCACCCGTGAACGAGACCAGAGGTCGACACCAGAGTTACACATCGATCGATGCAAACTCTGTACTATCGATCGATACTGAGGCGGCAGAAAGACAAGTTGGACCTGGCCGAACTTGAAGCCCAAGATATCACATTTTACAAGAATGCCCCTGACGAGTTTTTTAACCTAATGAACTCATATTTATATATGCCTAAGTGTTTTGGCAAGACAGAGAAGTTACAACAAGTTTACAAGAAAATAATTAGATACAAGTTTTCTAAGAGTTTCTCCTTCTTCTACTTATTTCTTTTCAGTTCTTTTGTCAACAAAGGTTATAGAGTTCTAGACCTAGAGGAGAGATCCAAAGATATTTTGTGATTGGAACCTAAGTGTTCACCCTCTAATAGGTCTATGAATTTCTATTATTACCTTGTTGCTATGAACTACTTAGCCATGTCTGAGGAGATTCATTTGTTAGATTTAGGGTTTAAATAGGATATGAGGGATTAGCCCCAACCTATAATTGCTATAGTTGTGATATTTATTGTTAGGATTGTTCACTAATTTGTTTTCTAGCTTAGCTACCTAGAACATGAACTTGGATTGCATTGATTATTACATGCAATACCTGACAATATCCTAAACATGCTATGACCCTCTTGAGATATGCGAAAGCTGATCTAAGATCATGGTGAGCATTGTATCAACTCGCGCATAAAGCTTGCTTAGAGCCGTATCGATCGATACTCTTATAGAGTAATTGATGTCTTGCATATTTTCATTGTTTTAGCTTTCCATTTTGTGCATTTTATCCCTTCTAGATTAAGCATTAGGCATATTTAGGTTCATTTTGCATTCATAAGTCTTTATCAGGTCTTGGAGTGTACTCTGGAGAATTTGAAGGTGTTTGGGGGTACTTTATTACAAAATGGAAGGGTGAAAGATAGACATGGACGATGGCCATAAAGAAGTCTTTCTGGGAACATGTCATTTTGAGTTAGATTTCAATTGGGAGTGGTTTCAAACCATTTGAAGCCATATTGGAGGAGTTATGATTATTTGAGTGAAGGCATGTCAGTACACCCGGGTCAGCACACTCGGCTTGACCAGCCCGCACGGAAAGAAGGGATGAGGCTGGACGATGAAGCACCCGGACGGACGTATGCGACCTCGATAGCCCGCACGGCCTGACCGCAGGAACAGACAGCACGTATGCGGCTTGGAGCACCCGGATGAAGCTACCCGCGTACGATCACCAACCCACCGGACGTCCACACCCGACTGGACGCAACCCGCGTGCGAGCCTACCCGGACGTCCACACCCGAGGAAGACGACCCGCACGTCCCGACAATGGAGAACGCTCAGGATCAGGATGCGGCCGATCACACCCGACCTCCTTTGCCCGCGTACCACTCCACTCAACCCCAGTACACTCGAGCAGGACGACACCCGGCCTTGGCACACGCGGCCTGAAGCACCCGCACGGCCTGCTTGCTGATGGACACGGACAGTACATGGCCTAGAGCACCCGGGGAGGACAACCCGAGCAGTCGGACGAGCCGGACGAGCATCCTCATACGCGGGTAGCCATACCCGGCCTGGTGGAAGCCTATCCGACCAGGGTATCCGAGCTTCTTCCTTTTGGAGCATTTTGATTGGCTTAGACCATTAATCTGCTAAGGTCTTTTTAGTCATTTTACTTTTATGTGTTTAGGGCTTTTAAGCCTACTATAAATGCTCTCATTAACCCAAGTCTGGGACTTATGTTATTTATGATCTAAGAACAAAAACCTTTTGAGTAAAGCTTCAACTTTGATTTATTATCTCATCTCATCTTGTGTTCTTGATTGTTTATTTCATCTCCTTTCTTTCTCTATATGTTTAATCTTGAATCTCTCATGGGTTTAAGAGTAAGCATGTGGATTAGTGAGTAGATCCATCTTAGATCCATGGGTTAGGGTGATGGAGAATGATTAAGTGTAGATCCAAGGTGTTTAGTGTTAGATCTATCATTTCCTTGCATTGATTTGGTGTTCTTAAAGCTATATTTGAGTTGGCCTCTCAAACATAGAACTATAGGCATTTCATGCCCGGAAGGTTTTCTATGAAATGCCTGAACCAACTCATCTATGCTTTTAGCTTGCTTTGCCTAAGGGATTAGTTGTCAAAGAGGCTAGAATTGCTATTAGACTCATTCTCCTTGTTTGCTTTGATCATTACAGCCAAAGGGATTTGGTGTACTTGGGTGATCAATGCAAAAGAGCATTCATCTAGGGATAGAGCTTGCTTAGTTTTGTTGTCTAGGCATAAGGAATTAGATTGATTGGAAAAGTTAGCATCTTGGATTGAATCTTAATCATTTGATATCAAGTCCCTACACCCATGGGTCTCATTCTCATCATAAGAAAGAAAGATTTACTTTTTGTTGCATTTTGCTTATTGTCTTAGTTTAATCATCTTCCTCTCTAATGATTGCATTTAGATTAAGCATAGACTTGCATTCCCTCTGTTTCATGGTCACTTAGGACTGGTTCGACAATCTTATATACTACATCATTTGATTAGGATCTTAGAAAAGTCCTTTCATCAAATTGGCGCCGTTGCCAAATTCTAAGTTGATTGTGACATTGGGATTTAGTCACTTGCTTGAGACTAAATCATTTTTCTTTTCTTGTGATATTGATTCTCCTTTTGCCTCTTCCTTTGATTTTCAGGTGTATGAACACAAGAAGCAGGGGTGCAACTAACCTGGTTCCCACTGTTGAGGAGATAGCTACATTTGAGAGGGAAATAGCAAGAAGGAGAAGAGAAGAAGAGCAACAGGCTCACATTCAGAGGTTGGGGTTTGAGATGGATGATCACCAGCATCAACCCCAAGATGGCAATGGTCAAGGAGCTGACAACCTTAGACCACTGCGCCAGCAACAACAACACCCACAACGGCCAGCTAGAGCCATTGGCACATATGACCGTCCTCACATTCATGGCAACAGGACGGGCATCCGCGCACCAGCTGTGGAAGCTAACAACTTTGAGATCAAGTCAGGCTTGTTGAGTGTGATTGAGAACAACAAGTACCATGGCTTGGCTGTAGAAGACCCATTTGATCACTTGGACAAGTTTGATAGCTATTGTCGCTTGTCCAAGACCAATGGTGTGTCAGAAGATGCCTTCAAGCTCAAGTTGTTTCCATTCTCTCTAGGAGACAAGGCACGCCAATGGGAGAAATCTCTACCTAGTGACTCCATCACTACTTGGGATGATTGTAAGAAGGCCTTCTTGGAGAAATTCTTCTCCACATCAAGGACAGCCAAGCTGAGGAATGAGATCTCTAGTTTCCAGCAGAAGAACTTGGAAAGCTTTAGTGAAGCATGGGAAAGGTTCAAGGGGTATCAAGCTAAGTGCCCACACCATGGCTTCTCAAAGGAGAGTTTGCTGAGCACATTCTATAGAGGTGCCCTTCCTGAGTTTAGAGCAAGATTGGATACAGCAAGCAATGGTTTCTTCCTGGGCAGGTCTGAAGAAGATGCTGAGGAGCTGGTGGACAACATGGTGAAGAGTGATTCAGTTTACAGTGGAGAACATGACAGAGCTGATAGAACAACCAGAGTTGATGACAACCAGACCAAGAAAGAAATCAAATCCTTGCAAGAGAAGATAGACTTGCTGATTGCTAACCAAGCCAAACAAGAGCAGATCAACTTTGTGGGTGGTCCAAGTCAGGAAAATCCTCCTAAGGTTAATGAAGTTGAAGGGTTAGAAGGGCAAGAAGAGCTTTGCTTCATCAACAACAATGGCTCTTGGTACAGGAAGGAGCCTAACTTTCAGTACAACAACTACCAGCAAAGGTCTTATCCCAACAACCAGCAAGGAGGCTATCAACCAAAGCAAAACACTCAGCAAGGAAACTACCAGCCTAGGCAGAATCCTCCTCCTGGCTTTACAAACCATGGCAATCAATCTACTCAAGCTCAAGGTAGCTCCTCCCAAGCTAAACCTCAAGATTCATCTATGGAAGCTATGTTCAAACAACTATTGGAAGGTCAAGCTAGAGCAGCCAAAGACATTGGCCATGAGTTCAAGACTGTTCACTCCAAGATTGATAGCAGCTAAACAGAGCTAAACAACAAGATTAGAGCTTTGGAGAATCAGTTTGCTTCTATGAACTCTCAGCCAAGTCGCCAACAAGGAACATTACCAGGAAAGGCTGAGCAAAACCCCAAAGAACTAATGAAGGCAATCACTTTGAGAAGTGGTAGAGAGCTACCTCCAAGAACTCTCCCCAAGGATGGTGAGACACTAAGTGGGGGGTGGCTATCAACATTGATGATGATGTTGTGATTGTAGATGAGAAAGTTGATGAGGAGATTCTAGAAAAGATTGTTGAAGCTAAGGGTAAAGGAAAGGTTGGAGAAGAAAAGAAAGCACTAAAGCATGATGAAGTTGCCACTCCAACAAAAGAGTCTTCTTTTGTTCCTCCTCCCTATGAACCTAAGCTGCCATTTCCTGGAAGATTCAAGAAGCAACTTTTGGAGAAGTACAAAACACTCTTTGAGAAGCAAATGAGTGAAGTTCAAGTTACAATGCCAATCATTGATGCCTTCATGCTTGTACCTCAATACAGCAAATTCTTGAAGGATGCCGTGGCTGCCAAGAAGAAGGAAATGGAAGGCATGATGGTTCTTACTCATGAGTGCAGTGCCATTATCCAGAGATTGACAATCCCTAAGAAGCTAGAGGATCCAGGCTGCTTTACCCTACCTTGTGCCATTGGTCCTTTGATGTTTGAGAGATGTCTATGTGATTTGGGAGCTAGTGTCAGTCTCATGCCTCTATCTGTTGCCAAGAAGCTTGGGTTCAGCCAATACAAGAAGTGCAAACTCTCTTTGGTGCTTGCTGACCGCTCAGTCAAATTCCCCATTGGTATCCTTGAAGACCTCCCTGTAATGGTGGGAAATTGTGAAATTCCCACTGATTTTGTTGTTCTTGAGATGGATGAAGAAGCTAGAGACCCCTTGATCCTTGGAAGACCATTCTTAGCCACAGCAGGAGCCCTTATCAATGTGAAGGAAGGCAAGATTCATCTTCATTTGGGGAAAGAGCACACTCTCCATTTTGATGTCAATGAGGTAATGAAGAGGTCAACTGTGCAAGGCCAAGTGTTTTACATAGAGGAGATGGAAGCTCTTGCTGATGAGCTCCTTGAGGAATTGGCACTAGGAGAGTTGACAATAGAGGACCCTTTGCAGCATGCTTTGACAGTGGATAAAGAGGTCCAAGTGGTTGAGAACAAAGAGAGTGATGCTATTGCAGCCATGCTGGATTCTCGCAAGAAGATTGTTGATAGAGGCCAGTATGAGGAGCTCAAACAAGAGGTGCACCAAGCTGTTTCAGCCACTCAACAAGAGGACACCCAACAAGATGATTGGAGTGAGCTCAAGGCACCAAAATTGGAGCTAAAACCTCTTCCCCATGGTGTAAGGTACGCATTTCTAGGCCCTAATGAGTCATATCCTGTCATTGTGAGTAGTGAACTTACTGAACTTGAGCTTTCTCAACTTTTAAATGCACTTAAAAAGTTTAGAAAGGCAATTGGATACTCACTAGATGATATTAAGGGGATATCACCTTCTTTGTGCATGCATAGGATACATCTAGAGGATGAATCAATGACTTCTATAGAGCATCAAAGAAGGTTTAATCCTAACCTGAAGGATGTTGTAAAGAAGGAGATTCTTAAGCTCTTAGATGCTGGTGTTATCTACCCTATTTCAGATTCTAAATGCTGGTTGCAACACCCTATCACCCTCAAACAAGTGGCCAAGTGGAGGTCTCCAACAAGCAAATCAAGGGGATCTTGGAGAAGGTTGTAGGAACCAAGAGGAAGGATTGGTCAGCCAAGCTTGATGATGCCCTTTGGGCATATAGAACAGCATTCAAGACTCCTCTAGGCACCACTCCCTTCAACCTTGTCTATGGAAAGTCTTGCCACCTGCCAGTTGAGCTTGAATACAAGGCATTGTGGGCTGTGAAGCTTCTAAACTTCGACATCAAGGATGCAAAGGATAAGAGACTTCTTCAACTCAATGAATTGGATGAGATAAGGATGGATGCCTTTGAGAACTCAAGGATATACAAGGAAAAGACTAAGGCTTTCCATGACAGGCACATCCTTAAGAGAGAGTTCAAGGCAGGAGATCAAGTGCTTCTCTACAATTCTAGACTGAAGTTGTTTCCAGGGAAGCTAAAGTCAAGGTGGTCCGGTCCATTTGTGATCAAAGAAGTGAGACCTTATGGAGCCATTGTGCTTTGGAACAAGGATGGTGGAGACTTCACAGTGAATGGCCAGAGGATCAAGGAATACATGGCCACAATACCAAAGGAGGATGGGACATCAACCCCACTCTCTGATGCTCCACTTGCCTAACCTCAAGGGAGGCAAAGTCAAGCGAGTGACTTTAAACAAGCTCACTTGGGAGGAAGTCCCATGGTTATCCTTGTACATATTGCATTAGGATTTTTATTTTTCATCAACAAGTCCTTTGAATGATGATGGGGCCAGGTTGGGAGCTTGAGAATGAATTCACTGAGGTTATGAAATGGAGGAGACATGAAAAGAAGTGGGTTGGTTCAGCGATCAAGAGAAAAAAAAAAGATGAAATTCTGACCTTGAGGTTTGGACGGACACACCCGGGTGGTGTTACTCGGGACAAGGCACCCGCACGGTTTGATCGATCAGAACGGACGGACACACCCGGGTGGTGTTACTCGGGTTGAAGCAGCCGCACGGGTTGAACGAGCTAGACAGACGGACGACGTACCCGGGTGGAGTTACCCGGGACACAGCACCCGCACGGGACGAAAGGATATACACGGGTGGACTTACCCCGGTTGTCCAAGCGCCCCAGCACCCGCGTACCGGCTGTCATGCCCGCGTATGAGCCCAGAACGCGACCCGCCCGACCCAGGTAAGTATTTTTCTCCTTTTTCCGACCCAAACCCACCTGAACCCGCCCAGAAACCTTTTTACCCGATCCAGAAACATTTTAAAACCCTAAGCCACCCTCTCTTTCCTCATTTCATCTTCTTCCTCACATCAAAATCCTTTCTAGCCTCCAAGAACACAAATTCACATAACTTTGCCAAATCTCAACCAAATCACAAATTTCTTTTTCCCATATCAAGACCTTCTTCCCCTAGACCTAATTCCTTGAACCCTTTCATCTTTATCCTTCATCCAAAGCAAGGTATGGTATCTCTAAGTTCAAATTCGTAACCCTCATGAACCCTAAAAATTTGAACTTGAAATTTGAGCTTTTTCTTGCTAGATTCTTGTAATTTAGACTAGGAAAAGCTTATATATCATGCTGGGTAGTTTATTTCATGGTGGAATTGAGATTAATTTGAACTTTGGCAAATTAGGGTTCATGAGATTTGGGGGTTTTTGAAAAGGCTCTTACTTTTGGTTGATTATGGTCTAGATTGATTGGAATTGATGTTCTAAAGCTTGTTTAGCATTCAATTTAAACTTGCTTGATGCTCTTGCTTGGAAATAGGCTAGATTAGGTTCCCTTGTTCATTAAAAAAAAAAAAATATTGAATTTTGTGAACTTGGGAGCTTGATTGCTTTAATAGTCTTGCTAGGTTGCTGGTTTTAGACTAGGTTTGCAAATGTTCATTCAAGCGCCTATCTTTTCCAAACAATTCTTTCTTCCTTGTGCTTAATCTTGTCCAAGTCTTGATATTTTTCAGGTTCAAATGGGAAGGAAAGATGAGAAATTGATTGCACAAGAGAAGGCTGAGGCTGCTGAGAAAGAGACTGCTAGGTTTGGAAAAAAATTAGGCTCCATGCCTGAATCTGAGGAGGAACGTAGGCAACAAGCTTTGGCTATGTTGAGACAGAAAGCACAAGCCAAGAAGGTTGGAAAAAGAATGGTTGATGGGGCAAACAAGCAACCCAAGAATGAAGGAAAAAGGATGGCTAGTGATGAGAAAGGAACTGCTGGTGCCCACAAGCAATCTCAAAGGGATGGAAAAAGAGTGGTTGATGTTGATCAAAAGACTACCAAGGAGGATGGCAAGAGGTTGGCTAGTGATGAGAAAGTGCTTGATGATGCTTACAAGAAGGCCAAGAAGGATGGAAAGAGAGTGGCTGTTGGTGATCATAAGAACACTCCTTCAAAGAAAGCTAGAGCTCCAAGATCTCACAGTGCGGGACCTCTTGTTTTGGAGAAGAAAACAAAGAAGGATGCTGAGATACCCACTCCTCCCACCAAGATCAGAATCAAGGCACCAGACCCAAAGACATTGGCACCTCCACCCTTGGAGCCAGTAGATGCAACTGTTGAAGAAGCATGCTCTCCAAATGGAAGTGTAGCTGAACAAGAAACTTTCGAAAAGTTAGGGTTCAACCCTCATAGAGATCGACAAAAGAAGCCCACTGAAGTTGAACTATTGGAGCAGATGAGGCAAGGAGTATCTTGGCCTCCAACAAGATTTGCTGATGTGAGGCTAATGAGGGAGCTAGAAATTGACCAAGACATGAAGGATTTGCTTGCTCTCATGAACATGGACAGTTTCTATTCCATGGCTCACCCAACATATAAGGAGGTCTCTTGCCAATTCATGGCATCCTTGGAGGTCACATTCCACTCCTCTTTACATGAGGAACAAGGGTGGGAAAGAATCAGTTTCAAGATTGATGAGAAGCCTTATTTCATGACCTTTACTGAGATTGGAGAGGTTCTAGGCCTCAAGGATTTGAAGGAGTCTTCTTCGCCTAAGCTGAAAGGGCTTCCTAAAGGAAAGACCCTTCCCCACTTCACTTACAAGTTCTTATCCGGCAAGGATAGAGTGTCCAGCAGAGACAAGAATGCTTTTATCAGGCATCCATCAGTCCGCTACCTCCATAGGCTGATTGTCCATACCATCTACCCAAGGAAAGAGCCAAGCAACATGAATGGAGAAGACTTGAACCTCATGCACCAAGCCATCCAACACTTTGCCTTACCTCCTCACCTACCTGAAGTCCCCACTGATTTCTACGCTGAGTTTGGTATGGTTGGATACTTTGTGAGGCGCCTCATGTACTACAAGGATTATGCTTGGACAAACAGGGATCCAGAGGCTCAGATTGGAATAGGCGGCTTGATCACACCTTTGCTTGAGCACCAGGGTATTACCTTGGGAGATGATGCATCCGGTCCCTCTTTCATTGATCTCACCTACTTGAAGTCAGCTCATTACTTCTCTGGAAGATACAATGGGAAGTGTGTTTACTCGTACTTGAGAGGTTCCACCACAGTTGAGCTGCTTCTCCCTAACTATGAGCTCACTTCATTGAGCACACCAGGGACTATAAGTTTTGATATCAGTGAACAGCACCTCCTAGGTAGTCATGGGACTCTAGGCCCTATGGTATTGCACATAAACGAGAAAGCAGCAGCAAAGGCAGCTAAGTTTGATCAGGGATATTCCAGCAGAGCCACAGCCCATCTCTTTGGTCCTCCTCGCTATAAGTTTGAGCAATGCACCAGTGCCCTGCCTATTGGTCCCATTCGCCAAGCTCATGACCAGATTAGCACATTACAAAGGTGGAACAGAGCTCAAGATAGGACTATCTACAAGCTCACCAAGAAGTGCAAGGAGTTGAGGAAAAATGTGAAGAGACAAGCTGAAGCTTCAGCTCAGTTCATGAGAAAGGTTGCTGATGTTCTGACTAGGGGAGCTGTAGCAGGCTGCAAGGCTGAGGATTTCGAACTTGATGCTCTCCTTGCGCCCCTTCCCCTACCCCTTCTTGACCCCAATGCGCCTCAAACAGAGAAGCAAGCCCTCCGTAGCTTAAGGAACCCTTACATCGCCCCATCCGCGTCCGGAAACAAGTCACCAAGCCTAAGCACCACTGCTGACGAAGAAGACTCTGAGGGTGAGGCATCAGCCTCTTCCCATGCTTCAAGAAGTACTCCACTTCCTGATCATTGTATATACCATTCATCTTTGCATTTTGATTTCTTTTATTTCTTTTAGGCCCTTCTCTACATTTAACAAACACAGAGACTGTGTGAATTAAGTGTGGGGGAGGTGTCAAGTTGCTAATAGTCTTATGTTTTATGTCATTTGCATGCGCTTGTAGATAGTTATTGCATAGAAAAAACCAAAAAAATTTGAAAAATTTGAAAAACACAAAAAGAATCATGTAGTTGCATTAGGATTGAGTCTAGATCATTCACTTGCATAAAAAAAAAAGAAAAAAAATCATCATATAGGTTGCATCATGCATAAGGGGACAAGGATGATAGTTGCCTTGTAAAGATGCTCATGCTAAGTTCTTAAAGTGATAACCTTCATAATCATAGCAAGTAGCTTGAGCAATCTTAAGATAGCTTGTAAACTTTGTGGCTTGAAATCTGTTCCTAAAGCTTATTTGATTGATTGATGCTCTCTCTTTGAAGCTTGCTCCTGTCATATTTAGACTCTAAGTCTCTTGCTCATGGTCCCTTGTGTACTAAGTCATGGATAGTACACTTGAGTTGTCCCTCCCATTCTTTGCCTATCTTTTTGGACAAGCTCAAGTGGCACTCCACACCCTAAAACCCTTACCTCCTTTCAAGCCTTCATTATATGTTGAGTGAGGCCTTCTTTGGAAAGCTTTACATGTGCGTAATGTTGAGAGTATTGGGAACGACAATGCTTGGTCTCCATTTTAGCTAGATTAGACACTCATAATGTCTAGCTTCTAGGATGGGGGTGAGTGTTGTATGGTGTGATCTTGGGAAAGTGATAGGTTTATGAAAGAAAAGGTTGACTCATGGGACTCTAAAGTTATAAGTGATTAAGTCTAGAAGGGATAAGAGAAATGAAAGATTGTGAGCTCTAAGTTAGTAAATAAGTTTTGGCCCCCATATATATATAAAAAAAAAAAAAGTGAAAAAGAATAATGGAAAGGGGGCTAGCAATGTTTAGAAAGAGCTGAAAGGAGTTTAAAATGTGAAAAAAAAAAAAATCCCTTGTTGACTTCATTAAGAAAGAATTTCAAATGAGAAAATATCTTGAGTATTTGGGGGGAAGCTTTGGGTGAGAGATGTGAGTGGTATTTTGGCATTGGGAATAAGGATGTAACTTATGTATTTAGGGAAAGGGTAGAACAATGGAGATTGAGCATTATATGCATGAGTTGATCCCTTTCTTAGATATATTATGTGCAATGTCAAGGCTACTTGTTTTGAGAGTGAACCACCCTTTGAAAGATCCCTTTGAACCTCTTGTTTCACTTGCATAAAACCTTCTTCCACCAAACCAAATGACTTGGACCATTTGACCATTTGCAAGATTTTTATTGAGTTTGCTTAATGATTGTAAGAGAGCAATTGGATTTGTGGATTGTGGATTCATGATAAGTAAGTGTAGGGATCAAAAGAGTTGAGATAGGCCTTGAGAAGTTAGAATTGGATTGAGTTTTTGCTCTAGCTAGTTGGTATGATTATGCAAGGTTATTAAGTTGAGAACTAAGAAGAGCATTCTTTTGGCTATGAGTCCCCTCCTTCAAACCACTCCTCCTTAGTCCTTGCTAGTTTACTTGTGGACAAGTAAAGGACGAGTGTGGGGGAGTTGATGTCTTGCATATTTTCATTGTTTTAGCTTTCCATTTTGTGCATTTTATCCCTTCTAGATTAGGCATTAGGCATATTTAGGTTCATTTTGCATTCATAAGTCTTTATCAGGTCTTGGAGTGTACTTTGGAGAATTTGAAGGTGTTTGGGGGTACTTTATTACAAAAAGTAAGGGTGAAAGATAGACATGGACGATGGCCATAAAGAAGTCTTTCTGTGCTAAGATTTGGTGGGAACATGGCATTTTGAGTTAGCTTTCCATTGGGAGTGGTTTCAAACCATTTGAAGCCATATTGGAGGAGTTATGATTATTTGAGTGAAGGCATGTCAGTACACCCGGGTCAGCACACTCGGCTTGACCAGCCCGCACGGAACGAAGGGATGAGGCTGGACGATGAAGCACCCGGATGGACGTACGCGACCTCGATAGCCCGCACGGCCTGACCGCAGGAACATACAGCACGTACGCGGCTTGGAGCACCCGGATGAAGCTACCCGCGTACGATCACCAACCCACCGGACGTCCACACCCGACTGGACGCAACCCGCGTGCGAGCCTACCCGGACGTCCACACCCGAGGAAGACGACCCGCACGTCCCGACAATGGAGAACGCCCAGGATCAGGACGCGGCCGATCACACCTGACCTCTTTCGCCCGCGTACCACTCCACTCAACCCCAGTACACTCGAGCAGGACGACACCCGGCCTTGGCACATGCGGCCTGAAGCACCCGCACGGCCTGCACACCCGACTGGAAGGACGCGGCCTAAGCACCCGCACGGACTGCACACCCGACTGGAAGGACGTGGCCTGAAGCACCCGCACGGCCTGCTTGCTGCTGGACACGGACAGTACGCAGCCTAGAGCACCCGGGGAGGACTACCCGAGCAGTCGGACGAGCCGGACGAGCATCCTCATACGCGGGTGGCCATACCCGGCCTGGTGGAAGCCTATCCGACCAGGGTATCCGAGCTTCTTCCTTTTGGAGCATTTTGATTGGCTTAGACCATTAATCTTCTAAGGGCTTTTTAGTCATTTTACTTTTATGTGTTTAGGGCTTTTAAGCCTACTATAAATACTCTCATTAACCCAAGTCTGGGACTTATGTTATTTATGATCTAAGAACAAAAACCTTTTGAGTAAAGCTTCAACTTTGATTTATTATCTCGTCTCATCTTGTGTTCTTGATTGTTTATTTCATCTCCTTTCTTTCTCTATATGTTTAAGCTTGAATCTCTCATGGGTTTAAGAGTAAGCATGTGGATTAGTGAGTAGATCCATCTTAGATCCATGGGTTAGGGTGATGGAGAATGATTAAGTGTAGATCCAAGGTGTTTAGTGTTAGATCTATCATTTCCTTGATTGAATGACAATTTAGGTAAAATCAGTTCAATAGCACGAGCATGAGGATGACCTAATCTAGCATGCCAAGTACTACTATCAATCCCATCGGTAGCACTACGTACGCAAACAGAATCAAAGGGTTTAGAGAGCTTAGTTGTTTGTAGGTGGTAGAGCTGATCCTTGTTGTCTCCTCTGCCAATCACTTGTCCAGACTTCAGGTCTTGAAACTCAACTTCATTTGGTCTGAACACCACTTGACAATTGAGATCCACTGTAGCTCTCTTTACTGATATCAAACTAGAGGTAAACCGAGGTAAGTAGAAAGCAGCTGAATCCTTGTCAAACAGCTTGAGATTCCCTATTCCTTCAATAGGAATCCTATCACAATTAGCAATCATGACACTCCCAGTTGCAGCTTTAATCTCACTCATCAAGCTCTTGTCACTAGTCATGTGATGGCTTGCTCCAGAATTAACTATGATAGGTCTTGAGGCTCTGGGATGTGCATTGGCTTTCTTGGTGGTGACCAGCCCTTGAATGCTTGCTATGAATGTTGCCCATTCTTGTCTGGTGATAGGTCTATCCACCTCTGATGCTTTCTGTTGACATGTTGCTCTTCCAGCTCCTTCTGATTCACCCACAAATGCTGAGTATAAAGCTCTCCCTTTGACAATGTGTTCCTCCATTTTCTTTAGCACATCACCATCTGAGTTGTCCTTAGACTTCCTTCTCTTTCTCCACAATCTTTCCTTGTATCTTCTACCACAAGATACTCTTCTTAGTCTTCTTTGTTTCCAGTGTACAGATTCCTCACAATCCACACACTCCATCCTTCTTTTACCCATCTCATGAGCACTTTGTTCTCTTTGAACTCTTTCACACACCTCTTCAAGGTCAGGAAGTTTGTCTTCCGTTAGAATGTGCTCAACCACATCCTTGTAAGTCGGATTCAACCCTAAGAGAAGACTGAAGACCTCATCCTACTTCCACCTCTCTTCCACAACTTCCGGATCAACAGATCTCGGCCTCAACAGCTTCAGCTTAGACCACGAGCTCCTTAATCCTCTAGATACTGATCAAAATCATGTTCTTCTTGCTTCAGTTCGCTCATAGCCTTCTTAACTTCAAAGATCTTACACAGATCAGACTTGTTCCCATACACATCCTCAAGGTTCTCCCATAACTCTTTAGTAGTCTCACAATGACTATAAGCTTCTCAGATTGAAATGGAGAGAGACCTTTGGATGATTTCAAGTGCCCTCAACTCTTCTTGGATCCACTTGTCCTCCCTTCTCAAACTTGTCGCCTCACTCTTCTCCATGGATATCTCCTTCAAAGGTCCCATCTTTGTCTCCATGGATATCTCCTTCAAAGATTCCATCTTTGTTGCCTGGCCTTTCTCCATGGGTATCTCCTTCAAAGATCCCATCTTTACATGATCACACTAAAGTCCTTGACTTTCCAAAGCTTCTTTCATAAGCCTAGACCACCTCCAATAGTTATCCCCTTCAAGAACAACAGATCCACACGATTTATACTCTCTCTTCTTCTCCATGGTTGTATCTTCAGTTCCCATCAAGAACACACCAGAATAAGAAACCCAGGATAAGAACACTCAAGATTTGTTTGAAAAAGAAAACACACTCTCCCCTTTGAGCAACCTGGCTCTGATACCATATACACTTTTGTGTATTAGAGTGTGTTTAAGGATTAATCTGAGTGGTTTGTGAAAGATTAAAGAGATTAACGAGAATAAAGAACAAGAGAGAGACTCAAAACTCCATTAGTCTTATTAAGGTTTCAGATACATCATATATATAGAGAGAGGCTGAGTACAAGAGACATTTCAAAATCTAGGGTAAGCATGTGAAGTCAACAGACCAAGGGAGCCTTCTTTTGAAATACATGGCTGAGATTGCTCACATGCTTGGTGCCTTTTGCTTTAGCTTAACAGCCTGTCACTGCCTGTCCATACTCTTCTCTTATCCTCTCCCAATAACGTCCCTTATGGCCAGGAAGAGAGTAACCTCATGTAAACCTCAAGTTAACCTATCCTGGTAACTTTTTTCCATCCGGTCAAACCAGAGTTACTGTGGTAACTTTGGTGTTATTGTCTCAACCTCAACACTTCTATTTCTCTCAATGATCCATGAACCTCCAAGACACCATATCTTTATTACCTCATCTCAACAAGAGCTGTATTTGCTTGAAGACACCAACCTATCTGATTTATCTTGTGCTTTTAATTCTGCTTCTGTAGTAGCTAGTGATGTTTTATGGCATGCTAGATTAGGTCACCCCCATGCTAGGGCTCTGGGATTGATGTTGCCTAATCTTTCTGCTAAAAATGAACCTTGTGAGGCTTGTATTCTTGGTAAACTTCAAAGATCTGTATTCCCATTATCTGAGACAATTTATGAAAATTGCTTTGATCTTGTGCACTCTGATGTTTGGACAGCACCATGTGTGTCTAGGGAAAACCATAAATATTTTTTTACATTCACAGATGAAAAATCAAAATATACATGACTCACCTTGATTCAAACTAAAGATAGAGTTTTATAAGCTTTCATTAACTTCCAAAACTATGTATCTAACCATTTCAATTTCAAGATCAAAATTTTAGGTCTGATAATGGTGGAGAATATACAAGCCATGCCTTCGAAACTCACTTAGCAAAACATGTGATTATCCATCAAACTAGCTGCCTATACACACCACAACAAAATGGAGTGGCTGAGAGAAAAAATCGCCACCTTATGGAAGTTGTAAGTAGCATGATGCTCCATACCAATGTTCCAAAGAGATTTTGAGGAGATGTTGTGGTATCAGCTTGCTATCTGATCAACAGGATACCCACCAAAGTCCTCAAAGATGCCTCTCCCTTTCAGGTATTAAACAAAACCCAGCCTCCAATAGACCACTTTTGTGTGTTTGGGTGTGTGTGCTATGTCTTGACACCAGGAGCACAGAGAAACAAGCTGGAACCAACGAGTGTCAAGGGCATGTTTATTGGCTACTCCCACACGCAGAAAGGGTACAAGTGTTACATACCAGAGTCAAGAAGAGTTATGGTCTCAAGGGATGTTAAGTTTGTGGAATCCAAAGGGTACTATGATGAGAAGAGTTGGGAAAGTCTCCAAGATCTCTCACAAGGACCATCAGATAGGGCAAACAACGTGAGAATCATTACGGATAGTCTAAGCATCAATCTGCCTCAGACCAATGCTATGCCAAGATCAGCCTCGCCTTTACCACCAGATGATGAGTGTACTGATCAGACAACATCAGTTGATACACAGCCCATCCTGATGAGGGGGGCAATGCACCTGAATCAGAACAACAAGGAGATGATTCAGCAACAACACATGATCAAGATGGAGCTGAACTCACAGAACAAGAAGGGGATGAGTTTGATCAAGATCAGAACAGTGGAGAACAAGGACAGGAAGAGACGGTGGTAGAGGAGCAACAGATTCAGCCATTGAGAAGAAACATCAGAGTGAGGAAAGACCCATCTAATTGGATCAACACCAGAGCGTACTTCAACAACAATGCAGTAGTATTGAGTTATGAAGAGTTACATGGAGTATGGAGTGAAGATATGAAGAGTAGAAGGCATTTGAAAGGAAGTGTGTGTAGGCCGTACAAGTGATCAAGGTGAAAATGGAGTTACCCGGGTGAAGTAAATCAGCATAGCAGCATGGTTACTTCCCTTCCTTACTGTCCAAGCTTATGACCGTCGAAGAGAGATCAGAGGCGCGTCTCTGACAGCCTGTCATAGCCTGGCAAGAAGGAAGAACCTTATCCATAAGCCAAACGTGTGAGAGACACCATTGACTAAGTTTGAAATGGACGCTCCTCTTTCCCTCGACTCCACACGCTTTGTCTCCTTTCCTGTAGCTAGAAATCCTTGTATCTGACACCCTATATATTGTAATCTCTTCTCATGAATAAAGCTTACACTTTTGTTTTAAACTTAGCATAGAAGAGTGTATGAATAATGAGATGAGGAGTTATATGAGGTCAGGAGAAAAGTTACCATGCAGTAAAAATAAGTTACCATGCAGTAAAAGTAACTTGGAGTTACTGTGAGGTAAAAGGAAGCCGGTTAAAGTATGAAGAAGTGTCTGGTGAAGGAAGAGGGTTAGCACAGTGATCAGACCGCTGAGGGAAGAGTACTGGTGTGCCTGGCTAGCTCATGACAGCCTGGAAAGGTCTCTAAGCGTGTGAGCATTGTGGACCGGCCATTTCAAAATGGGCGCTCCCCTTCCCTTTTACTTCACATGCTTTCACTAGTAACTTTGACCTTGTAAACCCTTACGTCTCTTACTATAAATTTGTAATGAATCTCTCTTAATAAGATTAACGAGTTTTTGTAGTATCTCTCTCTTGTTCATCATGATAATCAAAGACTCTTAAATCATGGTTACTTAATCTCTTTTCAAATCTTTCTTAAATCTCTCTAAATCTCTTTTACTCTCTCTAATCTACCATTAATCTCTTAATACCATCTCTATTCTAAAATCTCTATGGTATCAGAACCTGGTTGGCTTTGGTATTAAGAGATCTAGTTCCTTCTTTCACTCACTCTTGTGTTGAGATTCTTGCTCTTGTGTGTTCTTGTGGTGTATCCGAGAAGTTTCTGTGATAAATTTGAGATCTTTAGTTCTGGTTCTTTAAGTTCGTGGGTTCTTGAGGTCTGGTGCTGTTGGTTCTTCAGCTGTGTTGCGCGATTTAAGCTTTGAAGGTCATTTCCGGTTCATAGAAGAGAAGATGGATGCAAGCAACTTTAGCAAACTGGTTACTGTTCCGGTTGCTTTGAAAGGAGGTTCAAACTACTTGCTGTGGTCTAGGCTTGTGAAGACTGCTATTGGATGGATAGGGCTTTGGGGTCACATTATTGATGATGGTCGAACGCCAGTGACCAATGAAGACAAAGAAGAAGAAGGTGAAGGGAAAGCTCTTGCTGTGGTTGATACAAAGAAGTGGGTGCAAGAAGACTTGATGGTGCTCTCAATACTGCAAGCATCTCTTGAGTTCCCTCTTCTTGAGGCTTACAGCTACTGCGAGACTTCCAAACAACTGTGGGAGACACTCTTGAAGAGGTTTGGAAATGTCTCCAATATAAGTCGTGTGTTTGAGTTGAAGAGATCAATTAGTCTACTGAAGCAAGATGGAGGTGAGCTCACCAAGCACATGGGAAGGTTTGGATCCCTGTGGTCTGAACTTGAGAGCTTAAGACCCAATACTACTGATCAAGACACCCTCATGGAGAGGAGAGAACAAGATCAAGTCTTTGGGCTGCTAATGACACTAGACCCGTGTTACCAGGATGTGATCAAGCACTTCTTGAGGTCACCAACTCTTCCATCCATGGAGGAAGTGTGTGCACAACTACAGAAGGAGGAAGGGTCCCTCGGTCTCTTTGGAGGAAAAGGAAAGGGTGAGCTTTCTATAGCACACTAAGCTGAAAAGATACAAGCTAACAAAGCTGCTTACCGAGGTGATGGAAAGAAGTATGAGAGGTATGAGGGAAGCTGCGAGCATTACAAGAAGCCGGGACATAAGAAGAGTCAGTGCTGGATTATTCATCCACACCTCAGGCCAAGCAAGTTCAACAAAGACAGAGAAGCAAGAGCCAGCATTTCTACTGGAGCTAATGGTACTGGCTCAGCAGGAGCAAGTTCAGGTACTAAGGGAGATAGAATTCCTATTAGAGGCATTGGTAGCTTAAAATTGTTTGATAAGAATTCTAAAGCATTTTACATGCCTGAGTTCACTTCTAATATGTTACCTGTCAAGAAATGCACCACTGATCTTCAATGCAATGTTATTTTTAGTCTTAGTGATGTGAAGTTTCAGGATATTAAAAGCAGTAAGCTGATTGGACAAGGAGCAACCAAGGGAGACCTTTATATGCTTGAAGACTTAGCTCCTATTTCTAGTTCCTGTTTCTCTTTTAGTTCAGTTTTGCCTATGAATAAAAATGCTTTCTGGCATGCTAGACTAGGCCATCCACATGTTAGGGCTTTAAGCATTATGTTACCAGGTTTCATGTTTAAAAATAATGATTGTGAGGCTTGTATTTTGGGAAAACATTGTAAGACTATGTTTCAAAGATCATCATCTACTATCTATGAGAACTGTTTTGATTTGATTCACTCTGATGTCTGGACTGCTCCTTGCTTATCTAGGGATGATTATAAGTATTATGTCACATTCATTGATGAAAAATCCAAATACACCTGGTTAACACTCATTAAAACTAAAGATAGGGTCCTTGATGCATTTAAAAACTTTCAAAGCTATGTTACTAACCAATATCATGCCAAGATTAAGATTTTCAGGTCTGATAATGGTGGGGAGTACACTGGCCATGCATTCAAGGATCATCTAGCTCAACAAGGGATTCTGCATCAGACTATCTTCCCTTATACTCCTCAGCAGAATGGAGTGGCTGAAAGAAAGAATAGGCATCTCATGGAGGTTGCTCGGTCCATGATGTTTCACAGGAGTGTTCCTAAGAGGTACTGGAGTGATGCTGTAATGACTGCCTGCTACTTGATCAACAGGATACCGACCAGAGTTCCAGGGGATCAGTCTCCTTTTGAGGTTCTCAACAAGAGTAAACCAGGTCTAGATAACTTTAGGACTTTTGGGTGTGTGTGCTATGTGATGGTACCAAGCGAGCTGAGAAACAAGCTAGAGGAGAGGTGCACCAAAACCATGCTGGTTGGATATTCTACATCCCAAAAGGGATATAAATGCTTTGATCCAGTTGCTAGAAGAGTTCTGGTGTCAAGGGAGGTAAAGTTCATGGAAGAGAAAGGTTATTATGATGGAAAGAATTGGGAAGAGCTTGAAGGTCTCTCTCAACCATCAGATGCTGCTGCTGGTTTGAGAAACATACTAGAGGGACTCGGTATTGGAGTGTACCAGGATCAGAGTAGGCGTGAAGAGCCTTCTCCAGTTGCTGCTGAAGAACCATCCCACTTTGAACATGAGGGGGAAAATGAATCAGAAGCTGGAAGTCTACCAGACCAAGATCAAGGCTCGGGTGAAGCTGGTAGTCTAGGAGATCACAGTTCTGATGTTCCTGTCCAAAGTGGGGAAGATAGTGCAAGAGAAGACCAGACTGAAAGACAAGAAGCTGATGAAGAAGACCAAACACAAGAAGAAGCTGTTGAGGAAGAAGTGGTTGTCCCTGATGAGGCAGAAGTGGTTGTACCTTTGAGAAGAAGCACACGGCAAAGGAGGGATCCTTCCAACTGGGTAAACACTAGAGTGTACTACAATGCCCAGGCTGTGGAGCATCCTTCCCAAGCAGTGTGTTCCTTTTCTAAGTATCCTAAAGAGCATTTTTCTTTCATGACAAGCTTAGACAAGAGCTTTCTCAAGGTCTTATGAAGAAGCAATGATGCATGAAGATAGGAAAGAATCAGTTGGAGATGAAGCTAATGCTATGATAAAGAATGACACTTGGTATGAGAGTGCATTGCCAAAAGGGAAGAATTCAGTAACTAGTAGGTGGATCTTTACCCTGATGGAACTGTGTGAAAGTTTAGAGAATAGAAAGGTATTAAGTGTTTATGAAGAGATTTGATGAATATAAGATGTTTGTATGAGTTTCAATGTATGAAATGTGTGAAGAACATGTTGAACTTAGAGAGAATAATGAAGAACCCGTGTTACTCTTATTAGGAAGAGTGATTACATATATATATGAGAAGAGAGAGCTAGGATAAGAGATATACAAAGCATGTGAAGTCAGAGATTAAGATAAGGCTAATTTGAAACGATCCAATGAGAGGCACCACACGTGTTAGGGGATTTTTGTGTAGGGTCTTTTAGAGTACCACAGAACATTAGATGAGAAGATAACCCGAGGGTTTAATAAGTATTTCGTGAGAGTTGTGGTAAGAAATAATAAGAGATAGGCTTGAAGAGACGTATTATTCAGCAGACAAACAAAAACAAGAGAAGTTACAATGAATTTAGGATAAACCTTAGTTCTAGCTGCCTAAACCTAGTCTCTAAGCCTTGGAGAAGTCGATTCCTTGATGTAGGGCAGTAGTTGTCTTTATATAGTCGTCTAGTAGCCGTCTAGGTTAGGTTAAACTCTTCCATATTCGGAAATAGGGAAGAATTCTCCTTGTCGGAAGTTTTCTATTTTGCAGAAGGGAGCAGGGTTCAGGGACCCAGCTCAGGGTTCAGGGACCCAGGTTTAAGGTTCCCTCAGACAGGGACCCGAGGTATCTGTTTTTCAGGGATCCGGGGATCTGGGTCCTGCCTGGAGGCTAGGGGAAATAGAACCGGGATATTTTTCCCCAACAGTTTGCCCCTTATTTCTCGATTTTGTCACCGAAGTCGAGGGATAACCTGTGCACTCGAGTCAACCGGGGTTTCTCATTCTCATCAGGCTCCCTTTGGGCAGGACCCTCTCCGCCAGCCTAGATTCCACTCAAGTCTGAACTCATTCTGAACCTAGGCAAAGACTGATCCCTCCACGTTTAGGCGATGGCTAATGGTAATATCTTCTAGCTCTTCGAAGATGATGGAGCCGGGGTTTTGATGCATATTCCACGCGCGGGTGGAGACGAGTTTTCTTTGGAAGACTCGGAGGTTTGCAACTTCTTCTGGCAACTTTCCTTTTTTCCTGTCTGGTCGCGAATAATTCTTCCAAAGATGTTGGAAATATCCAATTTCCTTTTCTCGCTCCGAAAAAGGAAAAATATAGAGGTATATCTAGGGTGCACGCTACGCGGAGATTGATCCATCCTTCAATCAACGAGATGAACCCCGATCTTCCCGCTTCGTTCGTGGGTGGTCATGCAAGACCTTGCCGTTTATCTGCTGATCCATTCTCTTCGCCGATTGCTTCCTTCAGAACGGCTTCTGATGCAGGTAGTGAGGGAGTCCCGATGGCACCCTTGAAGCAACACGATTTCTTTGCTCTCAATGACGGTCCGTGCTCTAAGATTCGTGAGAGAAATTTGGAGGTCATTCGGAGGAAGTACGGGATCCACCCGTGGTACAGATGAGGAGTCCTTCAGAGTTCGAACGTGCGCCAGATGGAGGATCAGGGGAGATAGCTATCTATGAGGCGTATCTGGTACCAGGTTTCCGGGGAATCATTCCTCTGCTGGTGGCTGAAATATCGTTGTTCTTTGGCCTTTGTCCATCTCAACTCACACCCTTGTCTTAGAAGATTCTGATGTCGATCCAAGTACTCGAGGAGCTTCATGGTCTTGACATCCGAGTTCATGAGGTTCTGTACTCCTACCGCTTTGTCCCTTTGAAGGTTACGCATCGGTTTTACTATCTTCAGCCTCGTGACGGTGCTCCCTTAGTTGGGGAGCCTCGAGAGGTATCCAGAGCAATTCCTTTTTTGAGAATAATTGAAGCGGTCGATACGTGTTTATGAAGATCCAGGAACCCATCCATTACCCTACTTTCTGGCGTACCGTTGGTGAATCTTGCTACCTATTGTTTTTTCTCTTCTGGTAGCCGATCCACTAATAGTTGGTTTTGCTTTCAGATGTGTCTCGTCCGGTGTCCTTTCTTGGAGAAGCGATTGCGAAGAAGATATTGATGATTCCTCGTCGTTTCCGTGAAATACGCTTTTTGATGAGCAAGGAGGTCCTGCGCCATAGTAATCTCTGGGGTAAATCCTTGCTCCTTAGTCTCGTTTCAACGTGATTTCATTAGCAAGCTGAAGCACAGAGGAGGCGTCCTCCCTATGCGCCTCCTCCTCGATTGGCTAGTATGGTGTCGTCAGGTGTGAGAGTTAGGCCTTTTTACTCTGAAAGTACGACTGAGGATACGCCGCTAGCGGGTATTCAGCAAAGGCTCCTTGCTGAATTGTTTTCTCTTCGTAACCGAGTGAATGATATGGTGGCCCAGCGTGACCTGCTGATTCAGCAAGTGAGAGCTTCGACTAGGTGGGAGCTTTTGGGATCCCTTGGAAGAGTACCGCCAACATTTATTCTGGTCTGCAGGGTCGACACCTCTGGCTGACGGATTCTCAGCTGTGGAGTCTCGGGTTCCGGCTGGTCCACCATTCTAGATGCTTGAGATTGTTTTCTTTCTTGTTGTTTTTCCTGGATTTTCTTTGGCATAAGGATTCTTGTGTTGAACCTTTTTGATTCTTGTACACCTTGTTTTTGATTTTTCCTTGAATTCCAACCTGGAGGTTCCTTTCTTTTTATACTTCTTTGTTGCCTCGTAGGCGGGGGATCGCTTACAGTTCCTTATTTCCATGGTGGCCGCCTGAAGAAGTCTTAGGGTCCTGAGGTCCCCTGAATTAGACTTATGGTCTTTGAACCCTGAGGTCTTATAGGGAACCTGAGGTTCTGGACCCTTAGGTTTTGAATTGGACTTGTGGTCCTTGGACCCTGAGGTCTTTTATGGAACCCTTAGGTTCTGGACCCTTAGGTCTTGAATTGGACTCGTGGTCCTTGGACCCTTAGGTCTTTTTAGAGATTAGTCTAACCCGTGGGTATCTGTGGGAACCGAAATTCGCACCGTCAATATATCGTATAAATTAGGAAAGTAGGAAAACCCTAATTTCGCTGAGGTCCCGGATATCCGAGAAACCAATCGCCAAGCAATCAGAACACGAAATAAAACGAGAATAATAATAAGAAATCGTAAAAAGAGCAAAGAAAGATCTTATTTCCGAATTCGCGTTTGAGCGTAACAACAAGGTAAGATGCTTCGGCTACGAGAGCTGTCGGCGAGATTCCTAGTCTAATACCCGAAGACGGCTAAACCTAATTGAGTAGCAGCTCGAATAACAAAAACGAAAAAATGCCTAAATTGCTCAAAGTGCTAAGTTTGCTGTGAAAAAGTTCTCTTTCTGCCTCTCGTCTTGAACTCCTTATATACTCCCTTCTAGGTCGGTTTATGCCTTCCTCTTTTGCCCTTAAGCCGTCATAGTCCAAAAAATGGAGATATTCCATTTTTCCGATCTTCATGGTTATCTGCGGAAACTTTCTATTTATCCGCGAAATTTGATGTTTATCTCACCAACCATAACCGTCATAGCATTTATGGGTTTTTAAGAAATCGTAAGTGGGCCTCGAATCAAGTTTTAGGACTACTTGGACCGTCTTTTGATTCGGGCGTTTATTACGGTTTCTTTGATAAAGATAATTTCCGTGGTTTTTATCGTAAAACCAGACCAAGGATTCCATGTGATTGGAAATCAAGAAATGGTTAAGCCATGGTTTGCGTAAGGTTGTAATGAGTATAGTCGAGACTGCATAGTTTTACGTCGTATCGTCATTTCGGAAGACTTCGGACACTACAGAAGGACCGGGATGCATGCATGTTTGGTCGCTATAGCGACCGAGCTTGGCTCGAAGCTCGGTCGCTATAGCGACCGAGTTTCGTTTCGTGATTCTTTCGCTATAGCAACCGAGCTCTTGTTTGTGACTCGGTCGCCATCGTGACCGAGTTTGCGCCGTGGACTGAAAACTTTGTTGTGAGAACCCATCGTCCAAGCGTCCGAGACTGTCGAAATGATACGATGCTTGAAATGTTGTTTACAGACGTTTGGACTAATGATAGCATTGTGTCGTTGTGTTTAAGAAATCGTTGTTTGAATTCTTTAAAAGAAGATTTTACCGCAGGTTCTTCGTATAAGTTTTCTTTCTCGAGAACGTAAAAATCTTATGTTAATCTTTACGGATATTTTGATGTCAACTTTGTCATATCCGATTTCGACCCCAACAGTTTCAACTTTGTATTGGAGATGGGCCCGAGATTTATAAAGAACCTGGAGGTTTACCTTTTCCAGGTCTTGAAGAAATTTGTTCAAGACCCGGAGGCTGCATGGGGACCCGAAAGTTCTTAATAACCCTGGGGCATTCGATTTGTATTTTAAGGGACCGTATGCTGCCAACCTAGGTGAGGCCACTACCGGTACCTGTGGGGATTTCGTATTCTACCGCTCGGAAGCTGGTCACTATCGAGTACCCGTGCTGCACTCTTCTTTCTGCAGAAAGCCACTATCAGACTTAAAGGGTGCTGGTGTGGTGAAAACCATCATGCCAGGCTTACGCTGTTTTCCACGTCTGGAGAAACAGGATTTTGTTAGGGTGCTCCCGGACTTTTGCACTTGCACAGTGGCAATTATACCTCGTGTCCCCTGTACTAATTTAGCACGTAGCATTTTAACACAGGTACAATCACATTTTGGTAGATTCTTGTTTGGGACCCCGATATGCCTGAGGCTATACAGGGGTTTTAGGTAGTATTGACGGCATACTCGGGCTTGCGCAGACCCATTCCTACCTTATGTCTCATACCCATTTTTTTTTAAGTGGCTATGCCACCTGTCATTGAGGGTTGGCCAAGGATCGGAGGTCTCCTTGACCTGATCCAGCTCGTTTGCCCCTTTAAGTACTATGGTATTCGTACTCTTTCTTATAGTCGTAACTATTTTATTACATAGGCTATGTCCGTAGACATTCAGCATAACTGTGTTGGCCGACACTCACATCAAAGTCAGGTATACCGTTCTTCCTTGTTAAATTTAGTACTTATGATTTATTTTCCCACCGATCTTAGATTGTATAACATTGGAGACAGTGTTGTTTAAGTTTGTGGGAGGTTCTATTAATATTGTGTTTTAGTTAGCTATATATATTAAAAAAAGGGATCCAAGTAGACGATTGCCCATCATATCCTTGCTTTATAAGGATTCCAACAAAAAGAATTCGAACGGGACTTGGTGGCGGCAATCATCAAGGTTCGATTCATATGAATTCTTGGATATAGGTCAAAAAGTAGTGAACATGACTTGGTGGCAACCACCATTAAGTCTTGATTCTTGGAAGCATGTCCAATCTTGGTCAATGATCCTACAATTTAAGCAGACTTTGACTAAGAGAGAAATAAGTAGAGAGAGAAGATAGGAACTAACTTTTACTTGCAGGTCCAGATACTTGTTTGAGAATCCTTGCATCTTGTGATCGATACTCCCAAGGTAAAGCCTACACTTTTATTTATGTTAAGAAATGAGGTTGGTAGAGGGGAATGTCATACAGGATTTGCTAAGTTGTTGGCTAGGTGAATTTGGTTGCTAAGCTAGGATATGGTATAATGTGCTTTTGTGATTATGACCTTTTAGATGTGGATTGCAATATTGTAGAGGTGATGATTCTAAGTTTTAAATCATGTGAGTCCCTGCTGTTTTCAAACCTCTTTCAGAGAGACTGCCTGTTGGTTTTGCTTGAGGACAAGCAAAATGGTAAGTCTGGGGGAGTTGACCGACCATGGATTTTACCCATTTTTAGCCATGGTCTATAGGTGTTTTTATATATATTTAATAGGATATAGAGTCTATTTAGAGTATTTACAGGTTCAGGTACGTTCTGGAGAAATATGGTGATTTTGGAGTCTTTTGAGATGCAGAACTGCACAAATGCGTCATATGTTTAGCTATGGATGGATACCCATAGAATTGCTAAGTTGTGATATTCATCATTGAAGATTGTTCATAATGCTTGTTTAGGAGTAATTAACTTGAGCTTGATTATAGATTTATTATCTGACTTCTCTTCTCTGAGCTAGGATTGATAGATACATTCAAGAGTTGGCTAGAAACCCAGTGAACATATATTCAACCCGCGCAAAGCGCTTACTAGAAGCGTATCGATCGATTCTCCTATAGAGACATCGATCGATACGATGCAAAGCTTGTCGATCGATACTCCTAACCTGGCATCGATCGATGCTTTCCTAGAATCGACAACGAAAGTTGGAGTTCTTGGATCTAGTAATAGATAACCTGGAAATCGAGAGATGGTTGGTTATTCTAGTAGTTGAGTTCTATAATATTATGATTTAGTCTCTATATCATTATAATCCTGATTACCTGAATAGAAACCCTAGATCTAGCAACCATCCTTCCATCAAACAACTCTCTGCCTTGTTGAATAATTGTCTTGTTCAACTTGTTTACTATTTTATTTACTGCTTTATTTATTTATTTACTATTTTATAATCTATTAGCCTAGCTTAATCATATAACTATTAGATCTAATTGGTTCCTTAGCTCCTTGTGGATTCGATCCCTAAGTACTACAATTGAACCTCTTATTTGAGTGAGTAAAGTCACTCCTTAGGGTAATTTGAGTGATATCAAATTTGGCGCCGTTGCCTGGGAGCTTTGATCGCCATTAGATCTTGTTTAGTTAGATTTAGTCTAGGTTTTACTACTGTTTGAAAACTCATAAATTTGTTTTTCTTGTGTTTCAGGTACATACATATGAGTACCAGAAGCAGCAAGGGAATAGTGCTCTTACTAGTAGAGCCACTGGAATTGAAACGCGTGATCTGTAAGTCTACGAGGGCAGTATCGATCGACACCGTCCAAGCAGCATCGATCACAGCGTAAACATAGCATCGAACGACACTATTTATCAGGTGTCGGAAAACTTTGTTCATCGCGGTACTGTTCACGAGGTTACTGTTCATTCTGGTATTGTTCATTCTGTTACTGTTCATCTCGCTACTGTTCATCGTGATACTGTTCATTCCCCGTCGATCGACACTGTTCATCCCCTGTCGATCAACACTGTTCATCCCCCGTCGATCGACACTGTTTATCCCCCGCCGATCGACACTGTTCATCGAAACACTGTTCATCTTGACACTGTTCATCGAAACACTGTTCATCATGACACTGTTCATCCGAACACTGTTCACCCGAAACTGTTCATCGTGACGCTGTTCATTGAAGTACTATTCACCGTGACACTGTTCATCAAAATACTATTCACCGTGACACTATTCATCTGATGACGAACAGCACTTGCGGGGAGACAGAGAAGGATGAAGTGCTCATTCTTAAGGCTGATAAGAATGGGGTCTTAAGAGACAAGGAAGGTCGCGCTCGCGACAGAACAGGACAACTGTTTTATACACAGAGGACTGCAACCCCTGATGCTGCTCCTGTTAATAATGGGGCTGAACGACAGAAGGCACTTAAAGACTACAACAGGCCTGAGGATTTCTATGCTAACAGGTCTGCATTGCGTCGCTTAACACTCCAAAGTATTGACTTTGAGCTGAATCCTGCATATATCTCTCTTGTGGGTAAGCATCCCTTTCATGGTCTTCCTCATGAAAATCCCATTAACCACCTCGAATCATTCGAAGATCTAGCATCAACCATTAACTGCAATGGAGTCTCTAAAGACAATTACTCCTGCAAACTATTTCCATACTCTCTTGCTGGGGATGCAGCTTATTGGTTGAAGAAACTACCACCAGGATCTCTTACTACTTGGAATGACATTGCAAACGCTTTCGTCAACAAGTTTCTCTATGATGCTTTGGCGAATCTAGAGATTGAGATGAGTTCTATACGGGAATATATGGTGGAGGATGATGAACAACATGGATCTGGAGAGCTGGGCAGAGTAGAAGAAGCCGCTATTAGTGATACGAGCTCGACATCGATCGATGCCACGACTTCAGCATCGATCGATCCCACGACCTCAGCATCGATCGTTCCCAGCCTTTCAACATCGATCGACACACACTCTAGTTGTCGATCGACACCACTCAAAATCCCTGAAAAATCGAGTTGTCTTCAGGACATTGCACACTCGAAAGTTACGAGCAGTGGTGTATCAAGAAGTAATCTAGCTCTTGAGGTGGATAAAGAGATCGCTATAGAAGATTTCTTAGAGCTAGAGGAATTCATGAAGCTAGAGGATAGAGAACAACCTGGAAATTTTGGACAGGATTTAGAGATAAAGATTGAACAGCACACTTCGAGAAGAGATCTGGGAACTTCACTGAAAGATGGTATCGATCGATACCCACCCAACATCATGGATGTACACCCACCCTACATCATCGATCGACATGCAACAGATACCATCGATCTAAACCTACCTGATTGCATCGATCGACAACCACATGATAATATCGATCGACACCCATCGTTGGATGAGCTGCCGGATATACAGTTGAGTTAAATCCGATTAAGGAGAGAAAGCACAAGTCTGAGGCCTCACACCTTGCTGTCACCAAACATCTGAGATCACCAATCTGTGAAGAAGAAGCTGCTGGGATTCGGAAAAGAGTGAAGAGGATACATGACCCTGTGAAAACTGTGATTCCCTGCACTGTAGCTGAAGCTGAATCTCCTATCCCACCAGATAAATGTGAAATTGACAAAGGGTCAACAGAGGCAGCATCGTTCGACACAGACAAGATACCGTCGATCGACACCGGTGGGACACCATCGATCGACGCTGGACGCGTATCAGAGTAGAATGAGTTCAATGTGAATGGAAATCTTTTTGGTGGATACACCACCACGCGACCAGGCAAGTCTAGGGGAAACAGGAAGAAGAATTGGAAGAAGAGAAAAAGGATCAAGGGAGATCCTCAGTTATCATTCTTTCTTCACTTCTCAGATGGTATCAGGAAATCAAGAGTGCGCAGCAGATGCTTCTCACAACCATTTGCAAAGCTTAGAGCACTCCTTATTGCTGAGATGATAGACAAAGGAGAAGAGTCTATGGAGGAGGCTTTCACACAAGTATGATAAAGCTTCAGAGTGTAGACATTGAGACTTGGTTTGGAGCAAGTTCCCATTCTCATCCGGACTAAATAAGATCTCCAGAAGTCAAGCTAATGACTAAAAATAAGCGCTGAGTGGGAGGCAACCCACTGTAAGGTTTGTTTTAAATTTGGTTTTAATTTCATTTATTACAGATTTTTGCATTTAGTTATTGCAGGTTAAAAAAAAAAAAAGAGAGAGAGTGAACAGTAACGAAGGCACTGTAGCAAGGAAATCGAGTGACAATGTAGCGAGGACATCGATCGATACTGTGGCAAACAAATCGATCGACACGTAGCAGAATCACAGTAGCAGAGTCACTGTTGATCCGAAAAAAAAAATTATTATTATGGTTTTATCTTTATTCTTAGTGTTTTATTTATGTTAGGTAAAAAGATAAAGATCCAAGGAAGATGAGTTTCCACAAGAATCGACGATGGCTAGCTAGCATCGATCGACTGAACATTATGAGTATCGATCGCCACTTAACTGTGTTGGCCGACACTCACATCAAAGTCAGGTATACCGTTTTTCCTTGTTAAATTTAGTACTTATGATTTATTTTCCCCCCAATTTTAGACTGTATAACATGGGAGACAGTGTTGTTTAAGTCTGTGGGAGGTTCTACTAATATTGTGTTTTAGTTAGCTATATATATTAAAAAAAAAAGATCCAAGTAGACGATTCCCCATCATATCGACCGATGTGAGCATGTCGATATCGATCGACAGTACATAACTTGCAGCGACCGATGGTAACCTATTTCCATCGATCGACACCTAATCCGGTCAGGTATATCGATTCTACTTGTTACTTTGTGTACTTATGATTTATATCCTCAACATAACTCCGGCTAGATATACACTGGGGACAGTGTATAATTTAAGTCTGGGGGGATGTTTACTGATATTGGTTTATTGCGAGTCTTATAAAATGTTTTTCAAAATTTTTTATTGAGTCAAGAAGGGGATAATTGATATCACTCAAATTACCCTAAGGAGTGACTTTACTCTCTCAAATAAGAGGTTCAGTTGTAGTACTTAGGGATCAAATCCACAGAGAACTAGTGTACAAATAAGATGCAATCTTAATGACTATGCTAGGTTGAAAATAGTTTAAAGTAAAGTGCAGGTTTGCTGAGTAAGGATGAGATTACTCAGTTGAAAGGATTTGGTTTTTGAAAACAATAAAGAAAAGTAGTTAGATTTAGGGTAAGTATTCAGGAATTCAGGATTATAAATACTATAAAGGCTAACAAGTTGCTTGCATGATATGTCAGAGCTCAACACTTATTAAATGAATCCATCAGCTCTCGTATTAGTTAGACCATCTATTACTTAGATGCTAAATGGTGTTGCGGTCGGCTACTTCTGCCGCTGGTATCACTAGATAGTTCGATAGGAATATCGACTGATACACCTCTAGCTACGTCGATCGATTACTCTAGAGGAGTATCGATCGATACGGCTCCAAGCAAGCTTTATGCGCGAGTTGATACAATGCTCACCATGATCTTAGATCAGCTTTCGCATATCTCAAGAGGGTCATAGCATGTTTAGGATGTTATCAGGTATTGCATGTAATGAATCAATGCAATCCAAGTTCATGTTCTAGGTAGCTAAGCTAGAAAAGCATTAGTGAACAATCCTAACAATAAATATCACAACTATAGCAATTATAGGCTGGGGCTAATCACTCATATCCTATTTAAACCCTAAATCTAACAAGTGAATCTACTCAGACATGTCTAAGTAGTTCATAGCAACAAGGTAATAATAGAAGTTCATAGACCTATTAGAGGGTGAACACTTAGGTTCCAATCACAAATATCTTTGGATCTCTCCTCTAGGTCTAGAATCCTATAACCTTTGTTAACAATTAAAGAACTGAATGAAACTTTATTGAGAACTTGCAAAGTAATGAAACAGTAAAAGAAAATGAGTAGAAGAAGGATAAACTCTTAGAAACTATGAAAACTTGTATTACTGTAAAAAGCTTCTATATGAAAAAGACTTGTTTTTAATGCCAAAACACTTAGGCATATAAATATATGAGTTCATTAGGTTTAAAAACTCGTCAGGGGCATTCTTGTAAAATGTGATATCTTGGGCTTCAAGTTTGGCCAGGTCCAACTTGTCTTTCAGCCGTATCGATCGATAGTACAGGGTGTACATCGATCGATTATTGTCTCGATGTATCGTCCTTCGGCTAATGTGTGTCGATCGATTGCACAGAGTGTGCATCGATCGATGTGTAACTCTGACGTCGGCCTCTGGTCTTGATCTCGGGTGAACTCTTCTTTAAGCTCCAAAAAGGCACCTAAAACATCACTTTTCTCCAAAATGCTTCTGAACCTGAAAACATACCTAATAGACTCCAAAACATAGATAATAGTAGTAAAAACACTCATATACCAGGGGTAAAAGCGGGTAAAATCCATGGTATATCAACTCCCCCAGACTTAACCTTTTGCTTGTCATCAAGCAAACACACAGGCAGTCTTTATGAAAGAGGTTTTGAAAAGCAGGGACTAAATCAAATTCAAACTTAGAATCATAACCTCTACTTTGTTGCAAACCACATCTAAGAGTCTGTCAATCACAGAAGCATATTATGCAATATCCTAGTTAAGCTACCTTGATCATCTAGCCAACAACTTAGCAATCATGTCTGACTAACCTCTCTACTGATTTCATTTCTGTAAATAAAAATAAAAGTGCAGGCTTTAACTTGGGAGTATCGATCACATGATGCAAGGTTGCTCAAACAAGTATCTGGATCTGCCGGTAAAAAATTAGTTCCTATCCTCTCTCTCTACTATTTCTCTCCTAGTCAAGTCTGCTTTCATTTGCAAGACATTGACCAGGATTGGACAGGCTTCCATGAAACAAGCCTTAATGGTTGCAGCCACCAAGTCCTGTTCACTTCTTTTTGACCTATATCCTAGGATTCATTGCGAAGCAAGTCTTAAAGGGGGTAACCACCAAGCCCTGTTCGAACCCTTTACCTATAGAATTCTTATGAATCAAGTCTTGAGGGGGGTAACCGCCAAGCCCTGTTCGAATTCCTTCCTAGTTAATATCTAACTATTCCTAGAACATAAATTTAAGATAATTTTCGATTTTTTTTTTTTTGAACTGAATAAAAATTAAATCTAATTTCGAAAATGAGAGAGAGAGGGTGGTAAAATTATCTACATAAGGCTTTTACCTTCCAGACTTGTTTGAAGCATCCGATCCCATGTATACCTAGCCCCAAGACAAGCAAAGAATTGTCAGGTTAGGTTGGAAATCAGCTTTGGTTCCTCCAGACAATCAATGAAAGTGTTGTCGTAGCTGATAGGTAATCAACTTTAGCATCTATAGTACATTCTGCATCAACAAATCTAAGAATGGTGCATAAAAGATTGGTTAGATAAAAAGTGAAAAATTAAAATTATCATTATCCCTTTATTGACTCAATAAAAACCATTTTGAAAACCTTTTTGGATGAAATCAAAAGGTAAACAGCATCAGTAACATCTCCCCAGACTTAAATCATACACTGTCCCCAATGTATAACCAGTCCAATGAAGGCACATGTAATAATAAAGTACACTAATATCAAAAAGTTAGAACGATATACCTGACCGCGATGCGTATCGATCGATGTTGAGTCGCATTCGCCGATCGCTTCTTTTTGGTTCATGTCGATCGATATCGACAGTGTCATGTCGGTCGATTTCAGTGGCAATCGTCTAATTGTAACTGCAAAGAAAAACAAATACGAAAAATAAAATCCTAAATATAGAAATAAAATGAAAAACTACCTAACAGTGGGTTGCCTCCCACTCAGCGCTTTGATTATGGTCATCTAGCTTGACTTTGGATGGGATGAGCTACTGAGATGAAGTCCAGGTACTTGTTGAGAAACAAGTATCCTCTGTATCTTTCTTCTCACCGAACCATGCGTCAAATAGGCTTCTTGTGGCTTCATATTCTCTGGTTCATTTCTTCTTGAACTCAATCAACTCATCAGTGATCCTTTGAATCCTTTCTTCATGAATTTCAATGCTGACCGCGTGCCATCCTATCTTCCTGTAGGCATGTTCTGAAAGGTCACTAAGCTCTGCTTGCATTGAATCAAGGCGTTGGATCATCTTGTTGTGGATGGAGCTGGTATCGATCGATTCCTTGGTTGAAATATTGGTCGATGGCTGTTGAAGTCCATCGATCGATGCGCTGGTTGCTTGGTCGATCGATTCTAAGGGCGCAATTCTGCTCGCAAGCTGTCTCTGAATGGCTTTAATTTCTTTCTGCATCCCTTCTATTCTAGATTCCATGCTTCCAACCTCGTTAACAAGCGGGAAATACGTTTGGTCTAGACGTCTATCGTGTGAATCATCCACGCTTGTTATTGCTGTGTAGACATCATCCGCTAATTTATCCAAATCGGCTCTGGTACAGATCTCTGAAGTCTGTATATCGATCGATGTAACAGTTTGCTTATCGGTCGATTTTTGCTTCGCAGATTCTCGTGAAACTTCTCTGCAAAGAGCTTCATCTGGCCGTCGATTTCCGTCAATCGCCTATCGATCGATGTAAGGTTGAGTTCGTCGATCGATGCAATCGATGCAGCCTGATAATCAAGTTGACGTTGGAACTTCTCAGCCTCCTGCTGCGTAGTATCTATGCGTAGTGCGAGTTCCTCCACTTCTTTGTCTACTAAGAAGTGTATATCAGCAACTTTCCACTTCTTTGCTTTCAGACGAGTCAATCCTCCAAAAGGATTGCAAGGTGCAGCGGGGTTCATATCTGCATGTGCTTCATTGATAAGGCAGATGGATCTCCTCATCTCTTCTGTGCAGATTCTTAGATCTGCTAGGTTGTGCAAGATCCCCTCACAGGTTGTGGTTTGTTTGATGCTGAGACGAGCTTCTGCTTTCTTCAATTCTTTCCAGATATCTCCGAGAGACTCATCAACCTCACGTTTTGAGTAAGTGGTCGATGGTGTGGGCTCCGTATCGATCGATGTGGATGTTACTCCGTCGATCGATATTGATCTTTTCTGGCTATGGTTCTGTGCGTTGCGAAGATCTTCAAGTTCCAGCTCAAGACGTTGAACCTTCTTGAGTAATCCTTGGTCTGCACTGAACATCCAGTTCATCTCACTGCGAAGCTTGTCTGTGGCCTCTTCCAAACTCTTTTCCATGGAGAGCTTTTCCCATTTGCGTTCTCCAAGTAAACCGGTGAACATCTCGTTGATCTCGTCCTTGGTGTAGGTTTCTTGCACCAATTCTCTTCTTGTAAATGAACTAGCGTGCTCTGGTAGACAGATGTAGGAGCGCTCGTCCATTGAAGTTCTTTGGAGCAGTTTCTTGATGTCGTCTTTAGAAATTATGATGACGTCACCATCTATTCCTCTAGCAAAACCATTCTCGTCTCTGTAGACCCCATACTCATCTCTCTGCTCCCAAAAGAATTTTCGAACTCCATATCGAAAGGCTCTCTTTCCGAATTCGGGACACTTATCGATCGACCGCGAAGCTCTCGTACTGGTAGTCGCTTGCCCAGCTCCCGATTGAGTACTCTCCCTCTCGCGTGTTGTTGACTGTGTTGTCGAATGATGCGAGGCAAGTAGTATCGATCGATGGGGAGAAGGCCCTGTCGATCGATGTCGCGATTCTGAGGTTGTGGTGGAGAAGTCGATCTTCATCTTCTCGAAGTTTTTGACATTCTATAGCTCTCTCCTCCTCGTAATCATCAGTATACTCCTCAATATGAGTACTATTTGCAGCATATGGTGGGATGTAGTAGTCGTTCTCCCACGTGTTTACTTCGAAATCACCTTTTGGAAACTCCTCCTCGATCTGATTGAATAGTGAATCGATCGATGACCATGTGTGGCTGTCGATCGATGTCGGTTCACCAGAGATGATCGATGAGACAGTGCTTCTATTGATCGATTCTGCGGTCTCTGTCTCGTATTCGCCTTGTGAGTCGTATTCATCTCCACAATAGCAAACAGCTACAAGGTCTGAGTCGTCTTGGATCTTCTTAGGGACCTTGATGACTCATACTGGATCATAGTAGACCGTAGGGTTGATCAGGGTTAGGCACAGTTTGTTTGTCTAAAGGTTGCAAACTGCTCCAACTGTGGCTAGGAAGGCTCTTCCAAGTAGAAAAAAAGTAGGTAGGGTTATCTTGACGTCCAAGACATGGAAGTCCACTGGAATTAGGGCTTCTCCTATGGTGACCTCAAGGTTTCTCACAATTCCTCCAGAGTTCTGCTGAGAACAATCCACAAAGATGAACGATTCTTCAGTAGGCTCTATCTTCAGACCTAGATGGTCTGCTATCACCTTGGGTAAGATGCTAACTCCAGATCCTGTGTCACATAAGGCACGTGGGAAATTGATTCCATGGACTGAGCAAGGAACAACGAACTTCCCTGGATCTCCCTTCTTCTCTAGTTTGATCCTCTTCTTCATACTTTCTCTGACTTGGTTGAACATCCTCTTGATGTCTTCTTCTGTCTCCTTAGTTTCTCTGAAAACATCTACAATCTGTGTGAAAAGTAGGCTTCTTCAAAGGGTTTCTCTGTAGGTCTCCTTAGAACTCTGTTTCTGAAACTTGCCAACTCTTTCTCATTTACTCCTCTTTTAAGGTGTTTAGGAACCTTCTCTTTCCTTTTTCTGAGAACTCTGCCATCTTTTTCCTTTTCTATCTCCATTAGATCAATAATATCCGTGGGCTTCTTCATTATGGCGGTTGGTGGGTTTCTGGAAGGCTTAGACTGCTCCCGGAGTACATTAAGTCGTGCAACATCTATCTTGGGAAGTTGCACTCGGCGTGTGGTAACTGAATATCGATTGACAGCTTCTGGAGTGTGTCGATCGATTTCTTTATCAATCGGTCGATCGATGGGGCGTCTGTCCTGTCGGTCGACGTGGTATCCTGGGCGGATGTGGGTGTTTTGCTGCGAACTCCTCGTGAGTAAGTATCTTCACGGTATTGCATTCGTTGGTAAATCCTTCAAGATCCATCGGTCGATGCTCGTTTTGATGCATCGATCGATTGGTGTTGGCGTACATCGATCGATGTGGTGATTCTGACATCGATCGATTCCAGTGATTGTCGCCAATTCTTCCGATCTGGAAGTCTTCCTCTTGCATCTTCTCTTGCTTTACCACTCTCCAAAAATCATCCTCTATGATAGCACTGACGTTGTGGCCTGTTGTTTCTTCTCCAGTCCCTTTTCCTAAAGCTTCCTGCTTCTTAACAGCTTCTCCTGTCTGAATCACTTGAGTCTCTAGTTTCTTCACATGGGTACTCAAAGCATCAAGCTTTGTGTTCAAAGTGGTGTAGACAGCGTCGATCTTTCCATTGAAGTTCACCTCTAACTGCTGCTGGCTTTCAAGAACCTTGCTGAGCATGTCTTCTAGCTTTCCTTCTGGGGTTGGTGTGGGTGGCTTCATGTAAGATGAATTTCCATAACTCCTGTTGTTGTTGGGGTTGCTGCTGTTGAAGTTTCCTCTCTGTCCTGCGAAGTTTCTGTTTCCTTGGTTTCCAGACCTCTGAAATCCGGTTCCACTGATCCAGTTGACTTCTGCTTCTGTGTAGTCATCTTCTTCATCAGCTTCTGCATCCTCCACTGAGCAGATTTGCTTTTTCAGTAGTTTTTGAACATTGTCAAGTGTAGCTTGTACCTTATTTATCTGTTCCTTTCCAAGGAACGCTGCAGATCTGGCTCTTACAATGTTCTTTGTGCTGTTGCTGGATGCTAGGTTGTCTATTAGCTTCACAGCATCTTCAGGATTCCTCGTGGTGAAGTTGCCTTCACTCGCAGTGTCTAGAGCCATCTGATATTTCAGTGCGATGCCTCTGAAGAAAGTGCAGAGCAGCTGCACTTTGTTGAATCCATGGTGTGGGCAGTCTCGCTGGTAAGACTTGAATCTGATCCAGGTTTCCTTGAATGACTCTCCAGGCTCCTGATTGAATGTGGCAATTTTCCTCCTTAAGTCTCCAGCGCGCGCATCATCAAAGAAGTTACGCAAAAATGCGTTTTTGATGTCGCTCCAGGATGTAAGAGATCCTTGTGGTAGTTGCTTAAGCCACTGCAAAGCTTCTCCAGATAAAGAGTGTTTGAAGAGCTTACAGAGAAGGTAGTCCACAGAGACTCCATTGGCTTTGATAGCAGATATGAGATCCTCGAACCTCTCCAGATGGTCCATGGGATGCTCACTAGACAGCCCATAGTAAGGTATCTGTCCCACAAGGGTGTAGTACTGCGGCTTGAGCTCGAAATTGCCTCTCTGAATAGCAGGGGGACGAATGGCTGATCTGTTGGTGTAGAACTGATCTGGACGGTTGTAGTCAGCTAGTGTTCGAGCAGCCTCTTCTACAGGTTGAACAGCTCCTATAGGTGCAGTTTCTGGCTCAGGGATTACTTCATTCTGAGCGTTGAGTTTCTGACCTGCTTCATTACGAAGGTGACCTTCTTGGTCACGCAAGTCTCCATTCTCATCTCGTGTGAGAATAATAGGCGCAACCATGAATCGCGGAGTAGTATTGATCGATATACGGTTAGGGGTATCGATCGATGTTGGATGAAAGATGTCGGTCGATGGTGAAGTAGTGTCGGTCGACGTGAAGGTGCGAGTGTCGGTCGACGAACACGGTGTCTCGGTCGGCAGGGGTGCGTTGGTATCGGTCGACAGGCAGTTGATGGTGTCGATCGATGCAGAACGGATTTCCTTGCGGATTGAACGTTCCAAGCTAGCAGGGTCTTCTGAGAACAAAAGTTGGGATTCCTTGTTGCTTCTGGTGCTGTTGGGCATGTACCTTAAAAGACAAGAAAAAAAAAATTGTGTCAGAAAACAAATTAAAACAAGAATAGAAATAACCTAGACCTAATTAGATTAGATCCTATTGTATCAAAGCTCCCCGTCAACGGCGCCAAATTTGATATCACTCAAATTACCCTAAGAAGTGACTTTACTCTCTCAAATAAGAGGTTCAGTTGTAGTACTTAGGGATCGAATCCACAGAGAGCTAGTGTACAAATAAGATGCAATCTTAATGACTTTGCTGAGTAAGGATGAGATTACTCAGTTGAAAGGATTTGGTTTTTGAAAACAATAAAGAAAAGTAGTTAGATTCAGGGTAAGTATTCATGAATTCATGATTATAAATACTATAAAGGCTAACAAGTTGCTTGCATGATATGTCAGAGCTCAACACTTATTAAATGAATCCATCAGCTCTCGCATTATTTAGACCATCTATTACTTAGATGCTAAATGGTGTTGCGGTCGGCTACTTCTGCCGCTGGTATCGCTCAATAGTTCGATAGGAATATCGACCGATACACCTCTAGCTACGTCGATCGATTACTCTATAGGAGTATCGATCGATACGGCTCCAAGCAAGCTTTATGCGCGAGTTGATACAATGCTCACCATGATCTTAGATCAGCTTTCGCATATCTCAAGAGGGTCATAGCAAATTTAGGATGTTATCAGGTATTGCATGTAATGAATCAATGCAATCCAAGTTCATGTTCTAGGTAGCTAAGCTAGAAAAGCATTAGTGAACAATCCTAACAATAAATATCACAACTATAGCAATTATAGGCTGGGGCTAATCCCTCATATCGTATTTAAACCCTAAATCTAACAAGTGAATCTACTCAGACATGTCTAAGTAGTTCATAGCAACAAGGTAATAATAGAAGTTCATAGACCTATTAGAGGGTGAACACTTAGGTTCCAATCACAAATATCTTTGGATCTCTCCTCTAGGTCTAGAATCCTATAACATTTGTTAACAATTAAAGAACTGAATAGAACTTTATTGAGAACTTGCAAAGTAATGAAACAGTAAAAGAAAATGAGTAGAAGAAGAAGAAACTCTTAGAAACTATGAAAACTTGTATTACTGTAAATTGCTTCTATATGAAAAAAGACTTGTTTTTAATGCCAAAACACTTAAGCTTATAAATATATGAGTTCATTAGGTTAAAAAACTCGTCAGGGGCATTCTTGTAAAATGTGATATCTTGGGCTTCAAGTTCGGCCAGGTCCAACTTGTCTTTCAACCGCCTCAGTATCGATCGATAGTACAGGGTGTACATCGATCGATTATTGTCTCGATGTATCGTCCTTCGGCTAATGTGTGTCGATCGATTGCACAGAGTGTGCATCGATCGATGTGTAACTCTGACGTCGACCTCTGGTCTTGATCTCGGGTGAACTCTTCTTTAAGCTCCAAAAAGGCACCTACAACATCACTTTTCTCCAAAATGCTTCTGAACCTGAAAACATACCTAATAGACTCCAAAACATAGATAATAGTAGTAAAAACACTCATATACCAGGGGTAAAAGCAGGTAAAATCCATGGTATATCAATAATGAACTTATTAGATTTATGCTTGTTATCTAACCACTCTTCAGCACCATTCTAGATTTACTGATTGCAGATAGTACTAAAGATACTAAAGTGGATCAACCTGTCAACTATCAACACTTGCTGAGATTGATTGAAGGAACCAAAGCTGACCTCCAACACTAAACCTGACTCAATTGCTTGTCTTGGGGCTTGGTATACATGAGATCGGATTATTCAGACAAGTCGGGAAGGTAAAGCCTTGTGTAGATTTATCACCTTCTCTCTCTCCATTTCGACCCTAGATATATAGGTAAAAAAAAAACACAAGAAACAGAAAAAAAAAGAAAAAAAAAATATAGGTTTTTAGTAAGGTGGAATCCGAACAGGACTTGGTGGCTACAACCATTAAGGCTTGCTTCATAAGGATTCCAACAAAAAGAATTCGAAACGGGACTTGGTGGCGGCAATCATCAAGGTTAGATTCATATGAATTCTTGGATATAGGTCAAAAAAAAGTGAACAGGACTTGGTGGCAACCACCATTAAGTCTTGATTCATGGAAGCCTGTCCAATCTTGGTCAATGATCCTGCAATGGAAGCAGACTTTGACTGAGAGAGAAATAAGTAGAGAGAGAAGATACGAACTAACTTTTACCTGCAGGTCCAGATACTTGTTTGAGAATCCTTGCATCTTGTGATCGATACTCCCAAGGTAAAGCCTACACTTTTATTTATGTTAAGAAATGAGGTTGGTAGAGGGGAATGTCAGACAAGATTTGCTAAGTTGTTGGCTAGGTGAATTTGGTTGCTAAGCTAGGATATGGTATAATGTGCTTTTGTGATTATGACCTTTTAGATGTGGATTGCAATACTGTAGAGGTGATGATTCTAAGTTTTAAATCATGTGAGTCCCTGCTGTTTTCAAACCTCTTTCAGAGAGACTGCCTGTTGGTTTTGCTTGAGGACAAGCAAAATGGTAAGTCTGGGGGAGTTGACCGACCATGGATTTTACCCATTTTTAGCCATGGTATATAGGTGTTTATATATATATTTAATACGATATAGAGTCTATTTAGAGTATTTACAGGTTCAGGTACGTTCTGGAGAAATATGGTGATTTTGGAGTCTTTTGAGGTGCAGAACTGCACAGATGCGTCAGATATTTAGCTATGGATGAATACCTTCCCACCGTTGGATTGAGCTCATATTTTGACACGAGATAGAGCTTTGAGTTAGGTTTCCAATGTCACCGGTCTTGGGTCAATCAGCATCCTGTAGCGGAAGTTATGCCCGTTTTACTGAAGAGTGGTCAGTCTGCCTCGCGAGAGAAGGCTGTCGAGAAGAGGAATGTATATCGATAAAGCCTTCATATCGATCGATATGGATGTAAGAATGCGGGCCGAGTATATTTTATGACTACCTGAAGCCCAGAAGCTATCGCAAATTACCAGAATGCCCTTGAACGACCAGAAACCCTATTTATGTTATTTCTAACCCATTGTCTACGGATACACGCTATCCAAGCTTTCTATTCTATTGTTCTCTTTGTTGGGAGGGAAGGGAGGAACTCCTATCAGAGTCCTCCTTGAACTCCATTGGTTTATATATCTATTGCTTTCAGTTTTATATATATTCATCTATGATTTCAGTGACAACTATCATGTCTGAATTGATCCACCTGTTAGGTTTAGGGTTCAGATAGGTTATGAGGGATTAGCCCCAAATATAGAATTGCTCAGTTGTGATATTCATCATTGAAGATTGTTCATAATGCTTGTTTAGGAGTAATTAACCTGAGCTTGATTATTGATTTATTATCTGACTTCTCTTCTTCGAGCTAGGATTGATAGATACATTCGAGAGTTGGTCTAGAAACCCCAGTGAACATATATTCAACCCGCGCAAAGCGCTTACTAGAAGCATATCGATCGATTATCCTATATAGACATCGATCGATACGTTGCAAAGCTTGTCGATCGATACTCCTAACGCGGCATCGATCGATGCTTTCCTAGAATAGACAACGAGAGTTAGAGTTCTTGGATCTAGTAATAGATAACCTGGAAATCGAGAGATAGTTGGTTATTACTGGTACGCCGTCAGGAAGATGATATTGCTGGAGGAGCTGTTATCTATCAGTATCCTTTTCACCAAGCAGTTTGCTATGGTGAGGGAGACAACCAGAGCGTCATGGTGGGGAGCTAGGATCTTCTCTTTCTCCCTAGCCGTGAAGCTTATCTCATCGGTGCCTAGGAGTAGGCGTTTAGGTTGGATAGTCTCCAGACCATGTTTCGCGTTTCGGGTGCTCCTCTTTGCGGCTGGGTGGCTTATACCGCTTACTTCAGAGCCTCCAGATATGACGTGTATTACCCGGTCTTGGCGAGGCGGCGAGCTTGGCGCGTCTCCTTTTGATTTCCTCGATGTCTCCTTGCTAAGATGAGCTTTGGCTTTCTCTGAGAGGAATTCCCGGAGGTGCCCCTTTTGAAGTAGTTCGTAGACCTCGATTCTTAGGGCAACGCAGTCTTCAGTCTTGTGGCCATGATCGCGATGGAAGTCACACCAAAGCGCGGGGTTCCGGAAGGATTCAGGTGCTTTCAGCTTCTGGGGCCACTTGACCTGTTGTCCCATCTGCCTTAGCGTATGGATAAGCTACGGTGTAGATATTGAGAGATGCGAGATATCGGGCCAGGTCGACACGGCCATCCCTTCTTCTTTCTCCAAGGGTCGGTATTGGAACCTGCCCCGGTTTCTTCTTCCAGAGTCTTTAGACCCCTAATGAGAGGGTCTCTCATCTCGTCTCCCCGGTCTGATCGGGTGGACCTTTGATCTTGCTTGGGTTGAGCCTTGGCACGGGCAGCAACGTTCTCTTCCCACTTTACCTGAGCCCATGCTCGGGATAGCACATCCTCCATGGTTTTGCATGGGTACATGGTTAGCTCTTTGTAGAGCCCTCCATCTGGAAGTAGCCCTCTCTTGAAGGCGGAGATCACGGTAGGGATGTTGCATTCAGGGATCGCCACTTTCTCTTGGTTGAAGCGGGCTATGTAGTCCCGCAAGGGCTCTACCCGGTGTTGGAGTACCTAGTAGAGACCATCCGAAGTTTTCTCCAGGCTCCTGCTGCTTGCGAATTGCTCTACAAACTTGTCACTCAGTCTGGCAAAGGAGGATATGGACCTGATAGGAAGATTGATGTACCATTGCAAGGCAGGTCCGATCAAAGTGGAACCGATCCCTTTGCACATGGTGGCTTCACGAGATTCTTTAGGGAGTGCGACCGCTAGCATCCTTTGCTTGTACTGCACGATATGATCGTCGGGGTCGTTGGTGCCATCGTACATCTTGATGCTGGGGAAGGAGAACTTTCTAGGCATCTCGACCGAGGCGATCTCCTCTGAGAAGGGAGTATCGGTGTATGAGTCGTGCTTGCTCCTCCGGATTGGGGGAGCTACTTCTGGTAGGCGCTCCACCATGGATTGCATGGCGTCGAATCTTTTGGAGAACATCTTCTCTAGGTAAGCGGTTATGGAAGATTCGGCTGCTATCTTTTCAGATTCTTCCTTCTCGGGCTCGGGTTCAGAATCGCTTTCCTCTAGGTCATGGATTTGGAGGTCTTCGATCCCTTCCCGTGTTGCCCCAGCTGCAGGAGTCATGCTGGTGCTGCCTTCTCCGGTGCTGGGAGTACTTAGGTTCCCCATGGGTCGAACCCGAGTGTTGAAGCGTCGCTTCTTATTGCTCGCTGCGTTAGGAGCATCGTTCTGGTCTCGGAGAGCCGTGTTCTCCATCTGCAATTGATTGAGCTTCTCGGCACTTAGCTCCAGCTGCTTGGAGTGTTCGCCAAGTTTCTCCTTCAGGCTTTGGATTTCAGAGGGAAGTTTGGAATTCTTGGCTGTTTCTCGAGCCTTAAGCAAGTCGGTTACTTGGCTCTGCAGTCCATCGATTTGCCTTTGGGGCTCTGCTTCTCTCGGAGTGTATTCCTGCTGGTCGTCTTGTTCATCCACCGCCATCGTCACGTAGCTTTGATTACTCCCCTCCTTCTAGCGCCAAACAGTTAGGGGATTTTTGTGTAGGGTCTTTTAGAGTACCACGGAACGTTGGATGAGAAGATAACCTGAGGGTTTAATAAGTATTTCGTGAGAGTTGTGGTAAGAAACAATAAGAGATAGGCTTGAAGAGACGTATTATAGAGCAGACAAACAAGAACAAGAGAAGTTACAATGAATTTAGGATAAACCCTAGTTCTAGCTGCCTAACCCTAGTCTCTAAGCCTTGGAGAAGTCGATCCCTTGATGTAGGGCAATAGTTGTCTTTATATAGGAGTCTAGTATCCGTCTAGGTTAGGTTAAACTCTTCCATATTCGGAAATATGGAAGAATTCTCCTTGTCAGAAGTTTTCTATTTTGCGGAAGGGAGCAGGGTTCAGGGACCCAGCTCAGGGTTCAGGGACCCAGGTTTAAGGTTCCCTCGGACAGGGACCCAATGTATCTATTTTTCAGGGATCCGGGGATCTGGGTCCTGCCTGGAGGCTGTGGGAAATAGAACCGGGATATTTTTCCCCAACAACACGCTTCAGCATCTTTGGCATCTAAGACCAAGATGCTGTCTACTTTCCAGCCTGTCCATAGCTGGAGACGCGCCTCTTCCTTTCTATGAGATTTTTAAAGAGTATCTCAACTCTGTCTTCTCTGGTTGTGTTTGTGTGAGAATAAACTCCAATGGAGTAAGATGAGAGTGTGTATGGCGATTTGAGAAGGTGAGAGTGTATGAGAGATTTGTGTAACGAGATTAAGATAATAAGAGATTAGAGAATAAGAACCAGAGACTTAAGATTATGAAGGAGAAAGGGAAAATCCCCCTTAACTCACATAAGAGTCAAAAAACGAGATTACATTGCTTATATACTACTTTTCTACACTTTGCAATCTCATAAACCCTAAGATAAATAAGACATGAAGGGTGGAGATGTTCTGGTTTGAAATGGACGCCCTTGATTAAGTCTTGTGGTCTTTGTAGTTGGGTGTATGCACCTGATTGGTTAAGGGAAAGCATGGCTAGGAAAGCACCAGCAAGCCTTGCGTATCTTCCCATATCTTTGGCCAGATACATGTCAAGCCTTGCTCTTCCTTTCTAGCTGTAGCCATGTCTTGGACCAGTCTTGCTCTTCCTTTCGCCAGCCTGTCACACTCCACACTATTCAGGCGCCAACTCCACTCCTTGTCACACACAGCATCTTCTTTGATCCTCTTTTGATGCTCTCTTGATACCACACTTGAACCCGGACCTTGCACATGCATAATAGGCTTCTTCATGGCTGTGCAAACTTGCCTTGACCATCCACCAACGCCCTATTTTTGCACAGACCTCAAATGCCTTCTCATGTTGAGGAAAGATGATTTTGGGTCGACCCTATCCGTACTGGTCCGTACGGTGTCCGTACTATCCGTACATGGTCGACCCTATTCTTGCACATCAAACCATCATCTCCTAAACACCTTCCATGTCTTCTTTAGATAAGTCTAAGCTCCTCGTGAGCTCAACTTCTCACTGATAGATGCTTCAAGTCACTCTTAAAGCTTTGCTGAACTTCTTCTAGAGATCACCTGAAGCTTGTCCTATTTGTGCACAAGCTTCTTTCTGCTATATAGTTCAACACTCCCCCTCAAGCTTAACTCTAAGAGATCATGAGTTAAGCTTGGAACCCTGAAGAGCTCCCTCATTAAAAACCTCACCAAGGAAAACCCTTTGGGACAAAACCTTGATGAGGGAAAAAGAGTAGAGCCTTCAAGGCCTAGGGATTGGCCATTGAGTCTTTGTGCCTTACCAACAATGTAAGGGACACAAAGACTCTGGATCATGGCCCTCATGTGATGCAAGATTGATAACCTCTTCCCTTGCTCATCACCACCATATCTTGTACTCTTCTTCAGACAGATCTTGGTCTCTCCCCCTTTCCCACAACCTTCCTGTTGTGCTCAAGTGCTCGGACTCTCTGATCTTCGTTGATAGATACAAGCCGAGTCTTGGCTGCTTCTTCTTCATGAGTCACCACCATGTTACTGAAACCTCATGACAGGATGCTTCAGTCAGTAGTACCAAGACTGCTCTTCTCTTGAGGCCGCCTTGGAGATTGCTTCTTCATCCTTCAACTTGCTTCATAACCTGGTCCGCTCCTACTCTTGAATAACCACCAAGTACACTCAGATCATGTAAGCTTCAACACTCCCCCTCAAGCTTGACCATGTGGAACAAGTCGAGCTTGGAAGGATAGCTTTCATGATCTGCATCTTCACACCATTGCAGCCTCTTCTTGAACTCGCCCTCTTCTTGAAATTCTTGTGGAAGCTTCAGCTCTCTTCAGTCAAGTCACACCAGAAGCCGTACTTGATAGAGAAGTCTTCATCTTCTCACAGCCAAGAGTGCTCTGAACACTCTCTTGTCTAGCCATGCCACTGCCTAGACCCGGATGGCTTCTTCTTCTTCAGTTGCTTGCATTGGACCTTCATCTTCTGCTCACTTAACTCCCCTCCTCAAGCTTGGATTGTATAGAGGTCTAAGCTTGCAAGTGAGCTTCAGTGAGTCTTCACAAACCAGTGGCTCTTCACCACTTTAGTAACCACTCTCCATTGCATTTAGGAGATACCTCAGCCTCCTCTACAAGCGCCCCACTTGTTGCTTATGAGTGACTTTCTTCTTCCCTCTACTTCGGATAGATCACGCATGATCAGCTTGCAATGGCCCTTCTAAGATTTCTATAGATCTTGAATGTAAAAGAGTGATTAAGAGAGTTTTAGAAAGAGATTAGAGATGAGATTTGAATATTAAAAACTAAAGAGAGATTTATAAGACTAGAACCATTCTGAAAATACTTATGAGACTCTCATTTCTTGCTTAATTAATCTTAAGGTCGAGATTACAATATATATAAGGACTCAGATACAAGGGCATTCAGCTTAAGGATAAGGTGAAGCATGTGAAGTCAACCAAGAGAAGAGGCGCCTCATTCAAACCGTCCAATCCAGCCGTCACACGTTCTGGTCTTTGCCTTGACTCTGACAGCCTGGCACAGGCTGTCAGACGCGCCTCCTTCTTCCTTTCAATGGTCACAAGCTTCAGTAACTGGTAAAGATCACCACACTCATTTACTTTCACCCGGGTAAGTTCATTTCACCTCTTTTGGTGGAGTGATCTATGTACAGACTGTACGGCCATGTACGGCCTTGTACGAACATGATCACTTCCATCCATCCTTCTCCAAATAGCTTCCTCACTTCATATCTTCAACACCTTACATCATGTAACTCTCCTTAACACCATACTCAACACAATACTCAAATCATCTCAACACTCCCCCTCAAGCTTGACCATGTGAAACAAGTCAAGCTTGGACAGCCATGAGATCTCCCTCATTAAAAATCTCACGAAGGAAAACCCATTGGGAGAAAACATTGATGAGGGAAAAAGAGTAAAGATCCCATGACTAAGGGGACTAGCTTCTCTTCTTCCCAAGATCAATGAGGCCCAGCCTGATATGGATGGACTCCCTTGTCTTTTGTCTCGCAGCCTTAGTGAACACATCAGCCAACTGATCCTCACTCCTTGTATAGCACGGCAAGATGACTCCAAGGACAATCATCTCCCTCACCTTGTGGATGCAATGTGGATGGCAGCCTGGTTGTCAATATGGATGGTCATTGGCGTGGCTTGATCAATCTCCAAATGCTTCAGTATCCCTTTGATCCAAACCATCTCATTTGTCAACTTCAGCATGGCCCTATACTCAGCTTCTGCACTAGAACAAGAGACCACCTTCTGCTTCTTGCTCTTCCAAGTAACCAGATTCCCACCAATGAAGGTGCAATATCCAGTAGTTGATCTTCTATCTGATCTATCTCCTGCCCAATCTTCATCACAGTAGCCCACCACCTCAGTGCTTCTATTGCAGCCCATCCATACACCTAGATCAGGTGTTCCATTCAGATACATTAGCAGCCTTTCCACCATACGCCAGTGATGCTCCTTTGGAACTTGCATATGCTGGCTCACCTGATTCACGGAAAAACAAATATCAGGATGTGTGATAGTCAAGTATATAATCTTACCCAAAAGCTTTCTATAAAGCTTTGGATCATGGAATGACTTGCTGTCCTCAAGCTCCCCCTCACATGGAACCTTATACCCATCCTCCATGGGCATCTTGGCTGTCTTCCCTCCATAGGAACCTGCATCTTTCAAGAGATCAAGTGTATACTTTCTTTGAGAAATGAACAAACCTTCCTTGGATCTACACAACTTAATTCCAAGGAAGTATTTCATCTCTCCCAAGTATTTAATCTCAAAAACAGAACAGATTTGAGGAACTCCTTGGTAGCTTTGATACCATCTTTATCACTTCCAGTGATGATGATATCATCAACAAGTTGAGATGTGAGGTGTTACATGAAGTATGAGATGAGGAAATGGAGTGTAGAAGTCATGAGAAGAATGAGGCGTTGAGAAACATGAAGAGGAGATCATTTGGGAGCATTTGGGAGAGTTTGGCCTAGGTGTCCGTACATGTCCGTACAAGAGGTCGTACAATGCAATAGTCACAACCAGGGTAAAAAGGAGTTACCCGTGTGAAGTAATCCGCATGGTTACTTCTCTTCTTTACCTTGCAAGCATATGACCGTTGGAAGAGATCATAGGCACGTCTGACAGGCTGGCACAGGCTTTCAGGATCAAGCCCAAAGATACCTTAATGCCAAAAGCGTGTGGCTCCTCCCATTGGCTCTTTTCAAATGGACGCTCCCTTCTTCTTTTGACCTCACATGCTTGCTAGTCTTTACTTGGCTGAAAGTCCTTGTATTCTCATCTATATAAATTGTAAACACTCTCTATTATCAATCTGAGCAGAGTTTATGAGTCTCTTTCTCTCATTTGTGCTTGGTGTTCATCATGATAGACTTTTAATCTCTTAAATCATTTCTTAATCTCATTAATCTCTCTCAAATCTCTCTTAATCTCTCAATACCTTCTATTATTCTCTAAAATTATATGGTCTCAGAGCCAGGTTGGCTTTGGTATTGAGATCTAGCGTGCGTGTTCTTCAGCTTTCATGCAAGTTTCAAAAGGTGTTCTTGGCGGTTGAAGGATGATGGATAACAACCACTACAACAACAAAGTCATCTCGGTTCCGGTTGCTCTCAAGGGAGGAAGCAACTACTTGCTGTGGTCTAGACTGGTGAAGACTGCGATTGGGAGGCTAGGGCTATGGATGCACATCACAGATGAAGCTCAGAAGAAGCCAGTGGCCAAAGAAGATGAAGACATGAAGGAAAAGGAGCAAGCTTTAGCCGAGTACAAGAAGTGGGTGCAAGATGACTTGATGGTTCTATCCGTGCTGCAAGGGTCTCTTGAGGTTCCCCTTCTTGAAGCTTACAGCTACTGTGAGACTCCTAAACACCTATGGGAGACACTCCAGAAGACTTTTGGTAATGAATCCAATCTTAGCCGAGTGTTTGAGCTGAAAGGAGCTATTAACTCTCTGGTGCAAGATGGTGAAGAGTTCACCAAACATTTGGGGAAGTACAGATCTTTATGGTCTGAACTTGAAAGCTTGAGACCCAACACCATTGATCAAGAGGTTCTTGCGGAAAGGAGAGAACAAGACCAAGTGTTTGGGCTGTTGATGACGTTGGATCCACCATACAAAGATGTTATTGCACATCTTCTAATGTCTCCGAGATTACCAACAATGGAGGAAGTGTGTGCGCAACTTCAGAAAGAAGAAGGGTCAATGGGTCTCTCTGGCAAAAAGAAGGAGAAGGAGATCTCCATGGCACACATGGCTGATGAAGTACAAGCTAACCGAGCTATGTACAAAGGTAGAGAAAGGAAGTCTGGCGAGAGGTTTGCTGGGAAGCTTGACCATTGCAAGAGGACATGACACAAGAAGAGCCAATGCTGGATCCTTCATCCCCATCCCAAGCCATCGAAGTTCAACAAGGATAGGGAAGCAAGAGCTCACCTTTCTGCTGAAGCAAGTGGAGCTGGCTCATACGGAGCTGGTTCAAGTGCCCAAGCGGGTGAAAGTGAAGGAAGAGCTATGACTTCTCATCACGTGGGAGGAAAGAACATGGAGAGTGAGATGATCAGGAGGTCCAACATTGAATCCCTCATCAAAGCTCTTAAGGAGCATGGTAACACTCTCGGAAACACCCTTGGATACTCATATACTGCTCATGTGATGTCTAGTAACTCTGATAGGTTGGCAGAGACTGCTAAGAATGCTTATATTGTTGAGAAAAGACTAGCATCACTGATAGGTTGCTAGGAATGATTGAGAACTTGTGCATTAAAAATGAATCACCTAGGACTCATATTGCTCAAAACTTGAAAAGGCCTTTGATTATTGATTCTGGTGCATCTCATCATATGATTAGTGATACCAAGCTCATTAAAGATATAGAACCTGCTCATGGTCATGTTATGATTGCTAATGGAGATAGAATCCCTGTTAAAGTAATTGGGAAACTATAATTATTTGATAAGAATTCTAAAGCCTTTTACATGCCTGAGTTCACCTCTAATCTTTTATCTTTGAAGAAATGCACCACTGATCTTCATTGCAATTTTATTTTCAGTCCTAATGATGTGATATTTCAAGATATTGAAAGCAGTAAGGATATTGGGCAAGGAGTATATTGGTGTCAAAATCGGTCACGACGGAATCAATGACTGAAAGTCTCTAGAAAGTATTTCTTGAAACAAAAAGTCTCGGATAATTTGAAAAGAAGTTATACGAGATTTTCTCAAATTAGAATATCCACTCTCTGTGAGATCGGAAGACTACAGGCGTGCGCGGAGGAGAGTCCCCGGAAAGATCGGTCCGCTCGCCCAAGGACATCAAGATTCGATCACCATAAAAACCCTAAACACAAAAGAATCTGCCTCGAAACTTCGAAGAGGTCGTTCTCTCAAACCGTGAGGAACCAGAAAACGATCAAGATATCAAATCGAAGCCCTCGCCGAGATCTTCAGCCTGGCGCCAGCGGCACCCCGGCCACGCGCCACGCGGGCCGGCCTGGCGCCGGCAGCACTCCGGCCTGGCGCCGGCGGCACCCGTCACGCGGGCCGGCCTGGCGCCGGCGGCACCCGTCACGCGGGCCGGCCTGGCGCCGGCGGCACCCCGGCCTGGCGCCGGCGGCACCCGTCACGCGGGCCGGCCTGGCGCCGGCGGAACCCGTCACGCGGGCCGGCCTGGCACCGGCGACACCCTAGCCTGGCACCGGTCGACGGCCCTCGTCCTGGTCTCGGTCCCATCGTGTTCGGTCTGATCCCAACTTGGCTTGTTTGGATCAATCATCGTGAGCTTGGGACGATCACGGCTACGGAATAAACATCCTTCGACTCGATTGGAATCGTCCTTGATGTTTTACGACGAAAACTAGAAGGATTGGATTTCTCGTAGAAGATATCGTATAAAACAAGGTCGATTAACTTGAACATCGATCCTTTAGGCTATACGGTTTATTTTACGAGAAAAATAGTATTTCCGAGAAATCGTATAAAACGTTCAACGACTTAAGACAAGTCCACGGACTTACTTACGATTTTAAGAATTCAGGCCCAATCAGGCTATGACGGTTTATCCGATTTTCCGAACATCGGATAAACATCAAGTCACCGAAAACTCGAGGATAATTACGAAGATCGACGAAAATGGAATACTTCCTGAAGAGATAAGCTTCGGCCCAAAGGCGAGGTCCATCATCTTAAGGCAAACCGACCTAGGAGTGAGGAGAGCAAGAGCAGAGGAGAGGAAGATCCGAAAATCCTAGAATCTAGACTTAGAGAACTCCTGCTAGCTTAGAGAACTTAGAACTTAGGCGGTTAGGCCAGCGAGGCAGGACTTAGAACGTCTGGCCGCCTCTCATTCTAGTTTTATCTTCTCCGCAGACCCCTGTTCCTGTAAGACCCGATCCTGGCTATTCAGCCCAACATGGACCCGCGGCCTCACTTAGCTAGATCATAGGGTGATTGATCATATTTCTAAGGTTCCATATTCATCTAAGTCATTTTCAATCAACTGAGGTTCATCCAATCCAACCCTAAGACTAGACAATAAGAGAAATAGTATCTTTATTAATAATAACATGTGATCCATACAATGTAGTCATATCATTCAGTTTGCACAATAGGCTATCATAAGTTCATACAATACTAACACAACCCACACATCCATACACGGCCTGGTCCTCATGGCTCCTTGGCCTTGCCACGGTCCTGGTCAGATCCTGAAACCAACACACACACAACACAAGAACATAAGTAATCCGATAGCCTAACATACACAAGTTCTATTGCATGGTTCGGTTCACCTATCTAAGTTCACTAAGCTATCCAATCAGTTAGCAAGGCACACGGCCACACTCAGGACATCAACTAAGACACCCTGAACACCCATATAACACACGGCCTGACTGATCCAATGTGATCTAACCCATCAATCACACTTAGACCACAAGCGGCCATGATTATATCCCAAATCTGACCTACTGAAAACAATCTCTAAAAACTAATTAAAATTCATGACAATTACTGATAATTCCCCACTAAGAAGAATCCACCATCAGATCAATCAGAACCGGCCTAATCCTCATTGAATTTAGCCAAAACCCATCAAACCGGCCATAACTGAGCACCATCAAACCGGCCTGATAAATCCAAGCAAACCACATGATAAATCATGATAAATCCTCACTAAGAGGAATCCATGGTCGGATCCCATCAATTCCATCCAGAACCATGAGATCCGGACTTAGCTGCCCAACCAAGGCCATGGAGAGTTTTAGTGAAACAGCCAAGGCCATGGTCGGCCACACTGGGTTGGAATCATCCAACACATCCAGAACAAGGTAGAACACAAGTAAATCATGAAAGGAAAGGGAGGAGATGGGTTTGGTCCAGCCGTTCCAACCACAGCCAACACGGAATCTCACCGCGGCCGTAGCAGGACCGTCCGGCCGTCCCACTCACCTTGGGCGTGCGCTCAGGAGTGCTCAAGCCCTTGTCCACATCCTTCTCCTTGCCTCTGGTACCCATCATCACACGATCTCCACACCACACAAGCCAACTCCTTGTCGGAATCACCCACACACTCACACAATCAAGCCCTTGGCCGATCTCTCTATCTCTTTCTCTGTTCTCTCTCTGTCACGAGTTTGGCAGAGTTTTCCTTAGGGAAAATTGTGGCAAATCTTGACCCCAAGGCCTGTATTTATAGGGGAAGGGGTTGGCCAACTGCCTGGGCGAACAGGTGCCACCTTCTGGCCGAACAGGTGCAACCTGTTCTTCCCACCCTTTTGCACAAACCGCCTGGTAACTGCCCCTTCTTCCCTTGGGCTGATCGAACACAAGCCCATACTGCAAGCCCACACGCCTGGCCCCTCTTGACCAAGCCACAAACCCACCGGACCTCCATGTCCAGCAAGGCCAGACCCATGGCCGCCCATGGACTGAGCCCCATGGTCAAGACTCCAACACTCCACCTAGCTGAGATGAGCTGGCCACTAGCTGTTCCAGCTGAGTGAGCTAACTATCCAGCTACTGGAGCTGATCCTTCCTAGTGTGAGCTGTCCTGAGCTTGTCCCAGCTGGTCCAGCTTCTTCCTTGGGTTGTCCAGCTCCCAATTCACTTGTCCAGCTCTCATTTCCTTGTCTCCATCCGTTCCTGATCAAGTCTCATCATTTGATGAACTTAACCATCCGTTCCAGGTTAAGGTTCAGCATTCCTGAACTCCTTAACCTTTCTATCCAGCCATGGCACGCTTGTCCTGAGGTCCTAAGACCAGACTGTGCGTCTCCTCGTACCATGGCTGTGCCCGAAGGCTTAGTCAGAATCAGGGACATGACAAGTCTCCCCCACTTGAGATGGATTCGTCCTCGAATCCAACCCTGGACTTGTCTCTACCACAAACTGATTATACCACTCTGGGTAATCAGCCTTCATCCTTGGTTCTGTTTCCCAAGTGACTTGCTCATGACCACTGCACTCCCATACTACCTTGACCATTTGAATGGTCTTGTTCCTCATTGCTTTTTCCATCCTGTCTACAATCCGAACTGGCCTTGTTTCCAAGGTGAGGTTCGTGCCTAGATCAGATGGAATCTCAGGTAGGACGATGTCTTGATCAGTAAGACATTTCCTTAATTGAGACACATGGAACACATTGTGGAAAGCATCCATCTCGGTTGGCAGGTTCAGCTTGTAAGCCACAGCACCAACTCTTTCTATGATCCGGAATGGACCCAAGTACCTTGGATCCAACTTCCTGCGACCAGACACTCTCTTCTGGCCTCTGAAAGTGATCATCTTGAGGTAGACCATGTCGTCCACCTCAAACTCCACATGCTTCCTCCTTCTATCAGCATAGCTTTTATGGCGATCCTGTGCCTCTTTCATCTTGTCCCTTATGAACTTGATTTTCTCGGTTGTCTCCTCAACAATCTCAGGCCCTATCATGCTGCGCTCCCCCACTTGGGTCCAGCACAATGGTGTCCTGCAAGGCCTCCCATATAGAGCTTCATATGGAGACATACCAATGCTTGTGTGAAAGCTATTGTTGTAGGCAAACTCTACCAAAGGTAAGTGCCTTTCCCAGGACTCCTTCCAGTCCAAGACACAAGCTCTCAACATGTCCTCCAACGTTTGGATTGTCCTTTCAGACTGTCCATCCGTTTGTGGATGATAAGCCGTGCTCATGTTCACTCTTGTTCCCAAGGCCTTTTGAAAAGCCTTCCAGAAGTAAGATGTGAAACGTGGGTCTCTATCAGAGACTATACTGGCTGGTACACCATGTAGACGTACTATCTCATTCATGTAGATCTGCACCAAGGGCTCCACACCATCAGTCTTCTTGATTGGTATGAAATGAGCTGACTTGGTCAATCGATCCACCACTACCCAGACTGAGTCCTTCCTGTTCCTGGTCGTGGGGAACCCAGACACAAAGTCCATGGTGATGTGATCCCACTTCCACTCCGGAATAGGTAAGTTCTGCAGTAGCCCACTGGGTACTTGATGTTCAGCTTTGACAAGCTGGCAGGTTGGACACTTGGCCACCCACTCGGCCACATCCGTTTTCATACGGATCGAATGGTAGTACCTCTTGATGTCCTTATACATCTTGTTCAAGCCAGGATGCACAGAGAACTTAGACTTATGAGACTGTCTCATAATCTCTTCCTTGAGTTCCTTATCATTAGGAACACTGACTCTTCCATGGACCAAGATTGTACCATCCTGGGCAATCTGGTACTCTGTCTTATCATTCAGAGCAACTTTCTGAAGGTTCTCATCCAAGCTTTGTGCTTGTCTAATCCTGGTGAGAAGATCAGCCTGATTCACTGCCTCCAAACCCAATGGCTCGTCCTCACTGGCCATTGTGTTCAGATGCAAGGACCTGACCATTCCCTCCAGTGTTTCTGCTTCCTTCTCAGCTGATACCTCGGCTCTCCTGCGGCTCAAGGCATCAGCCACCAGGTTTGCCTTCCCTGGGTGGTAAGCAATGTCAAGATCATAATCGGCCACAAACTCCATCCACCTCCTTTGTCTCAAATTCAACTCAGGTTGAGTGAATATATACTTGAGGCTCTTGTGGTCGGTTAAGATCTGAACCTTGGCACCATACAGGTATGAACGCCATATCTTGAGAGCAAACACCACTGCGGCCATCTCCAGGTCGTGTGTTGGGTAGTTTCCCTCATGCTTCCTCAATTGTCTAGAGGCGTAGGCAATCACCTTCCCATGTTGGGTCCATACACATCCCAATCCAGTAATGGATGCATCAGTGTATACCACATAGGGTTGGTCAGCCTCTGGCAGCACTAGAATAGGTGCTCTGGTCAACATGTCCTTTAGTGCAGAGAAGCACTTCTCACAAGCCTCAGACCATACAAACTTCACCTCCTTTCCAGTTAGTTGTGTCATTGGTTGAGCCAAGCTAGCAAACCCTTTGACAAACCTCCTGTAGTACCCGGCCAGACCTAGAAAACTCCTGACCTCAGTTGCATTCTTAGGTCTTGGCCACTCCTGTATGGCCTTGATCTTCTCTGGATCCACAGACACTCCCTGGTCTGATACAATGTGACCCAGGAACCCAACACTCCTTTGCCAAAAACTGCACTTGCTTAATTTAGCAAAGAGTTGTTGTTCCCTCAGCCGTCCTAACACTGCCCTTAGATGCTTCTCATGATCCTCCTTGGTTTTGGAGTAGACCAGGATATCATCAATAAAGATGATCACAAATTCATCTAAGAAATCTCTGAAGATGCTGTTCATCATCTTCATGAAAGCTGCTGGTGCATTGGTTAATCCAAATGGCATGACCACAAACTCATAGTGGCCATACCTGGTCCGGAAAGCTGTCTTCCTAACATCATTTGGTTCAATGGGAATCTGATGATACCCTGAAGCCAAATCTATTTTGGAAAACCACTTTGCACCCTTGAGCTGATCCAATAGCTCATCTATCCGAGGCAATGGGTACTTGTTCTTCACAGTCACCCTGTTCAACCCTCGATAGTCAATACACAGCCTGAAGCTACCATCCTTCTTCTTCACAAAGAGGACTGGTGCTCCCCAGGGTGACACACTTGGCCGTATGAAACCCTTATCCAGCAACTCCTCGAGTTGCTTCTTAAGCTCAGCCATCTCAGCAGGAGCCATTCTATAGGGACTTTTGGATAATGGGGCCGTCCCTGGTTCGAGTTCTATTATGAATGGGTCCGACCTATCAGGGGGAATGCCCTGAAGCGCCCTAAACACATCCTGGAACTCACCAACCAGCGGTATTCCCTCCGGGTCACCACCCCCTACGACCTCCTTAGTGGCGATTGTGGCCAGATAAGCCTCACAACCCTTCCTCAGCATCCTTTCCACATGGATAGCTGACACCACCAAGCATCCAGAGATTGGACGTATACCTTGGAACTTGATCGGAGTCCCACACCCACTCTCAAACAACACACGACCCCGTTGGCAGTCAAGAGTGGCCCGATACTTTCCAAGCCAGTCCATACCTAAGATCACTTCATGATTCTTTAGGTGGACTACCACAAGATCCACAGGCATGACCCTGTCCTGGATCATCACTGGGACGTCCTGAATCACCCCTAGAGAATGCATCACTTGGCCTCCGGCCGCATTCACTACCCCAGGACAATCCCCCGTTCCCAACTGGAACAACCCCTTTCCGAGCATCCCTGGACTCACAAAACTATGTGTAGCTCCAGTATCGAAAAGTACGTGTGTTTCCACACCACCAATACTTAGGGTCCCTACACATGACCCAAACTAAGTATCTAACCATCCTAGGTTCCATACCATGCAATTCTACTGAATTGAAAAGAATAAGATCAGACATAATACCAGTGATCGCGAGGAATGGTCCAGCCTTGTCCTCTTCCTTGGACAACTCATAGATGCGGGGTGCTGATGTCTGTCCATGGCTCTGGCCCGTCTTGCTGGCCTCTCCACGTCCCTTGCTAGACCCAGCTGCTAACTTAGGACAATCCTTGCGGAGATGTCCCCTCTTTCTACAGTAGTGGCAAGTCCTGGTATCACCACTGGCCCCTTGCTCCTGTCTAGGACAGTCACGAGCTGAGTGATCCATCTTACCACATCGGAGACAAGCTCCCATTGCCCTCCAGCATTCACCTCCATGGTGTCTGCCACACTTAGGACACACTGGCCTACCACCTGAGGTTTTACCCTCATCAGCCTGGTCCCTCTTCCTCTTCCGGTCACCACTCTGGCCCGAAGCCACCACCATACTCTTAAGCTTCTGCTTGTTCTCATCTGCAAGATTGACCTCCAGCAAGGCCATCCTCTCAACCAGCTCAGACACAGTGGGGAAGGTGCGGACAGAACAGTAAGTCCTGAGTTCAGCCCTAAGGCCTCGGATGAACCTTCGAACCTGCACTGCCTCATCCTCCAACTCTCTTCCCACATAGCGCCTAAGTCGGTTGAACTCCTCCTCGTACTCCCGAACCGTCCTGCGCCCCTGAACCAAGTCCAAGAACTGAGCCTCCAGACGATCCCATGCCTCAGCCGGGAAGTACTTGTGGTTGAACTCAACCTCAAAGTCTGAGAAGCGTTCAATGGTGTAGTTGGTACGCTTGTCCAGAGCCAACCACCAGTTGTGTGCATCTCCCTCCAGGAAATGAACAGCAATGTCTTTCTGGTAGTCCTTTGGACAACGGCTTGAGCTGAAGTTACGGACCAGCCTGGTCTTCCATTCATCAGCCTCTATGGGATCAACACTTCCAGCAAAATGTTTGGTCCCCATGCGGGTTATGTGCTCCAGAACCTTCAGATAATCCACCTTCTTAGTGGACCCAGCTGGGGGATCAATCTCAATCACCTCAGCCACCTGTTCCACTTGCACTGGAGCCACTCCCCCAGCTGCCTGAGCTGCTGCTGTCCGGCCAGTCTGATGATTCCCAATGGGAATAGCTGTCTGGATCGGTATGGCCTGACCCAAGGGTGTGAACGCCTGAGTCAAAGCCAATATCTGAGCTCCCATAGCCTTCATGACCTCCAAGACCTCATGCATGGTTGGTTCCACAGCCTGGTCCAGCTGACCAGCTGTCCTACCACCCGCGGCCACGTTCTGGTCACCAAGGCGTCCGGTGTGTGAGGACTCACCCTCACCCTCCAGCTCCCCACCTTGCAGCCGTCCAGTTCCACCAGCTCCATCAGCCTGTCCTGACCCATGTTCCAGCTGAACATCAGTCCCATCCACACGAACCTCAGTAGGATTGAGCTGGACAGTAGTCAATCCAGTCCCAGCATTGACCACATCCGTTTGGATTGGCAATGCTGCGGCCAGATGTACATCATCTGCACCCACATGACCGGATGCTCCAGCAGCCTCCTTACTCTTTCGAGACTTAGTCTTGCTTTTTCCACCCTAAGGATTCAAACCAGTCAGCAAATCAAGTTAGTCCACAAGACTTAACAATTATCTGCAAACAATCCCTAAGGCTAAGCAAGCTGACCAGACCTTACCATGAGACCCAGCCGGATATGTGGTGACAAACCCAACCCAAACCAATCCTAGAATCAACTCCGCTCTGATACCAACTTGTAAAACCCGATCCTGGCTATTAAGCCCAACATGGACCCGCGGCCTCACTTAGCTAGATCATAGGGTGGTTGATCATATTTCTAAGGTTCCATATTCATCTAAGTCATTTTCAATCAACTGAGGTTCATCCAATCCAACCCTAAGACTAGACAATAAGAGAAATAGTATCTTTATTAATAATAACATGTGATCCATACAATGTAGTCATATCATTCAGTTTGCACAATAGGCTATCATAAGTTCATACAATACTAACACAACCCACACATCCATACACGGCCTGGTCCTCATGGCTCCTTGGCCTTGCCACGGTCCTGGTCAGATCCTGAAACCAACACACACACAACACAAGAACATAAGTAATCCGATAGTCTAACATACACAAGTTCTATTGCATGGTTCGGTTCACCTATCTAAGTTCACTAAGCTATCCAATCAGTTAGCAAGGCACACGTCCACACTCAGGACATCAACTAAGACACCCTGAACACCCATATAACACACGGCCTGACTGATCCAATGTGATCTAACCCATCAATCACACTTAGACCACAAGCGGCCATGATCATATCCCAAATCTGACCTACTGAAAACAATCTCTAAAAACTAATTAAAATTCATGACAATTACTGATAATTCCCCACTAAGAAGAATCCACCATCAGATCAATCAGAACCGGCCTAATCCTCATTGAATTTAGCCAAAACCCATCAAACCGGCCATAACTGAGCACCATCAAACCGGCCTGATAAATCCAAGCAAACCACATGATAAATCATGATAAATCCTCACTAAGAGGAATCCATGGTCGGATCCCATCAATTCCATCCAGAACCATGAGATCCGGACTTAGCTGCCCAACCAAGGCCATGGAGAGTTTTAGTGAAACAGCCAAGGCCATGGTCGGCCACACTGGGTTGGAATCATCCAACACATCCAGAACAAGGTAGAACACAAGTAAATCATGAAAGGAAAGGGAGGAGATGGGTTTGGTCCAGCCGTTCCAACCACAGCCAACACGGAATCTCACCGCGGCCGTAGCAGGACCGTCCGGCCGTCCCACTCACCTTGGGCGTGCGCTCAGGAGTGCTCAAGCCCTTGTCCACATCCTTCTCCTTGCCTCTGGTACCCATCATCACACGATCTCCACACCACACAAGCCAACTCCTTGTCGGAATCACCCACACACTCACACAATCAAGCCCTTGGCCGATCTCTCTATCTCTTTCTCTGTTCTCTCTCTGTCACGAGTTTGGCAGAGTTTTCCTTAGGGAAAATTGTGGCAAATCTCAACCCCAAGGCCTGTATTTATAGGGGAAGGGGTTGGCCAACTGCCTGGGCGAACAGGTGCCACCTTCTGGCCGAACAGGTGCAACCTGTTCTTCCCACCCTTTTGCACAAACCGCCTGGTAACTGCCCCTTCTTCCCTTGGGCTGATCGAACACAAGCCCATACTGCAAGCCCACACGCCTGGCCCCTCTTGTCCAAGCCACAAACCCACCGGACCTCCATGTCCAGCAAGGCCAGACCCATGGCCGCCCATGGACTGAGCCCCATGGTCAAGACTCCAACACTCCACGTAGCTGAGATGAGCTGGCCACTAGCTGTTCCAGCTGAGTGAGCTAACTATCCAGCTACTGGAGCTGATCCTTCCTAGTGTGAGCTGTCCTGAGCTTGTCCCAGCTGGTCCAGCTTCTTCCTTGGGTTGTCCAGCTCCCAATTCACTTGTCCAGCTCTCATTTCCTTGTCTCCATCCGTTCCTGATCAAGTCTCATCATTTGATGAACTTAACCATCCGTTCCAGGTTAAGGTTCAGCATTCCTGAACTCCTTAACCTTTCTATCCAGCCATGGCACGCTTGTCCTGAGGTCCTAAGACCAGACTGTGCGTCTCCTCGTACCATGGCTGTGCCCGAAGGCTTAGTCAGAATCAGGGACATGACAGTTCCTCTCGGAAGGATCTAACTATCCCTTTACTCAGAGCTCCGCACATAGAAACCCTAGGCATTATCTTCGACATGCCCGCTTCTATGACCAACGCTCATGCTAGACGAACCAGGCCCTAGAACGTCTGGCCGCCTCCTGCTCGCAAATCTCCGCTCCTCTCGGAGGGATCGGACAATTTTTTTACTTCAAAGCTCCGCACATAGAAACCCTAGGCATTATCTTCGACATGCCTGTTTCTATGACAAACGCTCATACTAGATCGAACCCGCCCAGACTGTTCGATCTCTTGTTCAATTCTTTCTAAACTGAACTACGTCCGACTTGATCCTCGAAAGGGGTACGTAGGCAGCCTTTCTTAAGGTCCAGTCTCAAATCTTAACAAAACTTTTTCCGCATTTATTCGGTCACTTGTCAGTTTCTGTCGCAGAGAATCCGGACCTTCAAGGAAAATCGGGTTAACTTGGCTTTCCACCGCAATCTTATTCATTAAAATTGACGGTGTGAATTTCGGTTCCCACAGTTTGGCACTAGAAGGAGGGGGGGACGGATTACTCTTACTCATACGGCCGCAAAGCGCTTGATCGAACCGGTGTCCGGAAATATGAAAGGAAAAGTTGCAGTTTGCGTCAACGATGGTAAAACAACTTCAGCAGCGACTGTTCCTATGGCCAACGCTTACGCAAACGCCACGGTGCTCGAGCAAATAAAAAACCTAGCCGCGGCTTTCCGCCACAGGAAGAGCACGAAAACGAGCTCGCAATTTCTCTATCTAAACAAAAAGGGCAACGATAAAATCTATCAAACCCCAAAAATTCGTCTTGTTACCAAGTTAGAGAAATCGCAACGAGCAAGGTTTCTACGAAAAACGTTTCTTTCGAGAACCTCTCGGAAAAATAAAACTTATTCTCCTCAAAACCTTGGGGAAACCCTATATTACTCGCGGAACAGAAGCACGGCAAATCGGTTCACCGATTCCCACTGCCATACTTCTTACAAACAACTCTCGAGGAACAAACGGGAAAACGAAAGGAGGTCAGAGCTTGATCTTACTAGGACGACTTGCCATAGGGTAAGATCAGTCTTCCCAGTCCGCCTTAGTAAGAGCCCACTTTTTTCTCCCTTGTGTCTAGGTCAAAATGGCTTTCGTTTCATCTCAATCGGAGTTTCCGTTGAGATTTTACGAAGAGAACAAAGTCACTCTCCCGGCCACCTCGCCCGTGGACGAGAACAACCATCACCAAGGTCACCTCGCCCATGGCCACCTCGCCTGTGGAAACCTCACTTTGCTCTCCTTTGATTCTAGGTCAAGATGGTTTTCGTTTCGTCTCAATCGGAGCTTCCGTTGAGATTTTACGAAGAAAACAATGTCGCTGTCTCGACCACCTCGCCCATGAGAAGGATCTCTCTGTCCCGTCATAGGACGAGACCGGTCCTGTCTCAGTACCATGCATCTTTGCCTGAGTTTTCGTAACTCGATCTTTGAGTACGTGGAGCCCCGGGGATCTACGAAGGCGAGCAACAACAGCATCGGCGGACGCGGGACACGGCACGGGCGGCAAGCCGGCCTGGCGCCGGCTGCACGCGTCACGCGAGTCGGCCTGGCGCCGGCGGCACCCCGGCCTGGTGCCGGCGGCACGCGACACGCGGGCCGGCCTTGCGCCGGCGGCACCCCGGCCTTGGCACCGGCGGAACGCGACACGCGAGCCGGCCTGGCGCCGGCGGCACCCCGGCCGGGCGCCGGCGGCATGCGACACCGAGCCGGCCTGGCGCCGGCGCACGCGACATGCGGGGCGGCCTGGCACCGACGGCACCCCGGCCTGGCGCCGGCGGCACCCCGGCCGGGCGCCGGCGGCACGCGACACGCGGGTCGGCCTGGCGCTGGCGGCAAGGGTCCTGGCGCCCATCCGTGCAGTCGTCTCGTGATCTCGGGCAACGGCAACATCTTGGTCCCTTAAACCCATGTTCGGATTGTTCGAGAAACACGACGATTCTTCCGCAAAGCCTTCTCGATTGTTTAAACAAAGTTCATATTTTAAAATCAAGCTCGGCAATTTTTACGAAACACCATTCGTAAAGTCATTCAAGATCATATGAAACGATAAGGACCTAACCAGTTCGCTCATAGCCTGACGAGCTAAGAGCCTCACTCGAGTGGCGTCTTGCCCAATGTCTCCATTTGTCTAAAGCACCCACCTTAGCCTTCTTCGAGTTATCGCCTACTTCTCCTCCCTTTGTTTCAACGATTCTGTAATGTTCCTTCGGACACATTGTCAATTTAACCAGCAGTACGAAGAAACGAGAACAGGAACTTGGGCGTTCATATCTCTCTTTCGCTCCGATATTCTCGTCAGAATTTCATCAAAAAACCGATTCTCGTTCGGTATCAAACTTTTCAAAGTCCTTTGGCGATGAACCGTTAAAAGTCACGAAACAAAGAGGAACGGGCAAGAGGCAGCCTTGAACGATCGATGAGACTAAGGCAGAACATGCAAACCGATCTAGCCTCTCGAAAAACCGAGACACGATCGCCCCGCATTGTAAAAGCATACTCATCCCGCTTCCTAAGAGAAAGAAAAAACGTACACAAGCCTTCGGAAGAACGGCTAACCCGTTTTCTTTCGTAAAAAGAAAAGGAAAGTAGGTACGTATAATCCCATCTTCGAAAACTTTTTGCTTCAGCATCAAGACAACGCTTTTGACAAAGCAAACTCTCGCAGCAATAAGATTTGTCTAAAAGACGCTAGCGGCATAGCCTAACCGTTACAAACATAGTCTTGAAAACTCTACGTCGTCTCTCGTCGCAAATTCACGACTAGAAGCGTGTACCAACGTCAGACTAATAGCACGACGGTGAACTACGAAAATAACGAAATAACCTTCGGTAAAACTCCATGAGTAGATCGAAGCAGCTTTCGTCCAAAGATCGAAATCATAGCGGAAACATCTCCCGTGTAATCCGCGGAAACATCGCTACTTTAACAATCTGCGATTTTCTATCTCCATGAAACCGGTCATCCATTACTTTCGTATAACAAGAACATTTTAAAACAAAACAGCCTATGGAAAAAACATGATCGGTCTCATCCAAAACGATTTCGCAGTACGCAAAAGTGAATGAGGAAAACATAATCCGTGGTCGCGAATATCGCAAGTAATTTGTGAGAAACACTCTCCGGTTACATTTGCGAAAACCCCCTCTTACATCTCTTTTACGAAAAATCCTCTGTATGGTCGAGTCAATTCATACAAAGCAACTTTCGTAAATAAACATAATGGGTCCAACGGGTTGCTCCACAAGGTTTCTGGCTCCTGCTTTCACTCCCCGCGGTTACATCCGAGCAGGAAATAATCACGCAGACGAACCCGCAAGTGTCCTGCGTTGATCCCTTAAACTTTGTCCCCCTCGGATAAAATGAAACGATTTTCATGCAACAAAAAAATTTTTTATACGAACCATTCATCGTATAACTGAGACCTAAAGTGGAAGATCGTTTCTAAAAGCCATCAGCCATAACTCAGAAAACTCCGCTATGCTTGGCATGTCTATCTCGGCAAACGCTATTTGGCCCTCGGCCAACTACGCATTTCCGTAAAGCCCGGACCTGAATTCGGCATCCCCATTAAGGACAATCGTAAACTAACATGACCTTAATAAGGGTCATGGTCTGATCGTTTACCAACAACTTCCTTGGCGATACGGCTGAATCTAGCCTCCATGGCAATCCAAAGCTACTGAGCGACCACCGCTCAATCACTTAACGGCTAAAAACAACAATCCACGATTTGTTCATAGAACGCCAAGTGACTATTATGCAAGCAATTTGTCGTATAACCCAGAATCAGAAATCATACGATAAACTCTTCATACCAAAACTCAGTCCTAACAACCATATGGTTAACGGAAGATTTAAACTTATCGTCAATCGATTAAGTTCTATACGCCCCGTAAACACGGCATGAAAAGAAACACTCGTGACAAGGCTCCAAGAGTTACATGAGTCATCCTTAATATATACAATCAAATCCCGGAAGGCCAACACTTCACGAAGCACTGTGAATGTAGACGCTTCTCCCTGGGTCAAACTTACGCGACCCCTTGGTCCTGCGTCCAAACCGAAACAACAGTTTCTGGCTGCGAACATTCGCAAAACATCTCCAAGCCCGCGAACATTTCAACCACGAAATGCGGCACAAGGAAAACTCGACCTTCAGCACTGCGAGACGTCGCTAACGCTCGAAGGACATTCTTTTCCTCAAAACGTTCCAGACGAAATCCTCATCTCTAGAACTCAAAACATACAAACACACCTCTAAACGGTAACATGCCTCTAAACTGGCATCATTTCGTTGTTGCTGATCACAACAAACGAACTCTAACGTCCTAAACAGACAAATAGCCGCCCTTCAAGGGGTAGGCTCTCTTGCATCCGACAAGGATAAACATAGCGCGCTATACAAGAAATCCAAATTTTGGTTTAGCTATTCGTAAAGGAAGTAGCTCGACTCACGCCCAGACAAATCATATAAGCCGACAACAATTCGCGGATTTTAAACGCTACGAGTCAGGTTAAAATCGCAAACAGGCAAAACGAAAGCCGATTTGTCATCGCAAAGCCTCAGTCCGAGAGTAAACCTAGGTCTTGCCCTAAACCCAGCCACGCTGGATCTTGACATCTCACAGACATAGTATGGTATACGAGATCCAAAAATTTGTCTCTTCACTTAAGCCTATTCGTTTCACGAACTTTTCGCGTAAATCGGTAAACCGCGGAAAATCTCGCTTTATGCAAACAATAGATACGGTGATCATCAGGGAACTAGGAATGAGACGACAACTCACACCCTCTTTCTCATACTTCGAAAAAACTGAAGTTCATATATAATCGAAAAACAAATACATCAACAGCATCATGCTCGAAAGTCTTTCAGGACACATAACCAGACCATATAAGTCTCGCTGGAAAACAGATCACAAGGGTCTTAAACTCCAAAACGAACTACGGAAGGCTTGATCCCTACAACAAGGGTACGTAGGCAGCCTTCGAAAGGCGCAGCCCCAATCTTACCACTTTCAACGGAGCCTTTCAACCATTAATTCCGCCTATCTTACCTGACATGTCTTATCGCTCGCAAGAACATCACGAAGGTTCTAACGAGCTGGGGGGCTAACTTTTGGTGTCAAAATCGGTCACGACGGAATCAATGACTGAAAGTCTCTAGAAAGTATTTCTTGAAACAAAAAGTCTCGGATAATTTGAAAAGAAGTTATACGAGATTTTCTCAAATTAGAATATCCACTCTCTGTGAGATCGGAAGACTACGGGCGTGCGCGGACGAGAGTCCCCGGAAAGATCGGTCCGCTCGCCCAAGGACATCAAGATTCGATCACCATAAAAACCCTAAACACAAAAGAATCTGCCTCGAAACTTCGAAGAGGTCGTTCTCTCAAACTGTGAGGAACCAGAAAACGATCAAGATATCAAATCGAAGCCCTCGCCGAGATCTTCAGCCTGGCGCTGGCGGCACCCCGGCCTGGCGCCGGCGGCACGCGCTATGCGGGCCGGCCTGGCGCCGGCGGCACCCGTCACGCGGGCCGGCCTGGCGCCGGCGGCACCCCGGCCTGGCGCCGGCGGCACCCGTCACGCGGGCCGGCCTGGCGCCTGCGGCACCCGTCACGCGGGCCGGCCTGGCGCCGGCGGCACCCCGGCCTGGCGCCGGCGGCACCCGTCACGCGGGCCGGCCTGGCGCCGGCGGCACCCCGGCCTGGCACCGGTCGACGGCCCTCGTCCTGGTCTCGGTCCCATCGTGTTCGGTCTGATCCCAACTTGGCTTGTTTGGATCAATCATCGTGAGCTTGGGACGATCACGGCTACGGAATAAACATCCTTCGACTCGATTGGAATCGTCCTTGATGTTTTACGACGAAAACTAGAAGGATTGGATTTCTCGTAGAAGATATCGTATAAAACAAGGTCGATTAACTTGAACATCGATCGTTTAGGCTATACGGTTTATTTTACGAGAAAAATAGTATTTCCGAGAAATCGTATAAAACGTTCAACGACTTAAGACAAGTCCACGGACTTACTTACGATTTTAAGAATTCAGGCCCAATCAGGCTATGACGGTTTATCCGATTTTCGAACATCGGATAAACATCAAGTCACCGAGAACTCGAGGATAATTACGAAGATCGACGAAAATGGAATACTTCCTGAAGAGATAAGCTTGGGCCCAAAGGCGAGGTCCATCATCTTAAGGCAAACCGACCTAGGAGTGAGTATATAAGGAGAGCAAGAGCAGAGGAGAGGAAGATCCGAAAATCCTAGAATCTAGACTTAGAGAACTCCTGCTAGCTTAGAGAACTTAGAACTTAGGCGGTTAGGCCAGCGAGGCAGGACTTAGAACGTCTGGCCGCCTCTCATTCTAGTTTTATCTTCTCCGCAGACCCATGTTCCTCTCGGAAGGATCTAACTATCCCTTTACTCAGAGCTCCGCACATAGAAACCCTAGGCATTATCTTCGACATGCCCGCTTCTATGACCAACGCTCATACTAGACGAACCAGGCCCTAGAACGTCTGGCCGTCTCCTGCTCGCAAATCTCCGCTCCTCTCGGAGGGATCGGACAATTCTTTTACTTCAAAGCTCCGCACATAGAAACCCTAGGCATTATCTTCGACATGCCTGTTTCTATGACAAACGCTCATACTAGATCGAACCCGCCCAGACTGTTCGATCTCTTGTTCAATTCTTTCTAAACTGAACTACGTCCGACTTGATCCTCGAAAGGGGTACGTAGGCAGCCTTTCTTAAGGTCCAGTCTCAAATCTTAACAAAACTTTTTCCGCATTTATTCGGTCACTTGTCAGTTTCTGTCGCAGAGAATCCGGACCTTCAAGGAAAATCGGGTTAACTTGGCTTTCCTCCGCAATCTTATTCATTAAAATTGACGGTGTGAATTTCGTTTCCCACAGAGTAACCAAGGGAGACCTTTATTTGCTTGAAGACATTGCCCCTATTTCTAGTTCTTGTTACTCATTTATTTCTGTTTCTTCCTTGAATAAAGATGCATTGGGGCATGCTAGACTAGGACATCCAGGTGTCATGTTTAAAAATAATGAGAGGCATGTATCATGGAAAGCATTGTAAAACTGTCTTTGAAAGATTTTCTATTGTTTATGAGAAGTGTTTTGATTTGATTCACTCTGATGTTTGGACAGCCCCTTGCTTATCTAGAGATAATTTCAAATATTATGTCACATTCATTGGTGAAAAATCCAAATAGACCTGGTTAACACTCATTAAAACTAAGGATATGGTGCTTGATGCATTTAAAAATTTCCAGGACTATGTGACTAACCATTACAATGCCAAGATAAAGATTTTCAGGTCAGATAATGGTGGGGAGTACACAAGTCATGCTTTTGAGCAACACCTTTCTCAACATGGGATTCTGCATCAAACTAGTTGTCCATATACTCCTCAACAGAATGGAGTTGCTGAGAGGAAGAACAGGCATCTAATGGAGGTAGCCAGATCTATGATGTTTCACACGAGTGTCCCCAAGAGGTATTGGAGTGATGCTGTCATGGCTGCTTGTTATCTGATCAACAGGATTCTGATATCTTGCATATTTACATGTTTTTAGCTATCATATCTTGTGCATTTTGATCATTTAGATTAGGCATTAGGCATTTTTAGGTTCATATTGCATTCATATGTCCTTATTAGGTGTTGGAACGAGCTAAGGAGTGATTGGAGGTGTTTGGGAGCTTTGTGATTCAAAAAAAAAAAAAGATGAAGAATGGAGTTTGGCCAAGGTCAGGACAAGCCAAACCACGATCTAGACCATACCTTGGACGAGACCAGGACAGCCGGAACGGACCCATGGGCCAGGGACACTTACCTTGATGGATGAATGGCTGCGGGCTGGTCAGCTCGGGCTAAAGCACCCGCGCGGCCGGACATTAAAAGGACGGCTGGAGAAGAGCTGGGACATGGTCTGGTGCGAGGCCTGGAGCACGCGGGACGCATGACCCGCGCAGGATGAGAGAGCTCGGACATGGTCTGATGGTCTGGTGCACGGCCGGATGTGTGCGGGAAGCCATACCCGCGCGGCTTGGAAGAGAACGGACACGGCTCATGCGCGGCCTGGAGTGCGTGAGGACTGGCACCCACGCGGGACAAGACGTGGACGGACAGGACAGTGCGCGGGCTAGAGTGCTCGGGCCAGCACACCCGCGTGGGACAGGCCGGGAACGTGCAAGACGGACGCGCGGGACAGGATGCGCGGCCGGGCCAACCTCACTTACCCTGAGCGTTTTTTGCATTCTCTCTTCCTATTGGTCGAAGCCTTTATGATTCCAGGGACTTTTTAGTAATTTTTAATGACGTTTTTAGGTTTTCTAAGCCTTGTATAAATACCCTTGTATCCCAAAGTTGGGACTTAACATCTTTTCTCTCAAACAAACACTTTTAGATCTTGAAGAAAGATTTGGATCTTTGATCCTTTTCATCTCATTTCTTTGGTGTTTATTAGATTATCCTTCTCACTAATCATGTTTAGCCTTGAATCATCATTGATCTTGAGGTTTTCCATGGCTATTAGTGAGTAGATCTATCTAGGGTTCATGGGCTTGGGAGACTAAGGGTTATTAGGTGTAGATCTAAGATGTTCCAGGGTAGATCCTTCTTGATCCTTGCTTGTAGAGTGTTCTTCTTGCTATTTTGGAGTTGGCCTCTTCAAAAGAGAGCTATAGGCATTTTATGCCCGAAAGGTGTTCTATGAAATGCCTGAACCAACTCTTCAATGCTTTTAACATTCTTTACCAAAGAGATTTGTTGTTAAAGGTGTTAAGATAGCTAATGGACTAGTTCTTAATGATTGCTTTCATATTATTCAACCTAAGAGATTAGATGCTTGAGATATGTTAGTGAATGAGCATTCATCTAGGGATAGAGCTTGCTTAGGATTGTGTCTAGGCTTAAGGTGTTAGATTGATTGAAAGTTTGCCATCTTAGATTGAAGCTTGATCACCCAAAGTCAATTTCCTTGTCCCAAGAACCCCCTTGCCTAATATTGAGAAGAAAGTTCACTCTTTTATTGCATTATTAATATTGTCTTAGTTCATAGTCATCTTCACTCAATGGTTGCACTTAGATTAAGCATTGATTTGCATTCCCTTTGCATTAGAATCACTTAGGATTGGTTCGACAATCTTTTATATTATATCATTTGACCAGGAGCCTTGAAAACTCCTTCATCAAATTGGCGCCGTTGCCAAGTTCTAAGTTGATTTTGATATTGGGATTTAGTCATTTACTTGAGACTATGTCATTTTTTTTTATTGTGTTATTACTTCTCCTTGCTCTTTGCCCTTTGTATTTCAGGTGTATGATAACTAGAAGCATAGGTGCTTTAAACTTGACACCCACTGTTGAAGAAATTGCTACACATGAGAGGGAGATTGCAAGAAAGAGAAGAGAAGAAGAGGAATAGGCTCACTTGCAGAGATTGGGGTTTGATATGGAGAATCAGCCTCAAGATGGTGATGCCCTAGGGGGCAATGGTCCAATAGCTGACAGCATAAGACCACCTCGCCAGCCACAACAGCCACAGCGCCAAGCTAGAGCCATTGGAGCCTATGATCAACCTCACATTCATGGTTATAGGTTGGGGATCAGAGCACCAGCTGTGGAGAACAAAAACTTTGAGATCAAATCAGGGCTTTGCATTTGATTGAGAACAAAAAGTTTCATGGCCTTGCTGTAGAGGATCCCCTTGATCACTTGGACACATTTGATAGCTACTGTAGCTTGTCCAAGATTAAAGGAGTTTCTGAAGTTGCTTTCAAGCTGAGGTTGTTTACCTTCTCTTTGGGAGAGAAAGCACATCAATGGGAGAAGACTCTTCCAAGTGACACTATCACTACTTGGAATGAGTGCAAGAGGGCATTCCTAGAAAAATTCTTCTCTACCTCAAGAACAGCCAAGATCGGAAATGAGATCTCTAGCTTTCAGCAGAAGAATCTTGAGGGCTTTAGTGAAGCATGGAGAGGTTCAAGGGCTATTGGTCTCAATGCCCACATCATGGCTTCACCAAGGAGAGTTTGCTTAGTACCTTCTACAGAGGTGCTCTTCCAGAGTTCATGAGCAGATTAGACACAGCCAGCAATGGGTTCTTCTTGGACAGAACTGAGCAGGATGCTGAGGAGCTGGTGGAGAACATGGCCAAGAGTGACTCAGTCTACAGTGAGGAGCATGATAGGATCAACAGAGGCACTGATGAAGATGATCAGCACACAAGGAAGGCGCTGAAATCTCTCCAAGAGAAGTTGGACAAGATTATTGCAGAGAAGGCTAAGCAGGAGCAAATTAACTCCATTGGGAACCAGCAACAAAAGCAGCCTGCTGGGACTAATCAGGTTGATGGTGTAGAAGGTCAATAGGAGCTGTGATTCATCAATACTAATGGCATATGGTACAAGAAAGAGCCCAACTTCCAGTACCAAAACAACTACCAGCAAAGACCTTACTACAACAATCAGCAAGGAAGTTACCAAGCCAACCAGTCTACTCAGCCCCAAGGAAGCTCTTCTCAAGCTCAAACTCCAAGTTCAACCATGGAGTCTATGTTCAAACAAATCTTAGAAACTCAAGGGAGATTGGCTAAGGCATTGGAGATGAGTTCAAGAATGTCCATGACAAGATTGATGGGACTTATTCTGACCTCAACAACAAGTACATGCAACTTGCCTCTCATCTCAAAGCTTTGGAGAGCCAGGTTGCCTTGGAGCCCAATGGGATCTCTACCAGGAAAACCAGAGAAAAATCCCAAGGAATCTTGCAATGTCATCCTCTCTAATACTTCTTCAAAGATTGAGATGTGTACTCATGAGACAGAGGAGGATGAGATTGAAATGTTTGGAACTGATTTTGGGGATGTTGAGAGATTTGTTGTGGCCACAGCTGAAGCACATATTCTGAGGGATGCTGCCAAGAAGGCTGGGGTAAAGAGTCTGCAGAAACCTGAGTCTAGAGCTGAGACACTAACTGTGAAGAGAGCATACAACAAGCTGAAAGAGGTGAAGCATGAAGACACTGAGTTTGAGCTATCACCCTATGATAGGCTCCCCTTTCCCCAAAGAGTTCTCACCAAAGCTCAAAAGAAGGTGATCTCAAAGTTCAAGAAAGATCTTAGTGATGTTGGAGTCAAGCTTCCAGAGATATCAGGTATGCGTGAAGCTCATGTCAAGATGATGCTCATCAAGGACATTCTAGACCACCAGGCTGAAGTGGCTGATCTTTTTGACATCTCCATTCTGAAGATTGATCCACCAATCCCTCCAAAGTCCCTCCCTAAGCTTGAGTCTCAAGGGAAGTTCACCTTGTCTTGCTCCCTTGGTAAACTAACTATGGATGATGCTCTTGTTGATAGTGGTGCTAGTGTGAATTTCATTTCCTTGGATATGGTGAAGAGTCTTGGGATTGAAAGCATGGAACCAGATACTCCTTCTCTCACCTTTGGGGATTCTTCTTCTACAACCCCACTTGGCATAATCAAGGACTTCCCCTTGAAGATTGGATCCTGCACTATACCCATTGACCTCACTGTTTTGAAAATGGCATCTGAAGAGAGAGTCCCTTTCATCCTTGGAACTCCTTTCCTCACAACAGTTGGAGCTTGCATTGACTTTCCCAACAAGAAGGTTACCCTCATGCATGTCAACAAAGCTGTCTCCTATCCTCTCCAACCTCCAATGGAATCAGGCTATTGTGGGACAATCACTTGTGATACACAAGTTGTTGAGAAGCCCCAAGATGAAGTGGTTGTTGGTAAGAAAGAAGGTCTTGATGGAGAGTCTTCAAAAGAGTTGTGTGATGAGCACTTGGAAAGTGCTAAAACAGAGGGGATGAGTGGAGCCTCAAAGGCCACTCATGGTGATATCTCTTGTTTTTGATGAGTTTTTGATTCATATTATAGCTCATTTTAATCATTCTAGGTTCCATTTAGGCCATTACATTGCATTTGCATACTCATTTGCATATCATAGGGGTTGGAGTGCACAGTTGGAATGTTTGGGGTCAATTCGAGAGGTTATCTATGCAAATTACAAAGTTTGGGGCCGAATTGAAACCATCCAGAAGTTCAGGGACCAAGGCTGCAATTTGGAAATACTCACTGGGTTCAATTTGCACAATCGAAAGTTTAAGAAAGATTCGGGAGGTCATTTGCTCACATTCCAAAGTCTGGGTCCGAATGGAAATTAATCAAAACGTCAGGGACTGGGTTTGCAAATATGAAAATCCACCATTGGAGGAGCTGTCGAGCTTCTCGATCGAAGCTCAGTCACGACGGAGGTGGCAATTCCGGAGCTTCCATGGTGGATTCGTGTCGCGGTAAATCTCCTAGACGGTGAGGTTGAAGACGACGACGACTCAGAAGCTTGAGAGCTGCGGCGGAGGAGCTTCGTGGTGAGAGATGGAGACCGGACGCCATGGAGAAGCTGAACTCGAGAACGACCACGGCTTGGACTAAGCTTGTGTCGACTTTCAGAAGTGAAGAAGGAGAAGACTTGGGCTGTGCTTCACGGTGGAGCTGAGCTTGGAGTGATGAGTACGACGACGACAGGCAGCAGAGTCACTGCGGCGGATGATAGAGCACGAACCAGAACATGACGAGCTGAGAGCAAAGACGAACAGGAGAAGCTCAGATTGGTGAGCGGGTTGGTGTACGCGGGGTGAAGTACCCGGTCGGGAAACAAAGCTCAATCACACGGGTCATGGTCGTCGGGGTGCACAACCCGCTCGGGAAAGAAGACCAGAGCCAAAATTAAATGGTTGACCGGTTTATTTCGGTTTGACTTGGTTTAATTGAATCAAACCAGCTCGTTTTTGCCCTCTCTATATATAGTTGTAGATCTAAAAACCCTAATTTTATCTCATTTTCTCTCTAAAATTTTGCCTCATCTTGTAAAACTTGAATCTTTCATCAATCTAAGGATTTATTTCATTATCTTATATCTTGTTTCTCTTGATCATTAACATGATTAGCCTTGAATCTCACATAGATTTAAGGTTTCTCATGAAGATTAGAGAGTAGACACGCTTTGGATTCATGGGTTAGGGTGATTAAGGGTGATTAGTGAAGATCTAGGGTGTTTAGTGTTAGATCTACTTGTTTCCTTGCATTGATTTGGTGTTCTTAATGCTATATTTGAGTTGGCCTCTCAAACATAGAGCCATAGGCATTTCATGCCCGAAAGGTGTTCTATGAAATGCCTGAACCAACTCATCTATGCTTTTAGCTTGCTTTGCCTAAGAGATTAGTTGTCAAAGAAGCTAGGATTGCTATTAGACTCATTCTTTATGCTTGATTTGATCATTACAGCCAAAGAGATTTGGTGTACTTGGGTGATCATTGCAAAAGAGCATTCATCTGGAGATAGAGCTTGCTTAGTTTTGTTGTTTAGGCATAACGAGAATGTTTGATTGATTGCTTGACACCCTTAGATTGGATCTTAATTATCTAAAGTCAAGTCCCTAGTCCCATGGATCCTACCTTAGAATTTGATTGAGTTCTTGCACTTATTTCTTGATTGGATTTGAGATCACCTTGTTTATATTTTTAGGATCTTAGCTTGTTACCTTCATCTATCTTCTTGTTTGCTTAGATTAAGGAAGCTTGTGTATTCTTGGTGCTATAGATCACTAGTTCTCTGTGGATTCGACAACCTTTCTATACTATCATTTGACTTGGGAGCCTTGAAAACTTCCACTATCAAATTGGCGCCGTTGCCGGGGAACTAGTAGATTTATCATTAGGATTTCAATCTTTCTTGAGACTAAGCTTTATTTTCTTATGCTTTCTTTTGCTTTTGTATAGTTACTAACCTTTGCTTCTAGCTTTTGTTCTTGCAGTGATGGATTCAAGCTACTTTGAGAAGCCACAAGAAGAGGAAGATCACATTGAAGTTGAGCCATATGTGTATGTGGAGCCACCACCCTTTGATATACACATACTCACACCAGACCAAAGGGTGGAGTTGCATCGGCTTCAGAGAATGAAAGAGAATTGGGGCAAGCCAATGAGATCCCTGGCACGAATGATTAAGGTACACCTCATTAGGGATCGAGCAGAGTTTGAAGAAAGGGAGGTTACACAAAATGAGTTTGATGTTGCTTATGACCTTAAAGAGGTAATGTATTGGGTTCCACCACTCCAGCTGGAAGGTACAAGCATTTCCACTTTAGAACTTCAACTTGAGGAAATTTGCTTGCCTTGTGGTGAGAATATTGCCCATGATCTTGATTCTCATGTGCTCATAAATGAATGTCTTGATCTGATATGTGAAACTAGGAAACTAGATGAGTTGAGAATAGAAAAGCTTGTTAGAGATCATATTGAAGTCTGTTTTGACAAGAGTTATCTATGTGCTTCATTTGATCTTGAATCTGAGTTTTTCATTCTTAATGAACCTAGACCTCTTCTTTCACTTGCTGATATAGGGGATGAACTTGATGTGGATAAGCTCTTGCTTGAGATAGAAAACCCCCATGCTGAAAATTATCATGAGAATGTGAACATTGTGTATTATTTGGTTGATGGAGATAAAGTTGACTACTTTGTTAAAACTTCGTTTGAGCCTGTAGTTGACTTTGTGTTTCCACCAAATGCTTTTGATTCTCATGACCATTTGAACATCAAAGAGCATCTCATGATTCATGATACATTTTTAGTGAAGCTCTTTGATGAAAAATCTGTCTATTTTCTATGGACAGTAGTGTGCTCCTTTGCATACTTGGTTCCTTGTTCTCATAGGAGAAGGACCAAAGGTGCATTGGCTCAACCTTTTGATACTCATGATTAGCAAGCACACTAAGTCAAGCTAGAGACTTAAAACAAGCGCGCTTGGGAGGCATTCCCATGTTTATCCATTTTATATATTTCTTTATCTTTCTTTCTCTTAAGTTTTTTAATAAGGATAATTGAGGTTTTTCAGGTTGGGTCTAAGGCTAGACAAGAGGTGAAAGCCGGCCAAGCATTGCAACTCTAGACAGCTGCATACACTTCTCCACTTCAGCCCTCTCTCCTGGTGGACCAAATCTGAGGCCAAGGGTCCTCTACCACCCAATTCAGCCAATAACTCCCAGTATGTGTCACTCCATCTTTGTACATATTTAATTATCATGTTTATTTCTTTCCCTTAGATCTCTTCTTTGAGCTTGCTCTCACACAAGGGACTGTGTGAAGTAAGTTTGGGGGAGAGTCTACTATCTCACAACATTTTCTGTTTTGTTTACTTGTCATGAGTCTCATGCATTGCATTGCATACTTATTTGCATAGAAAATCCAGAAAAATTTGAAAATTTGAAAATTTCAAGCATTTAGGTTCATATCTTGCTTCATTTGCATCTTTAGGATTGAGTCTAGAAGCATATAGATTGCATTCATGCATTAAGAGCACCTTGCAAAGAACTCATGCTTAGTACTCAATATGATATCCTTTGTAATCATGGCAAGTAGCTTGAGCATTCTTTTGAAAACTTGTAGACTTCGAGCTTTGAAAACTCCTCTTGAAACTCATTGATTATAGAAGCTCACCTTTTGAATTAAACTCCAGTCTTATTTGAACTTGATGTCTCTTGCTTATGGTTCTTTGAGTGCTGAGTCATGGCTATACACACTTGAGTTGTCTCACCCATTTTACCAATCTTTTTAGACAAACTCAAGTGGCACTCCAAGCCCTTAAACCCTTTCCTCCTTTCAAGCCTTCATTGTTTGTTGAGTGAGGCCTTCTTTGGAAAGCTTTACATGTGCATAATGTTGAGAGTATTGGGAACGACAATGCTTGGTCTCCATTTTAGCTAGATTAGACACTCATATTGTCTAGCTTCTAGGATGGGGGTGAGGGTTGTATGGTGTGATCTTGGGAGTGTGAAAGGTTTATGAAAGAAAAGGTTGACTCATGGGGCTCTAAAGTTATAAGTGATTAAGTCTAGAAAGGATAAGAGAAATTAAAAATTGTAAGCTCTAAGTTAATAAGAAAGTCTTGGCCCCCATATATTAAAAAAAAAAGAGAAAAAGAATAATGAAAAGGGGGCTAGCAATGTTTAGAAAGAGCTGATAAAAATTTAAAATGTGAAAAATCCCTTGTAGACTTCAATAAGAAAGAGTTCTAAGTGAGAAAGTATCTTTGAGTATTTTGGGGGAATCTTTGGGTGAGAGATGTGAGTGGTATTTTGACATTGGGAATAAGGATGTAACTTATGTATTTAGGGAAAGGGTAGAACAATGGAGATTGAGCATTGTATGCATGAGTTGATCCCTTTCTTAGATATATTATGTGCAATGTCAAAGCTACTTTTTTTTTAGAGTAAACCACCTTTAAAGATCTTTCTTGAACCCCTTGATTTACTTTGCATCAAAACTTTTTGCTTACCAAACCAAATGACTTGGACCATTAGACCATTTGCAAGAATTCTATTGAGTTTGCTTAATGATTGTAAGAGAGTTGATGGATTTGTGGTTGGTGGATTCATGGAGATGAGTGTAGAGGTCAAAGGATTTAAGATAGGCCTAGAGAAGATAGAGTTAGAAAAAGTGTTTGCTCTTGCTATTTGATATGATTATGTAAGGATATCATGTTGATGACTATGATGAGTTTCTTTTGGTGATGAGGATCCACTTTCAAACATTTTTTCCCTTGATTGTTTTTGAAGTTTACTTGAGGACAAGTAAAGGACTAGTGTGGGGGAGTTGATATCTCTTGTTTTTGATGAGTTTTTGATTCATATTATAGCTCATTTTAATCATTCTAGGTTCCATTTAGGCCATTATATGGCATTTGCATACTCATTTGCATATCATAGGGGTTGGAGTGCACAGTTGGAATGTTTGGGGTCAATTCGAGAGGTTATCTATGCAAATTACAAAGTTTGGGGCCGAATTGAAACCATCCAGAAGTTCAGGGACCAAGGCTGCAATTTGGAAATACTCGCTGGGTTCAATTTGCACAAACGAAAGTTTAAGAAAGATTCGGGAGGTCATTTCCTCACATTCCAAAGTCTGGGTCCGAATGGAAATTAATCAAAACGTCAGGGACTGGGTTTGCAAATATGAAAATCCACCATTGGAGGAGCTGTCGAGCTTCTCGATCGAAGCTCAGTCACGACGGAGATGGCAATTCCGGAGCATCCATGGGGGATTCGTGTCGCGGTAAAGCTCCTAGACGGTGAGGTTGAAGACGACGATGGCTCAGAAGCTTGAGAGCTGCGGCGGAGGAGCTTCGTGGTGAGAGATGGAGACCGGCGCCATGGAGAAGCTGAACTCGAGAACGACCACGGCTTGGACTAAGCTTGTGTCGACTTTCAGAAGCGAAGAAGGAGAAGACTTGGGCTGTGTTTCACGGTGGAGCTGAGCTTGGAGTGATGAGTACGACGACGACAGGCAGCAGAGTCACTGCGGCGGATGACAGAGCACGAACCAGAACATGACGAGCTGAGAGCAAAGACGAACCGGAGAAGCTCAGATTGGTGAGCGGGTTGGTGTACGCGGGGTGAAGTACCTGGTCGGGAAACAAAGCTCAATCACACGGGTCATGGTCGCCGGGGTGCACAACCCGCTCGGGAAAGAAGACCAGAGCCAAAATTAAATGGTTGACCGGTTTATTTCGGTTTGACTTGGTTTAATTGAATCAAACCAGCTCGTTTTTGCCCTCTCTATATATAGTTGTAGATCTAAAAACCCTAATTTTATCTCATTTTCTCTCTAGAATTTTGCCTCATCTTGTAAAACTTGAATCTTTCATCAATCTAAGGATTTATTTCATTATCTTATATCTTGTTTCTCTTGATCATTAACATGATTAGCCTTGAATCTCACATAGATTTAAGGTTTCTCATGAAGATTAGAGAGTAGACACGCTTTGGATTCATGGGTTAGGGTGATTAAGGGTGATTAGTGAAGATCTAGGGTGTTTAGTGTTAGATCTACTTGTTTCCTTGCATTGATTTGGTGTTCTTAATGCTATATTTGAGTTGGCCTCTCAAACATAGAGCCATAGGCATTTCATGCCCGAAAGGTGTTCTGTGAAATGCCTGAACTAACTCATCTATGCTTTTAGCTTGCTTTGCCTAAGAGATTAGTTGTCAAAGAAGCTAGGATTGCTATTAGACTCATTCTTTATGCTTGCTTTGATCATTACAGCCAAAGAGATTTGGTGTACTTGGGTGATCATTGCAAAAGAGCATTCAACTAGAGATAGAGCTTGCTTAGTTTTGTTGTTTAGGCATAAGGAGAATGTTTGATTGATTGCTTGACACCCTTAGATTGGATCTTAATCATCTAAAGTCAAGTCCCTAGTCCCATGGATCCTACCTTAGAATTTGATTGAGTTTTGCACTTATTTCTTGATTGGATTTGAGATCACCTTGTTTATATTTTTAGGATCTTAGCTTGTTACCTTCATCTATCTTCTTGTTTGCTTAGATTAAGGAAGCTTGTGTATTCTTGGTGCTATAGATCACTAGTTCTCTGTGGGTTCGACAACCTTTCTATACTATCATTTGACTTGGGAGCCTTGAAAACTTCCACTATCACATGGCAAGAAGAAGATGGTGAAAGAGCCTCATCCTCCACCTCTTGATTTTCTCCCACACACCCTCACTCTCCATCCAAAGCAGCTCAAAGATGGTGTCCTTGAGTACAAGATCAAGCATAAGGGCAGATCCACACCATTCTCAATGGCTAGAGCCATAATCATTCCTCTGCTCAAAGATGACCCAATCAAGCTTCAAGAGCTTCTCTCTCAGGTCCTCACCATCACTCTTGAAGCTGGGAAGGATCCACCTTCTCACTAGTCCAAGAAAAAAAGTAGTCAAGCTAGTGACTCAAAACCAGCTCACTTGGGAGGAAATCCCATGGTTATCCTTGTACATAGCTTTGCAATTTCAATTTTTCTTTAAGTTTTAATAAAAGTGGTTGAGGTTTTTGATATCACTCAAATTACCCTAAGGAGTGACTTTACTCTCTCAAATAAGAGGTTCAGTTGTAGTAATTAGGGATCGAATCCACAGAGAGCTAGTGTACAAATAAGATGCAATATTAATGACTATGCTAGGTTGAAAATAGTTTAAAGTAAAGTGCAGGTTTTGCTGAGTAAGAATAAGATTACTCAGTTGAAAGGATTTGGTTTTGAAACAGTAAAGAAAAGTAGTTAGATTCAGGGTAAGTATTCAGGAATTCAGGATTATAAATACTATAAAGGCTAACAAGTTGCTTGCATGATATGTCAGAGCTCAACACTTATTAAATGAATCCATAAGCTCTCGCATTATTTAGACCATCTATTACTTAGATGCTAAATGGTGTTGCGGTCGGCTACTCTGCCGATGGTATCGATCGATGGTTCAATAGGAATATCGACTGATACACCTCTAGCTACGTCGATCGATTACTCTATAGGAGTATCGATCGATACGACTCTAAACAAGCTTTATGCGCAAGTTGATACAGTGCTCACCATGATCTTAGATCAGATTTCCCATATCTCAAGAGGGTCATAGCATGTTTAGGATGTTGTCAGGTATTGCATGTAATAAACAATGCAATCCAAGTTCATGTTCTAGGTAGCTAAGCTAGAAAAAGCATTAGTGAACAATCCTAACAGTAAATATCACAACTATAGCAATTGTAGGTTGGGGCTAATCCCTCATATCCTAATTAAACCCTTAATCTAACAAATGAATCTACTCAAACATGGCTAAGTAGTTCATAGCAACAAGGTAATAATAGAAGTTCATAGACCTATTAGAGGGTGAACACTTAGGTTCCAATCACAAATATCTTTCGATCTCTCCTCTAGGTCTAGAATTCTATAACCTTTGTTAACAAATAAAGAACTAGAAGAAATAAGTAGAAGTAGAAGAAACTTGAATAAAACTTGTATTGTGTATATTGTGTAAAAAAGCTTGTCTGTAAAAAGGACTTGTCTCTAATGCCAAAACACTTAGGCATATATAAATATGAGTTCATTAGGTTAAAAAACTCGTCAAAGGCATTCTTGTAAAATGTGATATCTTGGGCTTCAAGTTCGGCCAGGTCCAACTTGTCTTTCAGCCGCCTCAGTATCGATCGATAGTACAGGGTGTACATCGATCGATTATAGTCTCGATGTATCGTCCTTTGGCTAATGTGTGTCGATCGATTGCACAGAGTGTGCATCGATCGATGTGTAACTCTGGTGTCGACCTCTGGTCTTGATCACAGGTGAACTCTTCTTTAAGCTCCAAAAAGGCACCTAAAAACATCACTTTTCTCCAAAATGCTTCTGAACCTGAAAACATACCTAATAGACTTCAAAACATAGATAATAGTAGTAAAAACACTCATATACCAGGGGTAAAAATGGGTAAAATCCATGGTATATCAACTCCCCCAGACTTAGCCTTTTGCTTGTCCTCAAGCAAACACACAGGCAGTCTTTATGAAAGAGGTTTTGAAAAGCAGGGGCTAAATCAAATTCAAACTTAGAATCATAACCTCTACTTTGTTGCAAACCACATCTAAGAGTTTGTCAATCACAGAAGCACATTATGCAATATCCTAATTAAACAACCTTGATCATCTAGCCAACAACTTAGCAATCATGTCTGACTAACCCCTCTACTGTTTCATTTCTGTACATAAAATTAAAAGTGCAGGCTTTACCTTGGGAGTATCGATCACAGGATGCAAGGTTGCTCAAACAAGTATCTGGACCTGCAGGTAAAAATTAGTTCCTATCCTCTCTCTCTACTATTTCTCTCCTAGTCAAGTCTGCTTCATTTGCAAGACATTGACCAAGATTAGACAGGCTTCCATGAATCAAGCCTTAATGATTGCAGCCACCAAGTCCTGTTCACTTCTTTTTGACCTATATCCTAGGATTCATTGTGAAGCAAGTCTTGAAGGGGGTAACCACCAAGCCCTGTTCGAACCCTTTACCTATAGAATTCTTATGAATCAAGTCTTGAGGGGGGTAACCGCCAAGTCCTGTTCGAATTCCTTCCTAGTTAATGACTAACTAATCCTAGAACATAAATTTAAGATAACTTAAATAAGAACCTTGTGAAAATTAAATCTAATTTCGAAAATGAAAGAGAGAGGGTGATAAAACTATCTACACAAGGCATTTACCTTCCATACTTGTTTGAAGCATCCGATCACATGTATACCATGCCCCAAGACAAGCAAAGAATTGTCAGGTTAGGTTGGAAATCAGCTTTAGTTCCTCCAGACAATCAATGAAAGTGTTGTCATAGCTGACAGGTGATCGACTTTAGCATCTATAGTACATTCTGCATCAACAAATCTAAGAATGGTGCCTAAAAGATTGGTTAGATAAAAAGCGAAAATTATCATTATCCCTTTCTTGACTCAAGAAAAACCATTTTGAAAACATTTTTGGATGAAATCAAAACGTAAACAGCATCAGTAATCATCCCCCCAGACTTAAATCATACACTGTCCCCAGTGTATAACCAGTCCAGTGAAGGCATAGGCAATAATAAAGTACACTGATATCAAAAAAAAAAATTAGAACGATATACCTAACCGCGATGCGTATCGATCGATGTTGAGTCGCATTCGTCGATCGCTTCAGTTTGGTTCATGTCGATCGATATCGACTGTGTCATGTCGGTCGATTTCAATGGCAATCGTCTAGTTGTAGCTGCAAAGAAAAACAAATACGAAAAATAAAATCCTAAAGATAAAATAAAATGAAAAACTACCTAACAGTGGGTTGCCTCCCACTCAGCGCTTTGATTATAGTCATCTAGCTTGACATTGGATGGAATGAGCTACTGAGATGAAGTCCAGGTACTTGTTGAGAAACAAGTATCCTCTGTATCTTTCTTCTCGCCGAACCATGCGTCAAATAGGCTTCTTGTGGCTTCATATTCTCTGGTTCGTTTCTTCTTTATCTCAATCAACTCATCAGTGATCCTTTGAATCCTTTCTTCATGACCTTCAATGCTGAACTCGTGCCATCCTAACTTCCTGTAGGCATGTTCTGAAAGATCACCGAGCTCCGCTTGCATTGAATCAAGGCGTTGGATCATTTTGTCGTGGATGGAGCTGGTATCGATCGATTCCTTTGTTGAAATGTTGGTCGATGGCTGTTGAAGTCCATCGATCGATGCGCTGGGCCTTCTGTCGATCGATTCTAAAGGTGCAGGTCTGCTCGCAAGCTGCCTCTGAATGACTTTAATTTCTTTCTGCATCCCTTCTATGCTAGATTCCATGCTTCCAACCTCGTTAACAAGCGGGAAATACGTTTGGTCTAGACGTCTATCTTGTGAATCGTCAACGCTTGTTATTGCTGTGTAGACTTCATCAGCTAATTTATCCAAATCGGCTCTGGTACAGATCTCTGAAGTTTGTATATCGATCGATGCAATAGGTTCTTCATCGGTCGATTTTTGCTTCTGCAGATTCTCGTGAAGCTTCTCTGCAAAGAGCTTCATCTGGCCGTCGATTTCAGTCAATCGCCTATCGATCGATGTGAGGTTGAGCTCGTCGATCGATGCAATCGATGCAGCCTGATAATCGAGTTGACGTTGGAACTTCTCAGCCTCCTGCTGCATAGTATCTATTCGTAGTGAGAGTTCCTCCACTTCTTTGTCTACTAAGAAGTGTATATCAGCAATTTTCCTCTCAACTGCTTTCAGACGAGTCAATCCTCCAAAAGGATTGCAAGGTGCAGCGGGGTTCATATCTGCATGTGCTTCATTGATAAGGCGGATAGATCTCTTTATCTCTTCTGTGCAGATGCTTAGATCCCCTAGGTTGTGAAAGATACGTTCACAGGTTGTGGTTTGTTTGCTGCTGAGACGAGCTTCTGCTTTCTTCAATTCTTTCCAGATATCTCCAAGAGACTCATCAACCTCATGTTTTGAGTAAGTGGTCGATGGTGTGGGTTCCGTATTGATCGATCTGGATGTTACTCCGTCGATCGACATTGATCTTTTCTGGCTATGGTTTTGTGCGTTGCGAAGATCTTCAAGTTCCAGCTCAAGACGTTGAACCTTCTTGAGTAATCCCTGGTCTGCACTGAACATCCAGTTCATCTCACTGCGAAGCTTGTCTGTGGCCTCTTCTAAACTCTTTTCCATGGAGAGCTTTTCCCATTTGCGTTCTCCAAGTAAACCGGTGAACATCTCGTTGATCTCGTCTTTGGTGTAGGTTTCTTGCACCAATTCTCTTCTTGTAAATGAACTAGCGTGCTCTGGTAGACAGATGTAGGAGCGCTCGTCCATTGAAGTTCTTTGGAGCAGTTTCTTGATGTCGTCTTTAGAAATACTGATGACGTCACCATCTATTCCTCTAGCAAAGCCATTCTCGTCTCTGTAGACCCCATACTCATCTCTCTGCTCCCAAAAGAATTTTCGAACTCCATATCGAAAGGCTCTCTTTCCGAATTCGGGACACTTATCGATCGATGCAACAACACTCTGTATCGATCGATTTCTGTTGAAGATATGGATCCTTCCTGTTGAGATGGTTATCCTCAGCTTCCTTTGGCTCGGTTGTTGTGTCTGCCTCCTGGTGCTGATAATGGTGGTCTGGTCCGTAGCGTTGTTGCTGGAATAGGTTTTGGGATCCATTGGCTAACTGTAGGACGTCTGCAATGTCTTCTCTGGATATGTGGAGTGTTCGTCCATCCATTGAGCGTGCAAAGCCTTGAGAATCCCTGAAAAATACCAAACTCATCCGGGATTAGATTACCGAGATTAAGTACATTTGAATTTGTTACCTGGGATGGTTGGGTGTATGTATCGGTCGATGGCACAGGTTTTGAATCGGTCGATGGTTGTTCAGGCCTATTGGTCGATTGTACTGGTGCCATGTCGATCGATGAGACTGCTTCGGGTTGGGTGATGTATGTTGGTGTGGCGGTCTCGACCGCAAAGCTCTCGTACTGGTAGTCGCTTGCCCAGCTCCAAATTGAGTAGTCTCCGTCTCGCGTGTTGTGACTGTGTTGTCGAATGATGCGAGGCAAGTAGTATCGATTGATGGGGATGTGGTCCTTTCGATCGATGTCGTGATTCTGAGGTTGTGGTGGAGAAGTCGATCTTCATCTTCTGGAAGGTTGTGACACTCTATAGCTCTCTCCTCCTCGTAATCATCAGTATACTCCTCAATATGAGTAGTATTTGCAGCATGTGGTGGGATGTAGTAGTCATTCTCCCACGTGTTTATTTCGAAATCACCTTCTTGAAACTCCTCCTCGATCTGATTGAATAGTGAATCGATCGATGACCATGTGTGGCTGTCGATCGATCTCGGTTCACCAGAGATGATCGATGAGACAGTGCTACTATCGATCGATTCCGCGGTCTCTGTCACGTATTCGCATTGTGAGTCATATTCATCTCCACAATAGCAAACAGCTACAAGGTCTGAGCCGTCTTGGATCTTCTTAGGGACCTTGATGACTCGTACTAGATCATAGTAGACCGTAGGGTTGATCAGGGTTAGGCACAGTGTGTTTGTCTGAAGGTTGCAGACTGCTCCAACTGTGGCTAGGAAGGCTCTTCCAAGTAGCAAAGAAGTAGGTAGGGTTATCTTGACGTCCAAGACATGGAAGTCTACTGGAATTAGGGCTTCTCCTATGGTAACCTCAAGGTTTCTCACAATTCCTCCAGAGTTCTGCTGAGAACAATCCACAAAGATGAACGATTCTTCAGTAGGCTCTATCTTCAGACCTAGATGGTCTGCTATCACCTTGGGTAAGATGCTAACTCCAGATCCTGTGTCACAAAGGGCAAGTGGGAAGTTGATCCCCTGTACTGAGCAAGGAACAACAAACTTTCCTGGATCCTCCCTCTTCTCTAGTTTGATCCTCCTCTTCATACTTTCTCTGACTTGGTTGAACATCCTCTTAATGTCTTCTTCTGACTCCTTAGTTTCTCTGAAAAACATCCACAATCTGTGTGAAAAGTAGGCTTCTTCAAAAGGTTTCTCTGTAGGTATCCTTAGAACTCTCTTTCTGAAACTTGCCAAATCTTTCTAATTAACTCCTCTTTTAAGGTGTTTAGGAACCTTCTCTTTCCTTTTTCTGAGAACTCTGTCATCTTTTTCCTTTTCTATCTCCATTGGATCAATAATATTCGTGGGTTTCTTCATTATGGCGGTTGGTGGGTTTCTGGAAGGCTTAGATTGTTCCCGGAGTGCATTAAGTCGTGCAACATCTATCTTGGGAAGTTGCACTCGGCGTGTGATAACTGAATATCAATCGACAACATCTGGAGTGTGTCGATCGATTTCTTTATCATTCGGTCAATCGATGGGACTTCTGTCCTGTCGGTCGATGTGGTAAGGGCTGGGCGGATGTGGGTGCTTTGCTGCGAACTCCTCGTGAGTAAGTATCTTTACGGTGTTGCACTCGTTGGTAGATCTTTCAAGATCCATCGGTCGATGCTCATCTTGTTCCACCGATCGATTGGTGTTGCGTACATCGATCGATGTGGTGATCCTGACATCGATCGATTCCAGTGTTTGCCGCCAATACTCTCAATCTGGAAGTCTCTCTCTTGTAGCTTCTCTTGCTTTACCACTCTCCAAAAATCATCCTCTATGATAGCACTGACGTTGTGGCCTGTTGTTTCTTCTCCAGTCCCTTTCCCTAAAGCTTCCTGCTTCTTAACAGCTTCTCCTGTCTGAATCACTTGAGTCTCTAGTTTCTTCACATGGGTACTCAAAGCATCAAGCTTTGTGTTCAAAATGGTGTAGACAGCGTCGATCTTTCCATTGAAGTTCACCTCTAACTGTTGCTGGCTTTCAAGAACTTTGCTAAGCATGTCTTCTAGCTTTCCTTCTGGGGTTGGTGTGGGTGGCTTCATGTAAGATGAGTTTCCATAACTCCTGTTGTTGTTGGGGTTGCTGCTGTTGAAGTTTCCTCTCTGTCCTGCAAAGTTTCTGATTCCTTGGTTTCCAGATCTCTGAAATCCGGTTCCACTGATCCAGTTGACTTCTGCTTCTATGTAGTCATCTTCTTCATCAGCTTCTGCATCCTCTACTGAGCAGATTTGCTTGTTTAGCAGTTTCTGAACATTGTCAAGTGTAACTTGTACCTCAATTATCTGTTCCTTTCCAAGGAACGCTGCAGATCTTGCTCTTACAATGTTCGCTGTGCTGTTGCTGGATGCTAGGTTGTCTATTAGCTTCACAGCATCTTCAGGATTCCTTGTAGTGAAGTTGCCTTCACTTGCAGTGTCTAGAGCCATTTGATATTTCAGTGCGATGCCTCTGAAGAAAATGTAGAGCAGCTGCACTTTGTTGAATCCATGGTGTGGGCAGTCTCGCTGGTAAGACTTGAATCTGATCCAAGTATCCTTGAATGACTCTCCAGGCTCCTGATTAAATGTTGCAATTTTTCTCCTTAAGTCTTCAGCGCGCGCATCATCAAAGAAGTTACGGAGAAATGCGTTTTTGATGTCGCTCCAGGATGTAAGAGATCCTGGTGGTAGCTGCTTAAGCCACTGTAAAGCTCCTCCAGATAAAGAGTGTTTGAAGAGCTTACAGAGAAGGTATTTCACAGGGACTCCATTGGCTTTGATAGCAGATATGATATCCTTGAACCTCTCCAGATGGTCCATGGGATGCTCACTGGACAGCCCATAGTAAGGTATCTGTCCCACAAGGGTGTAGTACTGCGGCTTGAGCTCGAAATCGCCTCTTTGAATAGCAGGGGGACGAATGGCTGATCTGTTGGTGTAGAACTGATCTGGACGGTTGTAGTCAGCTAGTGTTCGAGCAGCCTCTTCTACAGGTTGAACAGCTCCTGTAGGTGCAGTTTCTGGCTCAGGGATTACTTCATTCTGAGCGTTGAGTTTCTGACCTGCTTCATTACGAAGGTGACCTTCTTGGTCACGCAAGTCTCCATTCTCATCTCGTGTGAGAATAATAGGCGCAACCATGACTCACGGAGTAGTATCGATCGATATACGGTTAGGGGTATCGATCGATGTCGGATGAAAGATGTCGGTCGATGGTGAAGTGGTGTCGGTCGACGTGAAAGTGCGAGTATCGGTCGACGAAGACGGTGTCTCGGTCGACGAAGACGGTGTCTCGGTCGGCAGGGGTGCGTCGGTATCGATCGACAGGCAGTTGATGGTGTCGATCGATGCGGAATGGATTTCCTTGCGGATGGAACGTTCCAAGCTAGCAGGGTCTTCTGAGAACAAAAGTCGGGATTCCTTGTTGCTTCTGGTGCTGCTGGGCATGTACCTGAAAAGACAAGAAAAAATTTTGTGTCAGAAAACAAATTAAAATAAAAATAGAAATAACCTAGACCTAATCAGATTAGATCCTATTGTATCATAGCTCCCCGGCAACGGCGCCAAATTTGATATCACTCAAATTACCCTAATGAGTGACTTTACTCTCTCAAATAAGAGGTTCATTTGTAGTATTTAGGGATCGAATCCACAGACAGCTAGTGTACAAATAAGATGCAATCTTAATGACTATGCTAGGTTGAAAATAGTTTAAAGTAAATTGCAGGTTTTGCTGAGTAAGGATAAGATTACTCAGTTGAAAGGATTTGGTTTTGAAACAATAAAGAAAAGTAGTTACATTCAGGGTAAGTATTCAGGAATTCAGGATTATAAATATTATAAAGGCTAACAAGTTGCTTGCATGATATGTCAGAGCTAAACACTTAATAAGTGTATCCATCAGCTCTCGCATTATTTAGACCATCTATTACTTAGATGCTAAATGGTGTTGCGGTCGGCTACTCTGCCGATGGTATCGATCGATGGTTCGATAGGAATATCGACCGATACACCTCTAGCTACGTCGATCGATTACTCTATAGGAGTATCGATCGATACGGCTCTCAGCTAGCTTTATGCGCGAGTTGATACAGTGCTCACCATGATCTTAGATAAGCTTTCGCATATCTCAAGAGGGTCATAGCATGTTTAGGATGTTGTCAGGTATTGCATGTAATAAACAATGCAATCCAAGTTCATGTTCTAGGTAGCTAAGCTAGAAAAAGCATTAGTGAACAATCCTAACAATAAATATCCCAACTATAGCAATTATAGGTTGGGGCTAATCCCCCATATCCTATTTAAACCCTAAATCTAACAAATGAATCTACTCAGACATGGCTAAGTAGTTCATAGCAACAAGGTAATAATAGAAGTTCATAGACCTATTAGAGGGTGAACACTTATGTTCCAATCACAAATATCTTTGGATCTCTCCTCTAGGTCTAGAATTCTATAACCTTTGTTAACAAATAAAGAACTAAAAGAAATAAGTAGAAGTAGAAGAAACTTGAAGAAAACTTGTATTGTGTATATTGTATAAAAAAGCTTGTCTGTAAAAAGGACTTGTCTCTAATGCCAAAACACTTAGGCATATAAATATATGAGTTCATTAGGTTAAAAAACTCGTCAGGGGCATTCTTTTAAAATGTGATATCTTGGGCTTCAAGTTTGGCCAGGTCCAACTTGTCTTTCTGGCGCCTCAGTATCGATCGATAGTACAGGGTGTACATCGATCGATTATAGTCTCGATGTATCGTCCTTCGACTAATGTGTGTTGATCGATTGCACAGAGTGTGCATCGATCGATGTGTAACTCTGGTGTCGACCTCTGGTCTTGATCAAGGGTGAACTCTTCTGTAAGCTCAAAAAAGGCACCTAAAACATCACTTTTCTCCAAAATGCTTCTGAACCTGAAAACATACCTAATAGACTCCAAAACATAGATAATAGTAGTAAAAACACTCATATACCAGGGGTAAAAACGGGTAAAATCCATGGTGTATCAGTTTTCAGGTCGAGCCAAGCACTAGAGGAGTGAAGAAAGGTGGTGATTGACATGTAGCAGCCTCCTCTGGTTGCTATGAACCAAGCCAGCTCCTAGCCCCAACACCAAACAGCACGCCCAAACCTCTTTCTTAGGTATCACTCCAACCCTTCTTGTATATACATTTGCTTCTGTCTTGTTGGGGTATCTCCTTCTCTCTTACTCACACAGAGACTGTGTGATTTAAGTGTGGGGGACGTACCAAGTATTTGATCATGTTTGCTTTGTGATTGAGAGTCTCATGCATTGCATTGTACATTCATATATGCAAAGAAAAACCAAAAAAATTTAAAATTTTTTTGAATCATGTAGTTGCATCACTTGCATCTTTAAGATTGAGTCTAGAGCATCTAGGTTGCATTCATATGCATATGGAGCATTGCCTTGTAAAGAACACTTGTTTGCACTGAATTTGACACCCTAGTTAAACATATCAAGTAGATTAAGCATCTTTTGAAAGGCTTGCATGCTTTGAGTCTTGAAAACTCTTCTTGAAACTTGCTTGCTTGCTTGATATTGACATTGTTCTTGAAACCAGCTCCATCCTGAAGTTGGACTTGAATGAACTTAACTTCTCTTGCATATGGGCATTTGCATACTTGATCATGGATCTCTGATGAGAGGCCTTTTCAGGTCCTAATCAAATGATGTAGTATAAAAGATTGTCGAACCAATCCTAGGCGATTTCAATGCAAAGGGAATACAAGTCTATGCTTAATCTAAGTGCAATCAAAGGAGGGGAGTGAAATGAACTAGAACTAAAACTAAACTAAAATGCAATAAAGTAATGAACTTTCTTTCTCAATGAGGCAAGGGGGTTCTTGGGACAAGGGAATTGACTCTGGGTGATCAAGGTTCAATCCAAGATGCCAACTTTTCAATCAATCTAATTCCTTATGCCTAGACAACAAAACTAAGCAAGCTCTATCCCTAGATGAATGCTCTTTTGCAATGATCACCCAAGTACACCAAATCCCTTTGGCTGTAATGATCAAAGCAAACATGGAGAATGAGTCTAATAGCAATCCTAGCTCCTTTGACAACTAATCCCTTAGGCAAAGCAAGCTAAAAGCATAGATGAGTTGGTTCAGGCATTTCATAGAACACCTTCCGGGCATGAAATGCCTATAGCTCTATGTTTGAGAGGCCAACCCAAATATAGCATGAAGAACACCAAATCAATGCAAGGAAATGATAGATCTAACACTAAACACCTTGGATCTACACTTAATCACCCTTAGTCTCCCAAGCCCATGAACCCTAGATAGATTTACTCACTAATAGCCATGGAAAACCTTAAAATCAATGATGATTCAAGGCTAAACATGATTAGAGAAGAAGAAAATCTATTAAACACAAAAGAAATGAGATAAAAAGGATCAAAGATCCAAACTTTCTTCAAGATCTTATTATTTTTTTGAGAGAAAAGAAGTTCTATCTCTTAATGAGATTACAAGAGTATTTAAAGGAGGCTTGAAAGCCCTAAGAAACATAAAACAAGATTACTAAAAAGTCCTTAAGCAAAATTGGTCTCAGCCAATGAGAATGGAGCTTGAAATTCGGTCAGGGGAGACTCAGAGCCATCCAACCCGGTCTGGCCACCCCGGCCTGTCCAGTTCTGGCCTCTGTCCAGCCCGTCCGGGTGCTGTTCCCCGGTTCTTCCTCCCCGGCCGTCCGGACGCCTTGATCCGTCTCTTCCCGTCCGGCTTCACCAACCCGGACCTGTCTACCCGGTCTGGTCACCTCCAGCACAAGCCAGACGACCGGGTACCTGTCCCAGGCTCAGTCATCCCGGACTGGACCACTTCCATCCATCTGTCCTTTTCCCGGCCGGCTGTCTCTACCCGGCTGTCTCTACCCGGCCATCCTGACATGCTTCAAGTGAATTGATCATAACTTCTCCAATACACGTCCAAATGACTTGAAACAACTTCCATTGGAAAGCTAACTCAATTTGCTGTGTCTCCACAAAATCATAGCAGCAGGAGACATCTCTAAGACCTCTGTCCATGCTCATCTTTGTCTTGACCAGATCATGGTTTGACTTCTCTTTTCATGGCCAAACATGATACTTCATCTCTTTTGGGGCCATAAGTCTTCCAAACACCTCAAATCACACCAAAGCATACTCCAACACCTGATAAGGACAAATGAATGCAAAATGGACCTAAACATGCCTAATGCCTAACTTATATGATCAAAATGCATAAAATATGGATGCTAAAAACATGTAAATATGCAAGATATCAACTCCCCCACACTAGACCTTTACTTGTGCTCAAGTAATCTTTTCAAAACACAAGGAGGAGAGACATAGGGATGGAAGCAAATCCAAAAGAAACACTCATAGCACTCAACTTGACATCCTAAAGAAACATAGCAAATAGCATGAGCAAAACTTCCTATTATGCTCTAGCTTCACAAGGCCTATCAATGACTCTTATGCCTCTACACAAGATGCAATGCTTATCAACCAACAAGTTCTCTTAACCAGCCCTCACATTGATTCACACACACACACAAGGTGAAGTCTCACATATGGGCACATGATCTCAATCATTTGGCTAGGTGATCAAATGGTCTAATATGGATGATAATGGGGGTTCAATGTATCATTTCAAGGTGGCAATCACTCAAAATCAAGGAGCTTGATCATTATGCAAAATTTATCTAAGACTAGGAGCAATTCATGCATACATGGATCCATCCTCATCATTCTACCCAATTCCTAAGTGATTACAAGATCTACTCCCCTTTATTCATCCCATAACCCAAATTGAAAAACATTCTCACAACACTCACCCAATGAACAACTTTCTTTTCTTTGAAATCCAACCACTAAGGACCTCTATTTTTCTAAGCTCTAACTCTTTTGGTTTTCCCTTCCCCACTATCTTATTGAATCTTTCTCTTTTTTTTTTTTTTTTTTTTCTTTTCTTTTCTTTTTTTTTTTCTTTTGTTTTTTTTAACATGAAGGGGGAAGATCAAAACATCAATCAAGAGCTTCTTATCTTTCTATTTTAGGTCCCTAGGGTTCTTCTTTCTTATGATACCCATTTGTTCATAGATCTCAACATTGTTACATTCCAAACCCAAGATATAAACCATTAAGGAACCAAAAACCCCACTCACCATCCTAGAAGCTAGCTCAAATGAGGACCCTATGCTAGCAAGAGATGAGAACAAATCCATGTCGCTCCCAATACTCTCAAGATTTTGCACATGACAAGCTATCAGAAAAGGCCTCACTCAAGCAAATCAATGTAGGCTTCAAAGAATGGCTAGGGTTCAAGGGTATGGAGGTGCCATTTGGGTTAACAAAGAGTGGTACAATGGGAAAAGATAACCCAAATGTGTATGAGATCCATGATCAAGTATGGAAATGCCCATATGCAAGAGAAATTAAGTTCATTCAAGTCTAAGTTCAGGATGGAGCTGGTCTTAAGAACAATGCCAATATCAAACAAGCAAGCAGGTTTCAAGAAGAGTTTTCAAGGCTCAAAGCATGCAAGCCTTTCAAAAGATGCTTAAGCTACTTGATATGTTTAACTAGGGTGCCAAATTTAGTGCAAACAAGTGTTCTTTACAAGGCAATGCTCCATATGCAAATGAATGCAACCTATATGCTCTAGACTCAATCTTAAGGATGCAAGTGATGCAATCTACATGATTCAAAAATTTAAATTTTTTTTTTGATTTTCTATGCAAATATGAATGTACAATGCAATGCATGAGACTCAAAAATCACAAAGCAAACATGATCAAATACTTGGTACCTCCCCCACACTTAAATCACACAGTCTCTGTGTGAGTAAGAGAGAAAGAGATACCCCAACAAGACAAAAACAAATGTATATACAAGAAGGGTTGGAGTGATACCTAAGAAGGGTGTTTGGGTGTAGTGTTTGGTGTCGGGGCTAGGAGCTGGCTTGGTTCATAGCAACTAGAGGAGGCTGCTACATGGATCATGGGGCTCAAGTGGTTCACCACCATTCTTCTCTCCTCTAGTGCTTGGCTCAACCTGAAAAAACCTTGACCACTTTTATTAAAGAACTTAAAGGAAAATTGAAATTTCAAAGCTATGTACAAGGACAACCATGGGACTTCCTCCCAAGTGAGTTTGTTTTGAGTCACTTAGCTTGACTACCTTGTCTCTTGAACTAGTGAGAAGGAGGATCCTTCCCACCTTCAAGTGTGATGGTAAGGACCTAAGAAGGGTGTTTGGGTGTGGTGTTTGGTGTCGGGGCTAGGAGCTGGCTTGGTTCATAGCAACTAGAGGAGGCTGCTACATGGATCATGGGGCTCAAGTGGTTCACCACCATTCTTCTCTCCTCTAGTGCTTGGCTCAACCTGAAAAAACCTTGACCACTTTTATTAAAGAACTTAAAGGAAAATTGAAATTTCAAAGCTATGTACAAGGATAACCATGGGACTTCCTCCCAAGTGAGCTTGTTTTGAGTCACTTAGCTTGACTACCTTGTCTCTTGAACTAGTGAGAAGGACGAACCTTCCCACCTTCAAGTGTGATGGTGAGGACCTGAGAGAGAAGCTCTTGAAGCTTGATTGGGTCATCTTGGAGCTGAGGAGTGATGATGGCTCTAGCACTTGAGAATGGTGTGGACCTGCCCTTATGCTTGATCTTGTACTCAAGGACACCATCTATGAGCTTCTTTGGATGGAGAGTGAGAGTGTGTGAGAGCAAATCAAGAGGTGGAGGATGAGGCTCTTTCACTATCTTCTTCTTGCCATGAGTGGCCTTTGAGGCTCCACCCATCCCCTCTCTTTTAGCACTTTCCAAGTGCTCAACACACAACTCCTTAAAACACTCCCCATCAAGACCTTCTTTCTTACCAACAACCTCTTCATCTTGGGGCTTCTCAACAGCTTGTGCATCACAAGTGATTGTCCCACAATAGTCTGATTCCATTGGAGGTTGGAGAGGATAAGAGACAGCTTTGTTGACATGCATGAGGGTGACTTTCTTGTTGGGAAAGTCAATGCAAGCTCCAACTGTTGTGAGGAAAGGAGTGCCAAGGATCAAAGGGACTCTCTCTTCAGATTCCATCTTCAAAACAGTGAGGTCAATAGGTATGGTGCAGGATCCAATCTTCAAAGGGAAGTACTTGATTATGCCAAGTGGGATTGTAGAAGAAGAATCCCCAAAGGTGAGAGGAGGAGTATCTGTTTCCATGCTTTCGATCCCAATACTCTGCACCATATCCAGGGAGATGACATTCACACTGCTCCACTATCAACAAGAGCATCATCCATAGTTAGTTTACCAAGAGAGCAGGACAAGTTGAACTTCCCTTGAGACTCAAGCTTAGGGAGGGACTTGGGAGGGATTGGTGGATCAATCTTCAGAAGTGAGATGTCCAAAAGTTCAGCCACTGCAGCTTGGTGGGTGAGAATGTCCTTTATGAGCATCATTTGGACATGAGCAGCATGCATATTGCTGATCTCTGGAAGCTTGACTCCAATATCACTGAGGTTTTTTCTGAATTTGGAGACCACTTTTTTCTGAGCTTTGGTGAGGAACCTTTGAGGGAAAGGGAGCTTATCATAGGGTGATAGCTCAAACTCATTGTCTTCTTCCTTCACTTCTTTCAGCTTGGGGTTAGCACTCTTCTCAACTTGTGTCTCAACCTTAGGTTCATCAATCTTTCCTTGAACCTTCTTATCAGCTCTCTTCACAACTCTAGCTTCAGCTGTGGCCACAACCAGTCTCTTATCATTTTCAAACAGATCTCCAAACACTAGCCTCTCAATCTCATCAACATCATTCTTATGATCACTCAATGCAATCCTTGAAGAAGTTGAGAGGATGACACTGCAAGTCTCCTTAGGGTTCTTCTCTGGTTTCCCTGGTAGAGATCCCATTGGATTCTTGGAGGATGAAGACATGGATGCAACTTGGCTCTCCAAAGCTTTGAGGTGAGAGGCAAGTTGCATGTACTTGTTGTTGAGGTCAGAATAGGTGCCATCAATCTTAGCATGGATGTTCTTGAACTCATCACCAATGGTCTTAGCATTTCTTTCCTGAGCTTCTAAGAGTTACTTGAGCATGGACTCCAAATTTGAACTTGGAGCCTGAGCTGGAGAAGAGCTTCCTTGGGGCTGAGTAGGCTGGTTTGCTTGGTACCCTCCTTGTTGATTGTTGTAGTAAGGTCTTTGCTGGTAGTTGTTTTGGTATTGGAAGTTGGGCTCTTTCCTACACCATGTGCCATTAGAATTGATGAAAAACAGCTCCTCTTGACCTTCTACACCATGAACTTCAGTAGTTCTAGCAGGCTGTTTCTGTTGCTGGTTCCCAATGGAGTTAAGCTGCTCTTGCTTAGCCTTCTCTACAAGAAGCTTGTCCTACTTTTCTTGGAGAGATTTCAGGGTCTTTCTTGTGTGCTGATCATCTTCATCAGTGCCTCTGTTGGCCCTATCATGCTCCTCACTGTAGACTGAGTCACTCCTGGCCATGTTCTCCACCAGCTCCTCAGCATCCTGCTCAGTTCTGCCCAAGAAGAACCCATTGCTGGCTGTGTCCAATCTGCTCCTGAACTCTGGTAGAGCACCTCTGTAGAAGGTACTAAGCAAACTCTCCTTGGTGAAGCCATGATGTGGGCATTGAGACCAATAGCCCTTGAACCTCTCCCATGCTTCACTAAAGCTCTCAAGGTTCTTCTGCTGAAAGCTAGAGATCTCATTTCTGATCTTGGCTGTTCTTGAGGTAGAGAAGAATTTCTCTAGGAATGCCCTCTTGCACTCATTCCAAGTTGTGATAGAGTCACTTGGAAGAGCCTTCTCCCATAAATGTGCCTTGTCTCCCAAAGAGAAGGGAAACAACCTCAGCTGGAAAGCATCTTCAGAGACTCCATTAATCTTGGACAAGCAACAGTAGCTATCAAATATGTCCAAGTGATCAAGGGGATCCTCCACAGCAAGGCCATTAAACTTGTTGTTCTCAATCAAATGCAGCAGGCCTGCTTTGATCTGAAAGTTGTTGTTCTCCACAGCTGGTGCCCTTATCCCCAACCTATGACCATGAATGTGAGGTTGATCATAGGCTCCAATGTCTCTAGCTTGGCGTGGTTGGTGATGTGGCTGGTGTGGTGGTCTTGGATTGTCAGCTCTTGGACCATTGACCCCTAGAACATCACCATCTTGAGGCAGATTCTCCATCTCAAACCCCAACCTATGAAGATGAGCCTGTTGCTCTACTTCTCTTCTTTGTCTAGCTATCTCCCTCTCAAGTGCAGCAATCTCTTCAACAGTAGGAACCAAGTTGGATACCCCTCTGCTTCTTGTGATCATACACCTGAAAGTCAAAGATAGAAGAGGCAAGAACCAATATCACAAGATAAAATAAAAATAAAAATGACTTAGTCTCAAGCAAATGACTAAATCCCAATGTCAAAATCAACTTAGAACTTGGCAACGGCGCCAATTTGATGAGAGGCCTTTTCAGGTCCTAATCAAATGATGTAGTATAAAAGATTGTCGAACCAATCCTAGGCGATTTCAATGCAAAGGGAATACAAGTCTATGCTTAATCTAAGTGCAATCAAAGGAGGGGAGTGAAATGAACTAGAACTAAAACTAAACTAAAATGCAATAAAGTAATGAACTTTCTTTCTCAATGAGGCAAGGGGGTTCTTGGGACAAGGGAATTGACTCTGGGTGATCAAGGTTCAATCCAAGATGCCAACTTTTCAATCAATCTAATTCCTTATGCCTAGACAACAAAACTAAGCAAGCTCTATCCCTAGATGAATGCTCTTTTGCAATGATCACCCAAGTACACCAAATCCCTTTGGCTGTAATGATCAAAGCAAACATGGAGAATGAGTCTAATAGCAATCCTAGCTCCTTTGACAACTAATCCCTTAGGCAAAGCAAGCTAAAAGCATAGATGAGGGCATTTCATAGAACACCTTCCGGGCATGAAATGCCTATAGCTCTATGTTTGAGAGGCCAACCCAAATATAGCATGAAGAACACCAAATCAATGCAAGGAAATGATAGATCTAACACTAAACACCTTGGATCTACACTTAATCACCCTTAGTCTCCCAAGCCCATGAACCCTAGATAGATCTACTCACTAATAGCCATGGAAAACCTCAAAATCAATGATGATTCAAGGCTAAACATGATTAGAGAAGAAGATAATCTATTAAACACAAAAGAAATGAGATAAAAAGGATCAAAGATCCAAACTTTCTTCAAGATCTTATTATGTTTTTGAGAGAAAAGAAGTTCTATCTCTTAATGAGATTACAAGAGTATTTAAAGGAGGTTTGAAAGCCCTAAGAAACATAAAACAAGATTACTAAAAAGTCATTAAGCAAAATTGGTCTCAGCCAATGAGAATGGAGCTTGAAATTCGGTCAGGGGAGACTCAGAGCCATCCAACCCGGTCTGGCCACCCCGGCCTGTCCAGTTCTGGCCTCTGTCCAGCCCGTCCGGGTGCTGTTCCCCGGTTCTTCCTCCCCGGCCGTCCGGACGCCTTGATCCGTCTCTTCCCGTCCGGCTTCACCAACCCGGACCTGTCTACCCGGTCTGGTCACCTCCAGCACAAGCCAGACGACCGGGTACCTGTCCCAGGCTCAGTCATCCCGGACTGGACCACTTCCATCCATCTGTCCCTTTCCCGGCCGGCTGTCTCTACCCGGCCATCCTGACATGCTTCAAGTGAATTGATCATAACTTCTCCAATACAGGTCCAAATGACTTGAAACAACTTCCATTGGAAAGCTAACTCAATTTGATGTGTCTCTACAAAATATTAGCAGCAGGAGACATCTCTAAGACCTCTGTCCATGCTCATATTTGTCTTGACCAGATCATGGTTTGACTTCTCTTTTCATGGCCAAACATGATACTTCATCTCTTTTGGGGCCATAAGTCTTCCAAACACCTCAAATCACACCAAAGCATACTCCAACACCTGATAAGGACAAATGAATGCAGAATGGACCTAAACATGCCTAATGCCTAACTTATATGATCAAAATGCATAAGATATGGATGCTAAAAACATGTAAATATGCAAGATATCAATCTCATACACATTTGGGTTATCTTTCCCCTTTATACCACTCTTTATTAACCCAAATGGCACTTCCATACCCTTGAACCCTATCCATTCTTTGAAGCCTACATTGATTTGCATGAGTGAGGCCTTTTCTGATAGCTTGTCATGTGCAAAATCTTGAGAGTATTGGGAGCGACATGGATTTGTTCTCATCTCTTGCTAGCATAGGGTCCTCATTTGAGCAAGCTTCTAGGATGGTGAGTGGGGTTTTTGTTCCTTAAAGGTCTATATCTTGGGTTTGGGTTGTGGCAATGTTGAGATTGATGAGCAATAGAATGTATTGAGCAATAGAAAAATAAGAAGCTCTTGATTGATGTTTTTGACCTTCCCCCTTCATATAAAAAAAAGAAGAAAAGAAAAGAAAAAGAAAAGAAAAAAAAAAAAGATTCAATAAGATAGTGGGGAAGGGAAAACAAAAAAAATGTTAGAGCTTAGAAGTGTGTGAATAAAAGTCCTTAGTGGTTGAATCTTGAAGAAAGAAAGTTGTTCATTGGGTGAGTTATGTGAGTATTTTTCATTTTGAGTTATGGGATGAATAAAAGGGGTGTAGAACTTGTAATCACTTAGGAATGGGTAGAATGATGAGGATGGATCCATGTATGCATGAATTGCTCCTAATCTTAGATAAATTTTGCATAATGATCAAGCTCCTTGATTCTTGAGTGATTGCCACCTTAAATGATGCATTGAACCCTCCTTTTCATCCATATTAGACCATTTGATCACCTAGCCAAATGATTGAGATCTTGTGCCCATTTGTGAGAATTCACCTTGTGTGTGTGTGTGTGTGAATCAATGTGAGGGTTGGTTAAGAGAACATGTTGGTTGATAGGCATTGCATCTTGTGTAGAGGCATAAGAGTATTGATAGGCCTTGAGAAGCTAAAGCATAATAAGAGAGTTTTGCTCATGCTATTTGCTATGTTTCTTTAGGATCTCAAGTTGAGTGCTATGGGTGTTTCTTTTGGCTTTGCTTCCATCTCTATGTCTCTCCTCCTTGTGTTTTGAAAAGATTACTTGAGGACAAGTAAAGGACTAGTGTGGGAGAGTTGATATCTTGCATATTTACATGTTTTTAGCTATCATATCTTGTGCATTTTGATCATTTAGATTAGGCATTAGGCATTTTTAGGTTCATATTGCATTCATATGTCCTTATTAGGTGTTGGAACGAGCTAAGGAGTGATTGGAGGTGTTTGGGAGCTTTGTAATTCAAAAAAGGGATGAAGAATGGAGTTTGGCCAAGGTCAGGACAAGCCAAACCACGATCTAGACAATACCTTGGACGAGACCAGGACAGCCGGAACGGACCCATGGACCAGGGACACTTACCTTGATGGATGAATGGCCGCGGGCTGGTCAACTCGGGCTCAAGCACCCACGCGGCCGGACATGAAAAGGACAGCTGGAGAAGAGCTGGGACATGGTCTGGTGCGAGGCCTGGAGCACGCGGGACGCATGACCCGTGCAGGACGAGAGAGCTCGGACATGGTCTGATGGTCTGGTGCGCGGCCGGATGCGTGCGGGGAGCCATACCCGCGCGGCTTGGAAGAGAACGGACACGGCTAATGCGCGGCCTGGAGTGCGCGAGGACTGGCACCCGCGCGGGACAAAATGTTGACGGACAGGACAGTGCGTGGGCTAGAGTGCTCGGGCCAGCACACCCGCGCGGGACAGGCCGGGAACGTGCAAGACGGATGCGCGGGACAGGATGCGCGGCCGGGCCAACCTCACTTACCCTGAGCTTTTTTGCACTCTTTCTTCCTATTGGTCAAAGCCTTTATGATTCCAGGGACTTTTTAGTAATTTTTAATGATGTTTTTAGGTTTTCTAAGCCTTGTATAAATACTCTTGTATCCCAAAGTTGGGACTTAACTTCTTTTCTCTCAAAAAAACACTTTTAGATCTTGAAGAAAGCTTGGATCTTTGATCCTTTTCATCTCATTTCTTTGGTGTTTATTAGATTATCCTTCTCACTAATCATGTTTAGCCTTGAATCATCATTGATCTTGAGGTTTTCCATGGCGATTAGTGAGTAGATCTATCTAGGGTTCATGGGCTTGGGAGACTAAGGGTTGTTAGGTGTAGATCTAAGATGTTCCAGGGTAGATCTTGAGGTTCTTCTTGTTATTTTGGAGTTGGCCTCTTCAATATAGAGCTATAGGCATTTCATGCCCGAAAGGTGTTCTATGAAATGCCTGAACCAACTCTTCAATGCTTTTAACATTCTTTACCAAAGAGATTTGTTGTTAAAGGTGTTAAGATAGCTAATGGACTAGTTCTTAATGATTGCTTTCATATTATTCAACCTAAGAGATTAGATGCTTGAGATATGTTAGTGAATGAGCATTCATCTAAGGATAGAGCTGGCTTAGGATTGTGTCTAGGCTTAAGGTTTTAGATTGATTGAAAGTTTGCCATCTTAGATTGAAGCTTGATCACCCAAAGTCAATTTCCTTGTCCCAAGAATCCCCTTGCCTAATATTGAGAAGAAAGTTCACTCTTTTATTGCATTTTTAATATTGTCTTAGTTCATAGTCATCTTCACTCAATGGTTGCACTTAAATTAAGCATTGATTTGCATTCCCTTTGCATTAGAATCACTTAGGATTGGTTCGACAATCTTTTATACTACATCATTTGACCAGGAGCCTTGAAAACTCCTTCATCAGATTCCAACAAGGATATTAGAGGATCAGTCTCCATTTGAGGTACTAAACAAGAACAGACCAGCACTAGATCACCTGAGGATATTTGGATGTGTTTCCTATGTTACGGTGCCTGGTGAGATGAGAAACAAGCTAGAGGCAAAGAGTACCAAGGCTATGTTTATTGGCTACTCGACAACACTGAAGGGATATAAATGTTTTGTTCCAGAAGCTAGAAGAGTATTAGTATCCAGAGAGGTCAAGTTTATAGAAGAAAAAGGATAATATGAAGGGAAGAATTGGGAAGATCTAGAGGATCTATCTAGACCATCAGACAAGGCTGCTAGTCTGAGGATTATCCTTGAAGGGCTTGGGATTTGAGTGTCCCAGGATCAGAGAGGGCATGATATGCCGAGTATAAATGAAGCTGAAGAACCCGTGCACCTTGATCATGAAGGGGGAGAAGAAGCTGAGGCTGGAGGTCAGGTAGATCAAAGCTCAGCTATTCCAAGTCCTGATCAAGGTTTGGATGAAGAGGTTGTTACTGAACAACAAGTTGAAGAACCAGAACAAGATGAACCAATGGAGGAATCAGAACAAGCTGAACCAGAACCAGTAGTTGAGATTCCACTGAGGAGAAGCACACGGGTGAGGAAGGATCCTTCCAACTGGGTAAACACGAGAGTGTACTACAATGCCCAGGCTGTGGAGCATCCTTCTCAAGCCGTGTGCTCCTTTGCTCAATATCCTGAAGAGCATTGTGCATTCATGACAAGCTTAGATGCAAGCTTTGTTCCAAGGTCTTATGAAGAAGCCATGATGTATGAGGATTGGAAAGAATCAGTTGGAGATGAAGCCAATGCAATGATAAAGAATGACACTTGGTATGAGAGTGCATTACCAAAAGGGAAGAAGGCTGTGACCAGTAGATGGATTTTTACTATCAAATACAAGCCTGATGGAACTTTGGATAGAAAGAAGACAAGGCTTGTGGCAAGAGGATACACTCAGACTTGGGGAGAAGACTACATTGATAAATTTGCTCCTGTTGCCAAACTTCACATGATTAGGACTGTATTGTCTCTGGTTGTGAACCTTGGATGGGAGCTTTGGCAAATGGATGTGAAGAATGCATTTCTTCAAGGAGAACTAGAGGATGAGGTCTATATGCATCCACCTCCTGGTCTTGAGCATCTGGTGAAGAAAGGGAATGTGCTAAGGTTGAAGAAGGCTATTTATGGTCTCAAGCAGTCACCAAGAGCTTGGTACCGTAAGTTAAGCACAACATTGAATGGGAGAGGCTTTAGGAAGTCTGAACTTGACCATACTATATTCACTCTTACTACACCCTCAGGTATTGTTGCAATTCTTGTGTATGTTGATGATATCATCATCACTGGAAGTGATAAATGTTGAGATGAGGTAATAAAGAGTGGATTATTGATAGAGGAAGAGATTTGAGGCAGACAATAACTTTAGAGATTTACCACAGTAACTTTGTTTTTACTGTGGTAACTGAGTTAAAGGCTTGGGAAGTTACCTAGCCTACCTTTGGAGAGTGGAGCACGCCTTAGGAGCTTTCTGGATAGGGAAGAGCAGTCTGGATAAGGTCTGGTCATAGCTGGAAAGGTAAAGCACCTTTACAGCCTGTCCGAGCATGTGAAGCCTCACAGCCAAGCATTTGAAACCAGCATGTTTGACTCCACATGCTTCTTCTCTTATTTCTTTACCTAGCTGTCGATTTGTATCCTCTATATATATTGCGGTAACCTCATTGTATGGAGACTAATGGATTTATGAGTTTATCTCTATAGATTTCTCTATTCTCTCTATTCTCTCTAAATCTCTTAATCTCTTACATAAACCAATCTTATTCTCTTTTAATCTTTGTTTACACTCACTACATCTCTAAAACACAAAAGTGTTTATGGTATCAGAGCCAGGTTACTCAAGGGAGTGAGTGTGGCTTGCGAAATCTGTGTGTTCTTTCAGCTTGGTGTTCTGGGTTGTTCTTCATCTATCCGCTGTGCTCTTGGTGTTCTTGATGGAGACTGAAGATCCGAGCATGGAGAAGAAACACAGATCTGGGATTTTGGTTGTTCTTGAAGGGGATAACTATGGGCAGTGGTCTAGATCAGCTAGAACTGTCTTGGAAAGTCAAGGACTTTGGTGGAGTCATGTAAAGATGGGCTCTTTGAAGGAGATAACCATGGAGAAAGGTCAGGCTACAAGTCTGAGTGATGAAGACAAGTGGATCCAAGAAGAGTTGATAGCACTTGAGATCATCCAAGGATCTCTCTGAGTTTCAATCCTTGAAGCTTATAGTCATTGTGAGACTGCTAAGGAGTTATGGGAGAGTCTTGAAGCTGTGTTAGGGAAAAAGTCTAATTTGTGTAGAGTCTTTAAAGTGAAGAGGGCTATTGACGACCTGAGACAGGAAGAAGGTGAGTTCAATCAGCATATTGGGAAGTTTATGAGCTTGTGGTCTGAGATGAAAGTGTTAAGACCAAGGTCCATAGATCCGGAAGTGCTGCAAGAGAGGTTGGAGCAAGATGAAGTCTTTAGCCTACTTTTGAGTTTAAATCTAGTGTATACTCAGAAGGTTGAGCACATACTTAGGGAAGACAAGCTTTCTGACCTGGAAAGTGTTGGGGTCAAAATCGGTCAACGACGAAATCGTCACCCGAAAGTCCTCGAAAGAAAACAAAGTGACGATCAAAACCAAGAAACGGGTCGTCACTCGATGAACTCACGGGAAGGCATGAACGGACCGTGAGCCCCGGGGATCAACGAAGGCAAGCAACAGCAAGCACCGGCAGACGCGGGACACGGCACAGACGGCAGGACGCCTGGCGCCGGCGGCAGGCCGCCCACGCCGCGCCTGGCGCCGGCGGCAGGCTCTTCCTCTCTCGTCTGGCTCCGGCGGCAGGCCCGTCGTCTCCCGTCTGGCGCCGGCGGCAGGGGTCCTGGCGCCCATCTGTGCAATCGTCTCGTGATCTCGGGCAACGGCAGCATCTTGGTCCCTTTAACCCATGTCTGGATTGTCCGAGAACTACAATGATTCTTCCGCAAAGCCTTCTCGATTGTTTAAAAGTTCATATTTTAAAAATCTAAGTTCGAAGCCTCATTACTCAAACCCTTGAAGACGGAAAGTCTACGAATCCAAGTCCATCTCGAATCCCAATACTCGAGGAATCTCGGAAGCTCTTAAAAGGTTCGAACGATGAATGGATCTCAATTCATCGTATAAAACGATCACGGTTATTCTAAACACCAAACATCTCGACTATACGAGGAATTGGGGTTCCTTCGGAAATGCCGAAACCTTCAAAGACTATTCTTTCGAAGAACCGTAAAAACGTCTAAGTAGCCCGACATGACCAAAACGGCCCACTTACGATTTTCCGAAAAGGAAGGATAACTATGACGGTTTATCTTTATCCTCACATAAGAGATAATGTCAAGTTTCCAGAAGATAAATGTCAAGTTTTCCGAAGATAAATGTCAAGTTTCCCGATAAACACGAAGATGGACGAAAATGGAAAAAGCCAGATTCAGCCCGAAGGAAGATAGACCGTCTTAAGAGGAGTATATAAGGAGAGCTTTGGGCAAGGAGCAAATCATCACAAAACTTCCAGAGCACTTAGCACTTAGAGCAATTTAGCATTCTTTTCTGTTTTCACTAGCGAGCTGCGACTCAACTAGGATAGATTTAGGCAGCCGGACTAGCTGACTTTTCGACAGCTCTTGTAGCCGATTTCTTTTCTTGTTGTTCACGCTCAAACGAGAATTCAGAAATAAGATCTCTTTCGCTCTATTCTTACAATTTTTATTTTACAACTTTAATCTCCATTGATTGTATCGTGTGTGGCCCAGCAGATATCCGGGACCTTCAAGGAAGATCGGGTTAACTCGGTTTTCCTCCACAAATCGTTTATCGGAAATTGACGGTGTGAATTTCGGTTCCCACAGTTTGGCGCTAGAAGGAGGGGGGGTTACGGATCTATCTATCTCGCAACTGCACACGCTCGATCATGTCTACTGACGTCACCAAAGACCAGCCAACGCTAGACGGAACACCCGTCGACGCCAACGTTGAGAACACTCCAACTGGAGATACATCCACAGTCACTGCTGATGCAAACACTAAGGCGCTCAGAGAGATGAAGGCGCTGTTCACCTCCGCCCAGGAACGGGCGGAACAACAGGACAAGCTGATAACCTCGCTCGCAAAACAGGTCGACACCTTAACTGTGAGGAGCAAGTTGTCGCGCTGATCCATCAAGGCACGGCGCGGCAGAAGACTCGACTTCGGATCTCCCGGAGAACGAGAAAAAGATTCCTCGAAAGAGCCCGCTCCCGAGGAAACGGCTCCAAAAGGACAGCAAACGACCTCGCAGAACCTTCCACCCCCGGCTACGGGAAACAAGGAAAGCGACGTCGAGCGCATCAATCTGGATATCAGCGACCAATCGGATCCTTCCGATGAAGACGCTGACATCCACCCTAGGAGGACCCGAAGCCAGTCCGCTCGGCAGACGGTATCCTTCGAGAGGCCCATGACAGAAGAGGAGGAAGAACTCTACTGGATTGAGCAGGAAGAACTCACGGAGGATCAAACTCGGATCCATCGCGACCAGCGCCGACAAAATCGGAGGAACGCCGGTAGCAACAGCGAGATCCATGATCTCCCCGAATCTCTCAAAAAGACCGTGGCCGAAGTGAAAGCGGTGAAATCGCAAATCCACCAGGCAACCAGTTCCGCCCCCGAGATCGATAGACTTCTCGAGGAAGCACGGAAAACACCGTTCACCGCTCGGATCACGGAAACACATATCTCGGACCCAGGGAAAATCAAAATCCCGGTCTATGACGGTACGACGGATCCTAAGTCGCACCTGCAGTCCTTCCAGATCGCAATGGGTAGGTGCAAACTCCCGGAGCGCGAACGAGACGCGGGTCATTGTCTTCTCTTTGTCGAGCACCTCAAAGGCGCTGCGCTCGAATGGTTCTCCCGGCTCAAAAAGAACTCCATCGGAAGCATCCGCCAACTGGCCTCGGCGTTTCTCAAACAATACTCCATGTTCATGGACAGAGAAACTTCCGACGTGGACCTATGGAGCCTAGCTCAAAAGGAAGACGAGCCGCTCCGCGACTTCATGCAAAGGTTCAAACTGGTGATGGCCAGGGTAACAGGCATTAGCGACAATGTCGCAATCGACGCCCTGAGGAAAACTCTCTGGTACAAGTCAAAGTTCCGAAAGTGGATACTACTGGAAAAGCCGCGGACAATCCAGGATACTCTCCACAAAGCAACGGACTTCATCATCATGGAGGAAGAGATGAAACTTCTATCGCAGAAACACGGACCACAGAAAACGTCCTCAAAGAAGAAACCCTCTCGTAACGACAAGAACGTCCATCACGAAGGGGAAGACGCCCAAGGCGAGCATAACTACGCCATCAACTCGGAGCAAAGCAAGACCTCCGGAAACACCTGGACCAGGAACCAGTACAAGGATAATTCCTACTGCGAGTTCCACGGAACCAGAGGTCACTCCACTGCGAACTGCAAGGTTCTCGGCGCCCGGCTCGCCGCAAAGCTCCTCACCGGCGAACTATCAAAGGTCAAGAGTATAAAGGACTTGCTCCTGGACTCCGGCTGCCCAAAGACTAACAAAACTGTCTCCGAGGACTGCGCGACCGAAAATCAATCGGGTGAAAAGCGCGGAAGGAGACAGGACGACCAAGGGAACAACAGCAGTCGCCAGAGGGTAAACATGATCATCGGAGGATCGCAGTTCTACCAAGACTCTGTCTCGTCGATAAAAGCCTACGGGCGAAAAGCCGAGACAAGTTCCAACAGGTTTCCGGATAGCGATATTCCTAACCACACGATCGTTTTCGAGGAACAGGAAACTGTCGGAATCGACAAACCTCATTGCGATCCTTTGGTTATCGACCTGGTAATCCAGGATCTCGAAGTCGGCCGCATCCTCGTCGATACAGGAAGTACGGTCAACGTTATCTTCCGCGACACCCTCTACAGGATGAAGATCCCACTTGGGGAAGTCGTCCCTGAGCCAAAACCTTTGACTGGGTTTTCAGGCGTCACTTCCATGACCCTCGGGAGAATTAAGCTCCCGGTCATGGCGAAAGAAGTCACAAAGATCGTCGAGTTTGAAGTAGTCGACAACCCGGCCATCTACAATGCCATCATGGGAACCCCTTGGATCAACTCCATGAAGGCAGTACCATCCACATATCACCTTGGCATCAAATTTCCCACTCCAACCGGAACCGCAGTCATCTGGGGTAGTCAGAAACAATCGAGACTCTGTTACCTAGCCGAGTTCAAACTGCGAACAGATCGGAACGCCCCAGCGGCCAACCCGAAACGAGCAAAGGAATCACACAACATTCCTGAAGACTCGAAAAATATGATCCAGAATCATCCGAACAGGCAACGATTCAAGACAGCGACAAAGCCTCTGAGTCCATCGCCGTAAAAGCAGACAGCTCGACCCCCGCACCAACCACCGATCCGACCAGCACGATCGGAACGGCAACGCACAGGGAGTAAAAACGTCTGCGGCAACTATCAGAACTACGAGATGGCTTGATCCTCGAAAGAGGTACGTAGGCAGCTCGTCGAAACCCGGCGAGTTCAGCTATCCTCCTCACTAAAAAGGGGGGGGGACTGGGTACGTATACTCCTATACTCCCACAAAAATGCAAAATATCCGCACATGTACTCGAACTTTTCGAAACTCTTTCAATAAAACTCTATCTTTTATGATCACTTAACGCATAAACACTTCGGAAAAACGAAAATCATATCTTCAAAAGAAACGCGAGACGTCGCAACTCCTGAAAAGATAACAAAACTCGTGTCATCCGCTAAAACAGTCCACCTGCGACTTAAATAACTTACGCCCGTCGATTGGCCCCGACGGACGCACACAGAAACGTTTCACTCAATACAAACTCGTAGTCAGACCTACAAGGTCCTCTTACATCCGACAAGGATATCATAGCGCGCTATACAAGAAACCCAAAATTTTGGTTTAGCGTCTCGGATAAACTCCGATGATAGCTCGATTCTTTTAACACAAGTCATATAAGCCGGCGACTAGTCGCGGACTTTAAACGAAAAGAATCAGGAAGAAATCACTAATAGGCAAAACGAAAGCCGATCAGTCATCGCACAGCCTTAAAGCTGAGAGTAAGCCTAGGTCTTGCCCTAAACCCAGTCTTGCTGGATCTTGACATCTCACAGACATAGTATCGTATACGAGATCCCAAAACATGTCTCTTATCGCTTACACCTAAAACGCTCGCTAGAAAGTAGCATACAGACCAAGCGACAAAAAAAAGAGTTAGGATACGAAGTGACTACTCGCATTCTTTCCTCTACACTTGATGAAAGTATAAATCAAAACAAAAGACAAAATCTCGCAAATTTTCATATTTATAAAGTCCGCAAAGACGGCGGGATTCTAAGCCACCAACGGCCAGTCCCAAAACATAAGAATGCAACCTCCAACGGTCGCAGAATAAAACTCCTAAAAATTGGCCACACACGGCCGAAACGTACGATTCACAAAAGGAAGTCAACATCGAGAAATCCAGATGCGGAAATCCCGAATGAACCTGCAGGCTGGTCCACTTCCTCGTCAGGCCTTGAGCGTTCCCACCACCCTCGGCGTTCTCATCGGCTCCGGCCTCCACCGTATCCTCGGAAACCTCGATAGGTTCCCATAGTCTCCGGACTCTTTCTTCGACTGGAGAAACCAAGGACTCAGCATGAGCACACTCGGACATAAAGTCCTTCATCTCAGCAATCTCAGAATTAAAGGAGAAATCCGGGTTCTGAGACTTGTAAAGGTTTACGACCGAGCCCCGGCACTCGCGGAAATCGCCAACAAACTCCTGAGCTTCTTGAAAACATTGAAACTCAGCAGCAAACGATTCCGCCCGTCTCGCCACCTCAGCTGCGACCATCCTCCTTCCTCTCCTTTCCGCCCGAACAAGAGCTCGAGCATGAAGCTCAACTTGCTTTGCGTTCTGCGCCTTTACCTCTTGTCGGAATCAGAAGAGCTCTCGCTCAGCTTCTTTGGTCTTGAAATTAGCAATCCTGGACTTGCGGAAACTTGAGTCAAGCGCATTGCTAAACACTCTTAGTCCCTGCACAAATTCGAGATCAGCAAGCATACATACAGATTCAAAAATACGGTTAAAAAAGGGCAAAACCTCGTTGACCCGCTTGGAACCCTCAGCAAAAACCCGTTGCTTCTCCTCATCCTCCAGCGACTCGTTAGTAACAAACTCCGGAGGAAGGCCGTCAAAGAAATTGTTTTGAAGTGAAAAATCGCTGGCTCCGCCATTTTCCGTTGGAACAAAACTAGGGTTTTCCCCCAACGGTGAAGGATCTTCCGAACCTTCCCCACCATCAATTTCTTTCCCTTTACGAGATCTCTGTTTACGCCTCTGAGTAGGGGCTTCGATAACCGGTTCGGCGTCGCATGTCGGGACAGGGTCTCGGGACCGGTAAAGCCTTACTGCGTCTCGAATCCGTTCAAGAGTGAAGGACTTCCAGAAAAACGGCCTTTGACGAAGGAGATCCCTTTTGACGAAAAGATCACCATGCAAATGCGCAACACCCCCGTTCTCTACAAAGCGAAACTTTTTCACTAAAAACTCGCACTTTGGAAATAACAAAATAGACAACGAGTTTTCATCGTATTACCTCGGTTGAAGTTCCATGCGTGCGGAAATAGATGGAGGCAGCTCTCCTCGACAGACTCACCATCTATTCGGACATAGAAGAAACGCTCATGCCACGATTTAGGGTTCGAAGTAGTCCCCTGAATTATGGCCATATCCTTCTTTGGCACCATGGAGTAGTAGCCGTCGCTCGCCGTTGGCCGAGTGCTCCAAAGACCTTCGAAATCGTCGGGACTGAGATCGATCCCGAGCTCATAACTTGCGATCAGTACGCCAAGCCAACTCTCTAAGGCAGGAACGCTGAGCTGGCTGATCGAAAGTTCGTAGTGACGAAGCGCACGAACAATGGTACCGGGGATCGGGAACCACATGCGGCAATACGTAAGGAAAGCCTCGTAACATGTAAAGAAACCTTCCGGAGGATTCCTCGCACTCGCGTTACCGACAGGGATCCAGAATTTGACTACATCGGGAATCTGGTAAAAATCCCGAAGAGTCTTGAGATATTTACGTGAAACCAAGCTCGGCGTAAAGGAAGCACCTGGCATCCTCAAAGGTCTCCTCGGGACAGGGACATCTGGCAGTGATGGAGCCGAACCCACAAGGGCTCGGTAATACGCATTCTTCGCTTCCTCCTCGACTAACTCCTCTTGCTTCACCGTCACATGGGCAGGAGAGTCATCCGAGGATGAATGAGAAGAAGAATTTCTCTTGGAGGATCTTGAAGACATTGTTCTTAAAGAGAGAGACAGGATTCTTGAGAGAGATGAATTTTTTATGATGAAGTAAAAATGAATGAGATTTCTTACTCCATCCTTATAAAGGAGGTAAAATCACTATTTACCCCGACTTTCGGCAAACGATTACGTCTCTACACCTTCCCATACGGCTATACCGCAAGCCAGGACCCGAAAGGCACTACGGCTCCTAGCTAGCTGGGGCTAACTGTGGGGTCAAAATCGGTCAACGACAAAATCGTCACCCGAAAGTCCTCGAAAGAAAACTAAGTGACGATCAAAACCAAGAAACGGGTCGTCACTCGATGAACTCAAGGGAAGGTATGAACGGACCGTGAGCCCCGGGGATCAACGAAGGCAAGCAACAGCAGGCACCGGCGGACGCGGGACACGGCACGGACGGCAGGACGCCTGGCGCCGGCGGCAGGACGCCCGGCGCCGGCGGCAAGGCGCCTGGCGCCGGCGGCAGGACGCCCACGCCGTGCCTGGCGCCGGCGGCAGGCCGCCCACACTGCGCCTGGCGCCGGCGGCAGGCCGCCCACGCCGCGCCTGGCACCGACGGCAGGCCGCCCACGCCGCGCCTGGCGCCGGCGGCAGGACGCCTACGCCGTGCCTGGTGCCGGCGGCAGGACGCCCATGCCGTGCCTGGCGCCGGCGGCAGGCTCGTCCTCTCCCGTCTGGCGCCGGCGGCAGGCCTGTCGTCTCCCTTCTGGCGCCGGCGGCAGGGGTCCTGGCGCCCATCTGTGCAATCGTCTCGTGATCTCGGGCAACGGCAGTATCTTGGTCCCTTAAACCCATGTCTGCATTGTCCGAGAACTACAATGATTCTTCCGCAAAGCCTTCTCGATTGTTTAAAAGTTCATATTTTAAAAATCTAAGTTCGAAGCCTCATTACTCAAACCCTTGAAGACGGAAAGTCTACGAATCCAAGTCCATCTCGATCCCGATACTCGAGGAATCTCGGAAGATCTTAAAAGGTTCGAACGATGAATGGATCTCAATTGATCGTATAAAACGATCACGGTTATTCTAAACACCAAACATATCGTCTATACGAGAAATTGGGGTTCCTTCGGAAATGCTGAAACCTTCAAAGACTATTCTTTCGAAGAACCGTAAAAACGTCTAAGTAGCCCGACATGACCAAAACGGCCCACTTACGATTTTCCGAAAAGGAAGGATAACTATGACGGTTTATCCTTATCCTCACATAAGAGATAAATGTCAAGTTTCCAGAAGATAAATGTCAAGTTTTCCGAAGATAAATGTCAAGTTTCCCGATAAACACGAAGATGGACGAAAATGGAAAAAGCCCGATTCACCCCGAAGGAAGATAGACCGTCTTAAGAGGAGTACATAAGGAGAGCTTTGGGCAAGGAGTAAATCATCACCAAACTTCCAGAGCACTTAGCACTTAGAGCAATTTAGCATTCTTTTCTGTTTTCACTAGCGAGCTGCGACTCAACTAGGATAGATTTAGGCGGCCGGACTAGCGGACTTTTCGACAGCTCTTGTAGCCGATTTTTTGCTTGTTGTTCACGCTCAAACGAGAATTCAGAAATAAGATCTCTTTCGCTCTATTCTTACAATTTTTATTTTTACAACTTTAATCTCCATTTATTGTATCGTGTGTGGCCCAGCAGATATCCGGGACCTTCAAGGAAGATCGGGTTAACTCGGTTTTCCTCCATAAATCGTTTATCGGAAATTGACGGTGTGAATTCCGGTTCCCACAGAAAGTGTGTGTGAAAGAGTTCTAAGGGAGCAAGGTAACCATAAGGTGGTTGATAGGGAAATGGAGCATGTGTATATTGGAAAACCAATGCACAGAAAGCAAAGAAGACTGAAGAAGGTATCTGAGAGTAAGAGATACAGGAAAGGGTGTGGAAGAAGAGAAGGCAGTCTAGTAGCTGTTTTAAGAGTGAGGCGCTTAAGAAGGTGGAGGAGTATGTCATCAAAGGAAGAGCTTTATACTCAGCACTTATGAGTGAATCAAGAGAAGCAGGAAGTGCAGCAAGTAAGCAGAAAATATCAGACGTTTTGTAGTCAGCTTTCATGGGTGAATCAAAGGAAGCAAGAAGTATAGCAAGTAACCAGAGGATATCATGTGAGGATAGACCGACCTATCACCAAGGAAGAATGGGAGACATTCATAGCAAGCATTCAAGGTCTGGCTACCTCCAAGACCAGGAGTACACATCCCATAGGTTCTAAACCAATTATCATTGATTCTGGAGCTAGCCATCATATGATCAGTGATAGAAGTCTGATGAGTGATATTAAGGCTACCACAGGGTGTTTAATGATAGCAAATGGTGATAGAATTCCTATTGAGGGAATAGGAAACCTTAAGCTGTTTGAGAAAGACTCAGTTGCCTTCTACCTTCCTCAGTTCACATCAAATCTGATTTCTGTGAAGTGGTGTTCAGGCCAGATGATGTTGAGTTCCAAGACCTAAAGACTGGTCGAGTTATTGGCAGAGGAGACAGCAGGAATGAGCTCTACCATCTACAAATGGCTAAGCTTCCTAAACCTCTTGATTCTGTTTGTTTAAGAAGTGCTACTGATAGGGGTTGGTAGCATTACTTGGCATGCTAGATTGGGACACCCTCATACTCGTGCAATTGAATTTATTCTGCCTAATATGTCTTTTAATCACTTGGAATGTGAGGCTTGCATATTAGGGAAGCATTGTAGAACTGTTTTCCCAACATCTGAGACTGTGTATGAAAAATGCTGATTTGGTTCATTCTGATGTGTGGAAATCTCCTTGTATGTCTAGGGACAACCAGAAGTACTTTGTAACATTCATAGATGATAAGTCTAAGTATACTTGGGTTACTTTTCTTCCATCTAAGGATAGGGTGTTAGAGGCCTTTGTAAACTTCCAAGCATATGTTACTAACCATTTCAATGCTACTGTGAAGGTACTAAGGTCTGATAATGGAGGAGAATACATCAGTCATGCCTTAAAGAATCATTTGGCAAGGCATGGTATTGTGCATCAGACCAGTTGTCCCTACACACCACAGAAGAATGGGGTGGCTGAGAGAAAGAACAGGCACTTGATGGAGGTGGCCAAATCAATGATGTTCCATCGTAGTGTCCCAAAACAATTTTGGAGTGATGCTGTGCAGACTGCATGCTATCTCATCAACCGGGTACCAACCAAGGTCTTGAAGAATTTGTCTCCTTTTGAAGTGTTGAACAAGAACAAGCCATACATAGATCATCTGCGAGTCTTTGGATGCCTGTGTTATGTCTTGGTTCCAGGGGAACAAAGAAGCAAGCTGGATGCAAAGAGTACTAAAGCCATGTTCATTAGGTACTTAACAACCCAGAAGGGGTACAAGTGCGATGATCCAGACACAAGGAGGGTCCTAGTGTCAAGAGATGTGAAATTTGTGGAGTCCAAAGGGTATTATGAGAAGGAGAAGTGGGAAGATTTGGAGGATCTGTCTCAAGCACCATCAGAGAAACCAACAACTCTGAGGATTGTATTGGAGAAGCTAGGGACAAACATGTCCCAGGATCAGGTGAAAGTTTTTGAGAATTATATGTGGGATTGATGAGAATTATCAAGAACTAGTGAGTATGTGATGAAGAATCCGAGAGTGAGAGAGAGAGAGAGCGAGATTGCTATGGAACTAAGAAAGAGAGAGTAAAGAGGAATTCATGTTTCCTTAATTAATTTAGAAAGGTTACAGCATTGTTTTATAGATAAATCAGGCTAAAGGAGACAAACAGAATTATAATAAACAAAGAGATGATCTTCTTGTGGACTGATCCGAGAAAGGGACAGGTCTGAGCATGAAGAGAGACTGATCCCAACGGTTGGGAGAGCATGTGATCTTTATAGTATTTTAATTGCAACTTGCCTCCTCCTCCCTTGTCATGACTCTCCAACGGCTCCCAATACTTCAAACCTACTTCCATCAAGTTCCCACTTTGCCTTCCTTGGTCGATTTAGATGCTTGAGGACCAAGTATGTACGGACAGACTTGCTACACACGTCTGAACTTATTGCTTGCTTCCTTGGCTATCCGAGTGACCTCTTCTTCTCTCCTTTATTCTTCCATTATCATATCTCATTTATTGCTTCTTATCAACACTCCCCCTCAAGCTTGACCATAGAGATTGGTCAAGCTTGGAAACCATGAAGCATTCCCTCATTAAAACCTTTACTTGGAAAAACCACTTGGGATTAAAAAAACCAAGCAAAGGAAAAAGAGTAGAACACTTCATGGTGAGAGGATCAGTGACATGTGAGATCTATGAGTCCAAGCTTAGGATGAATGAAGACTCACAGACCTTGCTGCTTGCTGCCTTGGTGAAGATGTCAGCTAGTTGATCTTCACTTCTTGTATAGCATGGGAGGATCACTTGCTGCTCCACTGCTTGTCTCACCTTGTGGCAGTCTACTTCTATGGGCTTTGTCCTCTCATGGAAGACTGAGTTGGATGCAATGTGTATTGCAGCCTGGTTGTCACAATGCATAGTCATTGGTGTGTTGATCTCGATTCCCAAGTCTCTTAGCAGCCCCTTGATCCATATAAGCTCACTTGTAAGCTTTCTCATTGATCTATACTCTGCCTCAGCACTTGGAGAAGACACCACCTTCTGCTTCTTGCTCTTTCATGTGACCAGATTTCCTCCAATAAAGGTGCAATAGCCTGTGGTTGATCTTCTATCCACTCTATCTCCTGCCCAATCAGCATCACAATACCCAACCACTTCAGTTTTCTTGTTACACGCCATCCATACTCCCTGACCAGGTGCTTCTCTTAAGTATCTCAAGATCCTCTCCACCATGTTCCAGTGACGTATCTTAGGGGCTTGCATATGCTGGCTCACTTGGTTCACAGAAAAACACACATATGGCCGGGTGATAGTGAGGTAGATGAGCTTTCCAACCATTCTTCTATACTTCTTAACATCAGTAAAGAGAGTGGCATCATAATCCCCCTCTCGCAGCACCTTGTAGCCTTCCTCCAATGGTGTCTTGGCCTGTCTACTCCAAGATCTCCTGCCTCATTTAAAATATCAAGTGTGTACTTCCTTTGGGATAAGAAGAGTCCCTCCTTGGAGCGGCACAATTCAATCCCTAGGAAGTACTTCAACTCTCCCAAATCCTTAATATCAAAAGCAGTTTTAAGAAAGGCTTTAGTTGAGGAGATACCTTCCTGGTTATTACCAGTAATGATGATATCATCCACATACACCAAGATGACTACAATGCCTTTGTTGCTGGTCAGTGTGAATAGAGAGTGGTCAGCTTGAGACTTCACAAAACCTCTCCCATTGAGTGTTGTACTCAGCTTGTGGTACCAAGCTCTTGGGGATTGCTTCAGGCCATAGATAGCTTTCTTTAGTCTCAAGACATTTCCTGGTTTCACCATGTCTTATAGAATAGGAGGTGGTCTCATATATACCTGATATACCATGGATTTTACCCATTTTTACCCATGGTATATGAGTGTTTTTACTACTATTATCTATGTTTTGGAGTTTATTAGGTATGTTTTCAGGTTCAGAAGCATTTTGGAGAAAAGTGATGTTTTAGGTGCCTTTTTGGAGCTTAAAGAAGAGTTCACCTGTGATCAAGACCAGAGGTCGACACCAGAGTTACACATTGATCGATGCACACTCTATGCAATCGATCGACACACATTGGCTGAAGGACTATACATCGAGACAATAATCGATCGATGTACACCCTGTACTATCGATCGATACTGAGGCGGCAGAAAGACAAGTTGGACTTTGCCGAACTTGAAGCCCAAGATATCACATTTTACAAGAATGCTCCTGACGAGTTTTTTAACCTAATGAACTCATATTTATATATGCCTAAGTGTTTTGGCAGAGACATACAAGTTTTCATAAGTTTTAATAGTTTCTAAGTTCTAAAAGAGTTTCTTCTTCTTCTACTTATTTCTGTTTTCATTACTTTGCAAGTTCTCAATAAAGTTCTATTCAGTTCTTTATTTGTTAACAAAGGTTATAGAATTCTAGATCTAGAGGAGAGATCCAAAGATATTTGTGATTGGGACCTAAGTGTTCACCCTCTAATAGATCTATGAAATTCTATTATTACCTTGTTGCTATGAACTACTTAGCCATGTCTGAGTAGATTCATTTGTTAGATTTAGGGTTTAAATAGGATATGAGGGATTAGCCCCAACCTATAATTGCTATAGTTGTGATATTTATTGTTAGGTTTGTTCACTAATGCTTTTTCTAGCTTAGCTACCTAGAACATGAACTTGGATTTCATTATTTATTACATGCAATACCTGACAACATCCTAAACATGCTATGACCCTCTTGAGATATGCGAAAGCTGATCTAAGATCATGGTGAGCATTGTATCAACTCGCGCATAAAGTTTGCTTAGAGCCGTATCGATCGATACTCCTATAGAGTAATCGATCGACATAGCTAGAGGTGTATCGGTCGATATTCCTATCGAAACATCGATCGATACTGTCAGCAAGATAGCTGACCGCAAACACCATTTAGCATCTAAGTAATAGATGGTCTAAATAATGCGAGAGCTGATGGATTCATTTAATAAGTGTTGAGCTCTGACATATCATGCAAGCAACTTGTTAGCCTTTATAGTATTTATAATCCTGAATTCCTGAATACCTACCCTGAATCTAACTACTTTTCTTTATTGTTTTAAAACCAAATCCTTTCAACTGAGTAATCTTATCCTTACTCAGCAAACCTGCAATTTACTTTAAACCATTTTCAACCTAGCATAGTCATTAAGATTGCATCTTATTTGTACACTAGCTCTCTGTAGATTCGATCCCTAAGTACTACAATTGAACCTCTTATTTGAGAGAGTAAAGTCACTCCTTAGGGTAATTTGAGTGATATCAAATTTGGCGCCGTTGCCGGGGAGCTTTGATACAATAGGATTTAATCTGATTAGGTCTAGGTTATTTCTATTTTCATTTTAATTTGTTTTCTGACACAAATTTTTTTTTCTTGTCTTTTCAGGTATATGCCCAGCAGCACCAGAAGCAACAAAGAATCTCAACTTTTGTTCTCAGAAGACCCTGCTAGCTTGGAACGTTCAATCCGCAAGGAAATCCATTCCGCATCGATCGACGCCATCAACTGCCTGTCGACCGATACCGACGAACCCCTGCCGACCGAGACACCGTCTTCGTCAACCGATACTCGCACCTTCACGTCGATCGACACTACTTCACCGTTGACCGACATCTTTCATCCGACATCGATCGATTCCCTTAACCGTATATCGATCGATACTGTTCCGCGAGTCATGGTTGCGCCTATTATTCTCACACGAGATGAGAATGGAGACTTGCGTGACCAAGAAGGTCACCTTCGTAATGAAGCAGGTTAGAAACTCAACGCTCAGAATGAAGTAATCCCTGAGCCAGAAACTGCACCTACAGGAGCTGTTCAACCTGTAGAAGAGGCTGCTCAAACACTAGCTGACTACAACCGTCCAGATCAGTTCTACACCAACAGATCAGCCATTCGTCCCCCTGTTATTCAGAGAGGCGATTTCGAGCTCAAGCCGCAGTACTACACCCTTGTGGGACAGACACCTTACTATGGGCTGTCCAATGAGCATCCCATGGACCATCTGGAGAGTTTCGAGGATCTCATATCTGCTATCAAAGCCAATGGAGTCCCTGTGGACTACCTTCTCTGTAAGCTCTTCAAACATTCTTTATCTGGAGAAGCTTTACAGTGGCTTAAGCAGCTACCACCAGGATCTCTTACATCCTGGAGCGACATCAAAAACGCATTTTTGCGTAACTTCTTTGATGATGCGCGCGCTGAAAACTTAAGGGGGGAAATTGCCACATTCAACCAGGAGCCTGGAGAGTCATTCAAGGATACCTGGATCAGATTCAAGTCTTACCAGCGAGACTGCCCACACCTTGGATTCAACAAAGTGCAACTTGTCATGTCCCCGATCCTAGATAGGATCGTCCGGACGGACCATGATGCGAGGAGACGAACCAGTCAGGTCGTAAAACCTTGAGACAAGCATATCATGGTCCAATAAGGAAGGTTAAGGGCATCAAGAAGCTAAGACTTAACCAGAATGTGAAAGAAACAAGTGTAAAGGAGCTAGACGAGTGATCCGGGAGCTAGACGAGGTCTGGATCAAGCTCGATCAGCTAGGTGCATCTGGAAGTTAGCTCACCTAAGTGTGATCAGCTCACAGGAGCTGGAGGACTAGCTTACTCAGCTGGGAACAGTTGGTAGTCAGCTCAACTCAGTTGGAGAAAGTGTTCTGGTCCGGACCAGTGTGTTCGGGTCAGGCGGTTACTGGGCGAGCCGATGGTCCGGGTGCAAGGTGGTTCGACCAAGTTTGTATTAGGCATGGACCAGGGTGTTGGAAAGCTTCGAGAAGTGTGAGCTAAGGCTCAGTGGACGAATTTGTGGAAAGGAAGAAAGAAAGAAACTGCCAAAGGCAGTTATGGGGCAGTTATGGGAAGAAAGGGGTGTGACTTGGTAACTGCTCTCCCAGGCGGTTTGGGACAGTTTAAATCGTCCCCTCCCTCCCATTTTGTCTCCTCTGTCTGTCAAAAAACAAGGAAAAACCAGAGAAAACAGAGAGAAAGTCGGATTAAACAATCGAAACCAGAGAGAGATGTGAAGGCAGCAAAAGGGGCAGGCTTGAGGGCAATCAAGAGGGGAGTTGAGAACGACCCTCTGCTGAGTTTTGATTATTGTTTGCCACGCCCTGGGCTTCCTCTACATCCATAAAAGACACGCAAATAGCCTGGAAAGAAGAGGGATGGCCGAATTCCACTTCCAAGGGCAGAGACAGCCTTGAAGGCAGATGTGTGTGGAAAGGCAGTTTCATGGAAAACAAAGGGGAAAGTGATGAACGACTTTTGGATGGATTTTGATCATGTATGATCATTCCCTGGGCTTCCTCTATATCCTGAGAACACACGCAGATGGTTAAGAGAAAAGGGAGAAGGCCAGACTCCACTCTGAAAGGCTTGAACAGCCTCAAAGGTGGATGCACTGCAGAAATTGGTTTCATGGAAGTTCCATGGATGGGCAGTTTGGTACGAGACTTGATTGAATCTTACCAATACTGGAGATTTGTGATAAGACTCGATGGAGGCATGCTTTGGAGAAGCATGTTCGTCCCTGACATGGGATGACACAAGATCTACAATCATCATTGATGAGGTAACATGTTTATGATTACTTTCTGGTTTATACTTTTGTCTCTTGTGGTGCTGTTAAGCCAAGGTAAGGCACACCCCTTGAAGACCATATATTGTGATGTAAACTAAGGATCCAGGACCCTGAGAGGAGGGGCGGATCATTGTTGATCTACTTCATCCATGTGGGGTGATAGTTACATGTTGTTCATTGGATAGTGATCCATGATGGTTCATGGTTTGATGTTGGGTTTGATCATGGTGTGAACCATGGATCCGACCCATTGATGAGACACATGGGGTCCTAGTATCAGAGGAACCATGTGGAGTGCAAGGTCCAATTCGTTTGGATCCAACAGCAAGCAAAGGAGAGGAGTAGGGCTAGTACTTGTTGGTGTGGACCACAAGTATTGTGCTAGTGTGTTTATACAAGGAAGGCCGTGTGTGATCTGATCATGGGCAAGGATGGACGACCTGATCCATGGATGGTGGATCAAGGTGTCTGATCTGATTGATCAAAGGATGCACCGGTGGTAAAAGCAACACTAATCAGGTTCAGTGGGACATGGTTCCATGGCCGGTTAGGAAGGGTGAAGACTCATCAGTTCTGAGTCATGTGGGTTGGTTGGTTGATTGACTTAGGATCTGGTGGGCCTTGTTAGTCCATGAAAGGACTTGGTTCCAGGGGAGCACACGCCTGAGACATGGTGGTACTAAACCAGGCCTCGGCCGGTTCAGGTATGAAGTCCTTGGCCATCGGCCGGACTGGTCATGGTCGAGATTTATATGATCTAGAGGGATTCATTGAGATCTGACCATGGATTATTCTTAGTGGTGATTTATCATGAATTTTACTGGGTTTTACCTAATTGATTTGAAGGTGGTCAGTTATGGCCGGTTTGACTGAATTTGGCCGTGATCTATAGGATCAAGGCGGTTCTGTAGATTCTGATTATGGATTCTTCTTAGTTGGGATTTATCATGAATTGTCATGAATTTTAATTAATTTTTGGAGCATGTTTGCTTGAGGTCGTTTTTGCAGCTGAAGACTTCCTGAAGGTACTTAGTCTGTGGGGATGGTTGGCTGAATGACTAAGTACCCAAGGGAAGAGTTTATGCAGGTATAAGAAAGCTAAGTCAGCTGAGACAAAGAACTAACAAGCTCCGTGGATGTGGCAAAGGTATGATCTAGCAATGTTGCTTAGATCTAGATAGAATGAATTAGGGGAATGGAACCTCGGATCTGTATGACTTGGTCTGGTTCAGGATGGACCCTTTGGAGCTAGTGGTGGTGTATATTAACCAAGGCTAGGGTGATTCGACCGGACCAGTGCTAGATTGGTTGTAGACCAATGGATATAGTTGTTATTCCGCTGCGTATGTGTTGAATTGATCTAAGCTAGGAATTGACTACGGTAGTCTTGAGCTTAGATCTGAGTTGGCCCTCGCCTATGGGCGATCTTTTGAATAAAGGGCAAAAAAAAATTTAGAGGTTCGGTCAGTGTATGGACCGAGCGACGTAAGGCGTCGACGGCGGCCTAGTTGGCCGGGATCGGGTCTTACAAGTTGGTATGAGAGCATGCTTGATCCTGTTAAGGACAGTGCTCAAAGATGTTGAGTTCCAAACCGAAATTATTTCTGAAAACTGAGATGACTTGTAACCTTAGCTGTGGTGAGCCAAGTGAGAGTTGAGGTAAGATTGGGTTTCATGCTTGTGAACGGGGCAGTTCCAAGATGAGCCGGCTTAGCCAAGATGCACTCTCCAAGGGCAAGACCCTGAAAACAGAAAGGTTAGTTTATCTAGTTATTTGGAAGTATTAGACGGATTGGACGATGGACACATTGCAAAATCTTTGTATGGACGACCTGGACAAGGGAAGTAACATGGACCAGAGAGTGGCTTTGGCTGAAAGATACGTACATCACTCTCTTGGAGGAAATTGTTATTCCTTAGTGGCCGTTCAAAACAAGTGAGCATATGAGGTGTTCATGTTGGATAAGGGAGACACTACAGGGCTGGTATACGAGTAGCTTGTGATCAGATGGACCAGCTTGGACTCGGTATAAGTCAAGGTAGGATTCCTTAGATCGAGTTGAACGGGAGAACACGATGTTAAGTTGCTTAGTGTGATAGGATTGAAGTATATTATAAACACTCTTGTGGATGGTATGGGACGTTCACAGAAGTGTGACACTTTGCAGAATGGTATGGGACATTTTCCAAATGTGTAATCAAACTAAGATCCTACTCATCTAGGTACTTAATGATCGGTGGTGTCGAAACACACACACTTTTTGATACTGGAGCTACACATGGTTTTGTGAGTCCAGATATGATCGGAAAGGGTATGTTCCGGGCTGGAACCTGGAATGGTCCTGACAAAGTGAGTGTGGCCGGAGGGCAGATTCTGAACTCACTAGGTCTGGTGAAGGACATTCCAGTGATGATCTTGGACAGGCCGATGCCTGTAGATCTGATTGTGATCTTGGACAGGCCGATGCCTGTAGATCTGATTTTGATCTTGGACAGGCCGATGCCTGTAGATCTGATTGTGATCTTGGACAGGCCGATGCCTGTAGATCTGATTGTGATCTTGGACAGGCCGATGCCTGTAGATCTGATTGTGATCTTGGACAGGCTGATGCCTGTAGATCTGATTGTGATCTTGGACAGGCCGATGCCTGTAGATCTGATTGTGATCTTGGACAGGCCGATGCCTGTAGATCTGATTGTGATCTTGGAAAGGCGATGCCTGTAGATCTGATTGTGATCTTGGACAGGCCGATGCCTGTAGATCTGATTGTGATCTTGGACAGGCCGATGCCTGTAGATCTGACTTTGATCTTGGACAGGCCGATGCCTGTAGATCTGACTTTGATCTTGGACAGGCCGATGCTTGTAGATCTGATTATTGTCCCCCTAAAGAATCATGAGATGATCTTAGGCATGGACTGATTTGGAAAGAATCGGGCAACTCTTGATTGTCACCGTGGAATGGTGCAGCTTGAGAATGAGTTTGGACCCCCGATCAGGCTCCAAGGTATTAAGCCGACCTCTTGTTGTTTAGTGGTTTCAGCAATTCCGGTGGAAAGGATGCTTGGAAATGGTTGTGAGGCATTATTGGCTACCATTTACACTAATGAGGTCGTAGGGGGTGGTGGCCCGGATGGGATACTGTTGGTTCATGAGTTCAAGGATGTGTTTCGGGCGCTGTAGAGTGTGCCCCCTGGAGCAGGGCTGACCCGTTTATGATCGAACCAAAAACCTGGAACGGCCTCAATGTCCAAAAGTCCGTATCGTATGGCACCAGCCGAAGTGGCTGAGTAAAGTAGCAACTTGAGGAGTTGCTTGATAAGTGTTTCATACGCCATAGTGTATTGCCTTGGGAAGCACCATTTCTTTTGTGAAACAGAAAGATGGTAGCTTCAGGCTGTGTATTGATTGATATGGTTGCCGCCGGCGCCAGACCGGCTTGCGGAACGCGTGCCGCCGGCGCCAGGCCGGGGTGCCGCCGGTGCCAGGCCGGCCCGCGTGACGCGTGCCGCCGGCGCCAGGCCGGGTGTGCCGCAGGCGCCAGGCCGGCCCGCGTGACGCGTGCCGCCGGCGCCAGGCCGGCCCGCGTGACGCGTGTCGCCGGCGCCAGGCTGGCCCGCGTGACGCGTGCTGCCGGCGCCAGGCCGGGTGTGCCGCCGGCGCCAGGCTGGCCCGCGTGAGGCGTGCTGCCGGCGCCAGGACGTCTTGCCGTCCGTGGGTTTTCTGTCGTTCGATCTTTCCCGTTAGTCGTTCGTGCGGGAAATCTTTGAGTTTGGAAGGATCTTTAGCCGTAGATTTCGAGATAACCGTTTTCAAGGGTTTGAGTAATGTGGCTTCGAGCTTTAGACGTTTAAAAGATGAACTTTTAAACAATCGAGAAGGCTTTGCGGAAGAATCATTATAGTTTGTGGACAATCCGGACATGGGTTTAAGGGACCAAGATGGTGCCGTTGCCCGAGATCACGAGACGATTGCATAGATGGGAACCAGGACCCTTGCCGCCGGCGCCAGACGGGACAGGGAAAGCCTGCCGCCCGTGTCGTGTCCTTCGTCCACCGGTGCCTGCTTGCCTTCGTTGATCCCCAGGGCTCACGGTCCGTTCATGCCTTCTTGTGAATTCATCGAGTGAGGATCCGTTTCTTGGTTTTGATCGTCACTTGGTTTTTCTTTCGAGGACTTTCGGGTAACGATTTCGTCGTTGACCGATTTTGACCCCAACAGTTAGCCCCCCAGTAGGAACCGTAGTGCCTTTCGGGTCCTGGCTTGCGGTTTAGCCGTATGGGAAGGTGTAGAGACGTAATCGTTTTCCGAAAGTCGGGGTAAATAGTGATTTTACCTTCTTTATAAGGAGGGAGTATGAAATCTCATTCATTCTTACTTCACCATAAAAAATTATTCTCTCTCAAGAATCCTTTCTCTCTCTCTAAGAATAATGTCTTCAAGATCCTCAAAGAGAAATTCTTCTTCCCATTTTTCCTCGGGTGATTCTCCTGCCCACGTGACGGTGAAGCAAGAGGAGTTTGTTGAGGAGGAAGCGAAGAATGCGTATTATCGAGCCCTTGTGGGTTCGCCCCCATCACTGCCAGATATCCCTAATCCGAGGAGACCTCTGAGGCAGCCTGGTGCTCCTTTTACGCCGAGCTTGGTTTCTCGTAAATATCTCAAGGTTCTTCGAGATTTTTACCAGGTTCCTGAAGGAGTCAAATTCCGGATCCCTGTCGGTAACGAGAGTGCGAGGAATCCTCCGGAAGGTTTCTTTACATGTTACGAGGCCTTCTTTATTTATTGCCGCATGTGGTTCCCGATCCCCGGCACCATTGTTCGTGCGCATCATCACTTCGAACTCTCGATCGGCCAGCTCAGCGTCCCTGCCTTGGAGAGTTGGCTTGGCGTACTGATCTCAAGTTATGAGCTCGGGATCGATCTCAGTCCTGGTGATTTCGAAGGCCTTTGGAGCACTCGGCAGACGGGGAGCGACGGTTACTACTCCATGCTGCCCAAGAAGGATATGGCCATAATTCAGGGGACTACTTCGAACCCTAAGTCGTGGCAGGAACGTTTTTTCTATGTCCGAATAGATGGTGTGTCTGTCGAGGAGAGCTGCCTTCATCTATTTCCGCATGCGTGGAACTTCAACCGAAGTAATATGATGAAAACTCGTTGTCTATTTCGTTAATCCGGAAGTGCGAGTTTTTAATGAAAAAGTTCCGCTTTGTAGAGAACGGGGCGGCTGCGCATTTGCATGGCGATCTTTTCGTCAAGAGGGACCTACTTCGTCAAAGATCGTTTTTCTGGAAGTCCTTCACTCTTGAACGGATTCGAGACGCAGTAAGGCTTTACCGGTCCCGAGACCCTGTCCCAACGTATGACGCCGAACCGGTTATCGAAGCCCCGACTCGGAGGCGTAAACAGAGATCTCGTAAAGGGAAAGAGATCGATGGTGGGGAAGGTTCGGAAGATCCTTCACCGTTGGGGGAAAACCCTAGTTTTGTTCCAACGGAAAAAGGCGGAGCCAGCGATTTTCCACTTCCTAACAACTTCTTTGAAGGTCTTCCTCCGGAGTTTGTCGCTGATGAGTCGCTAGAGGAAGAGAAGAGGCAATGGGTTTTTGCCGAGGGTTCCCAGCGGATCAATGAGGTTTTGTTCTTTGAACTTCTTAACCGTATTCTTGATTCCGCATATATGTATGTTTATTGGTCTTGAATTTTTGCAGGGACTAAGAGTGTTTGGCAATGCGCTCGACTCAAGTTTCCGCAAGGCTGGGATTGCTAACTTCAAGACCAAGGAAGCTGAGCGAGAGCTCTTCCGATTCCGTCAAGAGGTTAAGGCGCAGAACGAAAAGCAAGCTGAGCTTCATGCTCGAGCTCTTGTTCGGGCGGAAAGGAGAGGAAGGAAGATGTTCGCAGCGGAGGTGGCAAGACGGGCGGAATCGTTCGCTGCTGAGTTTCAATGTTTTAAAGAAGCTCAGGAGTTTGTTGGCGATTTCCGCGAGTTCCGGGGCTCGGTCGTAAACCTTTACAAGTCTCAGAACCCGGATTTCTCTTTTGATTCCGAGATCGCTGAGATGAAGGACTTTATGGCCGAGTGTGCTCATGCTGAGTCCTTGGTTCCTCCAGTTGAGGGAAGAGTCCGGAGACTATGGGAACCTATCGAGGTTTCCGAGGATACGGTGGAGGCCGGAGCCGATGAGAACGCCGAGGGTGGTGGGAACGCTCAAGGCGTGAATGAGGAAGTGGACCAGCCTTCAGGTTCATTCGGGATTTCCGCATCTGGATTTCTCGATGTTGACTTCCTTTTGTGAATCGTATGTTTTGGCCGTGTGTGGCCGTTTTTTAGGAGTTTTATTCTGCGACCGTCGGAGGTTGCATTCTTATGTTTTGGGACTGGCCGTTGGTGGCTTAGAATCGCGCCGTCTTTGCGGACTTTATAAATATGAAAATTTGCGAGATTTCGTCTTTTGTTTTGATTTATACTTTCGTCAAGTGTAGAGGAAAGAATGCGAGTAGTCACTTCGTATCCTAACTCTTTTTTTTTGTCGCTTGGTCCGTATGCTACTTTCTAGCGAGCGTTTTAGGTGTAAGCGATAAGAGACATGTTTTGGGATCTCGTATACGATACTATGTCTGTGAGATGTCAAGATCCAGCAAGACTGGGTTTAGGGCAAGACCTAGGCTTACTCTCAGCTTTAAGGCTGTGCGATGACTGATCGGCTTTCGTTTTGCCTGTTAGTGATTTCTTCCTGATTCTTTTCGTTTAAAGTCCGCGACTAGTCGCCGGCTTATATGACTTGTGATAAAAGAATCGAGCTATCTTTGGAGTTTATCCGAGACGCTAACCAAAATTTTGGGTTTATTGTATAGCGCACTATGATATCCTTGTCGGATGTAAGAGGACCTTGTAGGTCTGACTACGAGTTTGTATAGAGTGAAACGTTTCTGAGTGCGTCCGTCGGGGCCAATCGACAGGCATAAGTTTTTTTTTAAGTCGCAGGTGGACTGTTTTGGCGGATGATACGAGTTTTGTTATCTTTTTCAGAAGTTGCGACGTCTCGCGTTTCTTTCGAAGATATGATATTCGTTTTTCCGAAGTGTTTATGTGTTAAGTGAGCATAAAAGATAGAAAGAATTTTATTAAAAATTTCGAAAACTTCGAGTACATGTGCGGATATTTCGCGTTTTTGTGGGAGTATAGGAGTATACGTACCCCCCCCCTTTTTGGTGAGGAGAATAGCTGAACTCGCCGGGTTTCGACGAGCTGCCTACGTACCTCTTTTGAGGATCAAGCCATCTCGTAGTTCTGATGGTTGTCGCAAACGTTTTTACTCCCCGTGCGTTGCCGTTCCGATCGTGCTGGTTGGATTGGCGGTTTGTGCGGGGGTCGAGCTGTCTGCTTTTATGGCGGTGGACTCAGAGGCTTTGTCGCTGTCTTGAATCGTTGCCTGTTTGGATGATTCTGGATCATCTTTTTTCGAGTCTTCAGGAATGTTGTGTGATTCCTTTGCTCGTTTCGGGTTGGCCGCTGGGGCGTTCCGATCTTTTCGCAGTTTGAACTTGGCTAGGTAACAGAGTCTCGACTGTTTCTGACTACCCCAGATGGCTGCGATTCAGGTTGGAGTAGATATTTGATGCCGAGGTGATATGTGGATGGTACTGCCTTCATGGAGTTGATCCAAGGGGTTCCCATGATGGCGTTGTAGATGGCCGGGTTGTCGACTACTGCGAACTCGACGATTTTTGTGACTTCTTTCGCCATGACCAGGAGCTTGATTCTCCCGAGGGTCATGGAACTGACGCCCGAAAACCCAGTCAAAGGTTTTGGCTCGGGGACGACTTCTCCAAGTGGGATCTTCATCCTGTAGAGGGTGTCGCGGAAGATAACGTTGACCGTACTTCCTGTATCGACGAGGAAGCGGCCGACCTCGAGATCCTGGATTATCAGGTCGATAACCAAAGGATCGCAATGAGGCTTGTCGATTCCGACAGTTTCTTGTTCCTCGAAAGTGATCGCGTGGTTAGGAATATCGCTATCCGGAAACCAGTTGGAACTTGTCTCGGCTTTTCGCCCGTAGGCTTTTATTGACGAGACTGAGTCTTGGTAGAACTGTGATCCTCCGATGATCATGTTTACCCTCTGGCGATTGTTGTTGGTTCCTTGGTCGTCCTGTCTCCTTCCGCGTTTTTCATCCGATTGGTTTTCGGTCGCGCGGTCCACGGAGACAGTTTTGTTGGTCTTTGGGCGGTCAGAGTCCAAGAGCAGGTCCTTTATACTCTTGACCTTTGATAGTTCGCCGGTGAGGAGCTTTGCGGCGAGCCGGGCGCCGAGAACCTTGCAGTTCGCAGTGGAGTGACCTCTGGTTTCGTGGAACTCGTAGTAGGAATTATCCTTGTACTGGTTCCTGGTCCAGGTGTTTCCGGAGGTTTTGCCTTGCTCCGAGTTGATGGCGTAGTTATGCTCGCCTTGGGCGTCTTCCCCTTCGTGATGGACGTTTTTGTCGTTACGAGAGGGTTTCTTTTTTGAGGACGTTTTCTGTGGTCCGTGCTTCTGCGATAGAAGCTTCATCTCTTCCTCCATGATGTTGAAGTCCGTTGCTTTGTGGAGGGTATCCTGGATTGTCCGCGGCTTTTCCAGTAGTATCCACTTTCGGAACTTCGACTTATACCAGAGAGTCTTCCTCAGGGCGTCGATTGCGACATTGTCGCTGATGCCCGTTACTCTGGCCATCACCAGTTTGAACCTTCGCATGAAGTCGCGGAGCGACTCGTCCTCCTTCTGAGCTAGACTCTATAGGTCAACGTCGGACGTCTCTCTATCCATAAACATAGAGTATTGTTTGAGGAACGCCGAGGCCAGTTGGCGGAAGCTTCCGATGGGGTTCCTTTTGAGCCGGGAGAACCATTTGAGCGCAGCGCCCTTGAGGTGCTCGACGAAGAGAAGACAATAACCCGCGTCTCGTTCACGCTCCGGGAGTTTGCACCTACCCATTGCGATCTGGAAAGACTGCAGGTGCGACTTAGGATCCGTCGTACCGTCATAGACCGGGATTTTGATTTTGCCTGGGTCTGAGATGCGTGTTTCCGTGATCCGAGCGGTGAACGGTGATTTCCGTGCTTCCTCGAGAAGTCTATCGATCTCGGGGGCGGAACTGGTCTTCTGATGGATTTGCGATTTCACCGCTTTCACTTCGGCCACGGTCTTCTTAAGAGATTCGCAGAGATCATGGATCTCGCCATTGCTACCGGCGTTCCTCCGATTTTGTCGGCGCTGGTTGTGATGGATCCGAGTTTGATCCTCCGCGAGTTCTTCCTGCTCCATCCAGTAGAGTTCTTCTTCCTCTTCTGTCATGGGCCTTTCGAAGGATACCGTCTGCCGAGCGGACTGGCTTCGGGTCCTCCTGGGGTGGATGTCAGCGTCTTCATCGGAAGGATCCGATTGGTCGCTGATATCTAGATCGATGCGCTCGACGTCGCTTTCCTTGTTTCCCGTAGCCGGGAGTGGAAGGTTCTGCGAGGTCGTTTGCTGTCCTTTCGAAGCCGTTTCCTCGGGAGTGGGCTCTTTCGGGGCATCTTTTTCTCGTGCTTCGGGAGATCCGAAGTCGATTCTTCTGCCGCGGCGTGCCTTGGTGGATCCGCGCGGCAACTTGCTCCTCCCAGTTAAGGTGTCGACCTGTTTCGTGAGCGAGGTTATTAGTTTGTCCTGTTGTTCCGCCCGTGCCTGGGCGGCGGTAAACAGTTCCTTCATCTGCCTGAGCGCCTCAGTGTTTGCATCAGCAGTGACTGTGGACGCATCTCCAGCTGGAGTCTTCTCAACGTTGGCGTCGACGGGTGTTCCGTCTAGCGCTGGCTGATCTTTGGTGACGTCAGTAGACATTATCGAGCGTGTGCAGTTGCGAGATAGATAGATCCGTAACCCCCCCTCCTTCTAGCGCCAAACTGTGGGAACCGAAATTCACACTGTCAATTTCCGATAAAGATTTAAGGAGGAAAACCGAGTTAGCCCGATCTTCCTTGAAGGTCCCGGATATCTTCTGGGCCGCACACAATATAATCAATGGGAGTTTAAGTTGAAAAGTAAAAATCGTAAAGTAGAGCGGAAAAAGATCTTATTTCTGAATTCACGTTTTGAGCGTGAACAACGGGTAAGAAATAAGCTACAAGAGCTGTCGAAAGGTCCGCTAGTCCGGCCGCCTAGATCTAACCTAGTTGAGTCGCAGCTCGCTAATGAAAACAGAAAGAGAAAGCTAAAACGCTCTAAGTGCTAAGTGCTCTGGAAGTTTGGTGATGATTTGCTCCTCGCCCAAAGCTCTCCTTATATACTCTTCTTAAGACGGTCTATCTTGTCGAGGGCTGAATCGGGCTTTTTCCATTTTCGTCCATCTTCGTGTTTATCGGGAAACTTGACATTTATCTTCGGAAAACTTGACATTTATCTTCTGGAAACTTGACATTTATCTTCTGGAAACTTGACATTTATCTTTTGGAAACTTGACATTTATCTTTTGGAAACTTGACATTTATCTCTTATGTGAGGATAAGGATAATCGTAGTTATCCTTCCTTTTCAGAAAATCGTAAGTGGGCCGTTTTGGCCACGTCGGGCCGTCTAGAAGTTTTTACGGTTTCTTGAAAGAATAGTAATTGAAGGTTTCGGTAATTCCAAAGGAAACTCAATTCCTCGTTTAGTCGAGATGTTTGGTGTTTAGAATAACAGTGATCGTATCAAACTCACGAAAATTGATCCAAACAAGATAAGATGAGATCGGACCGAGCATGATGGGACCGAGACCAGGACGAGGGCCGTCGACCGGCGTTAGGGGGCTTGCCGCCGGCGCCAGGCCGGCTTGCGGAACGCGTGCTGCCGGCGCCAGGCCGGGGAGCCGCGTGACGCGTGCTGCCGGCACCAGGCCGGGTGTGCCGCCGGCGCCAGGCCGGCCCGCGTGACGCGTGCCGCCGGCGCCAGGACGTCTTGCCGTCCGTGGGTTTTCCGTCGTTCGATCTTTCCCTGTTAGTCGTTTGTGCGGAAAATCTTTGAGTTTGGAAGGATCTTTAGCCGTAGATTTCGAGATAACCGTTTTCAAGTGTTTGAGTAATGTGGCTTTGAGCTTTAGACGTTTAAAAGATGAACTTTTAAACAATCGAGAAGGCTTTGCGGAAGAATCATTATAGTTTGAGGACAATCCGGATATGGGTTTAAGGGACCAAGATGGTGCCGTTGCCCGAGATCACGAGACGATTGCATAGATGGGAACCAGGACCCTTGCCGCCGGCGCCAGACGGGACAGGGCAAGCCTGCCGCCCGTGCTGTGTCCTTCGTCCACCGGTGCCTGCTTGCCTTCGTTGATCCCCGGGGCTCACGGTCCGTTCATGCCTTCTTGTGAATTCATCGAGTGATGATCCGTTTCTTGGTTTTGATCGTCACTTGGTTTTTCTTTCGAGGACTTTCGGGTGACGATTTCGTCATTGACCAATTTTGACCCCAACATCCCTAAGTGGACCAGGACCGGAATATGATCACGTCCTAAATGGACCAGGATCGAAATATAACAAAGTCCAGTGATGGACAGAAGTTAAGTTGAGGCGGTTTAGTCTTGTAGAGACTAAGATCGCAATATGGCCAAGCTGGGAAAGGCTGTGGCTGGTTAAGGAATGATCCAGTAATTTGTGGCTGGAATCATAAACCTTGGTGTCCGGGAAGGACTTACATAAACTGAACAATCTGTTAGGACTCTTGGTAGAACGAGAAGCCTAAAGATTGAAACAAGTTCTTTATGACTTGACTGGTACATCGAGTGGCTTGGAGATTGGGTAGATCTACTAAGGCCCGGTTACGCAGTATGTTCTTAAGAACTGAATATGATCTAGTCGTGGACTAGGGTCAGAGAGTAATAGACTTGGTGTTTACTAGAACCGCAACCTGGAGAGTTGGGCCAGTAACACAAGTCATGTCCTTGTATGGGTGCTTGATGGACCAAAGGATGGACCACTTAAGATTTTGGGTTAAATCTCTATCAAGTGGGGGAGACTTGTATTTATGATGATAAAAATGTGGTCAGTGAGAAGGAACAAAGAGGGAGTTGTAACAAATTGGTTAGGGAGAACCAATCGAGCATGCTCCATGTTCCGAATGCAAAGAGTTTGGTTGGAACTTTTGTTATGAGACAAGACGTCAGCACCACTGGATTCGAGGACGAATCCATCCTAAGTGGGGGAGACTTGTCATGTCCCCGATCCTAGATAGGATCGTCCGGACGGACCATGATGCGAGGAGACGCACCAGTCAGGTCGTAAAACCTTGAGACAAGCGTATCATGGTCCAATAAGGAAGGTTAAGGGCATCAAGAAGCTGAGACTTAACCAGGATTTGAAAGAAACAAGTGTAAAGGAGCTAGACGAGTTATCCGGGAGCTAGACGAGGTCTGGATCAAGCTCGATCAGCTAGGTGCAGCTGGAAGTTAGCTCAACTAAGTGTGATCAGCTCACAGGAGCTGGATGACTAGCTCACTCAGCTGGGAACAGTTGGTAGTCAGCTCAACTAAGTTGGAGGAAATGTTCTGGTCCGGACCAGTGTAGTCGGGTCAGGCGGTTACTGGGCGAGCCGATGGTCCGGGTGCAAGGTAGTTCGACCAAGTTTGTCTTAGGCATGGACCAGGGTGTTGGCAAGCTTCCAGAAGTGTGAGCTAAGGCTCAGTGGACGAATTTGTGGAAAGGGAGAAAGGGAGAAACTGCCAAAGGCAGTTATGGGACAGTTATGGGATGAAAGGGGTGATACTTGGTAACTGCTCTCCCAGGCGGTTTGGGACAGTTTAAATCGTCCCCTCCCTCTAATTTTGTCTCCTCTGTCTGTGGAAACACAAGGAAAAAACAGAGAAAATGGAGAGAAAGTCGGATTAAACAATCGAAACCAGAGAGAGATGTGAAGGCAACAAAAGGGGCAGGTTTGAGGGCAATCAAGAGGGGATTTGAGAACAATCCTCTGGTGAGTTTTTATTATTGTTTGCCACGCCCTGGGCTTCCTCTACATCCATAGAAGACACGCAAATAGCCTGGAAAGAAGAGGGATGGCCGAATTCTACTTCCAAGGGCAGAGACAGCTTTGAAGGCAGATGTGTGTGGAAAGGCAGTTTCATTGGAAACAAAGGGGGAAGTGATGAACGACTTTTGGATGGGTTTTGATCATGTATGATCATTCCCTGGGCTTCCTCTATATCCTGAGAACACACGCAGATGGTTAAGAGAAAAGGGAGAAGGCCAGACTCCACTCTGAAAGGCTTGATCAGCCTCAAAGGTGGATGCACTGCAGAAACTGGTTTCATGGAAGTTCCATGGATGGACAGTTTGGTACGACCCTTGATTGGATCTTAACAATACTGGAGATTTGTGATAAGACTCGATGGAGGCATGCTTTGGAGAAGCATGTTCGTCCCTGACAAGGGATGACACAAGATCTACAATCATCATTGATGAGGTAACATGTGTATGATTACTTTTTGGTTTATACTTCTGTCTTTTGTGGTGCTGTTAAGCCAAGGTAAGGCACGCCCCTTGAAGACCATATATTGTGATGTAAACTAAGGATCCAGGACCCTTAGAGGAGGGGTGAATCATTGTTGATCTACTTCATCCATGTGGGGTGATAGTTACATGTTGTTCATTGGATAGTGATCCATGATGGTTCATGGTTTGATGCTGGGTTTGATCATGGTGTGAACCATGGATCCGACCCATTGATGAGACACATGGGGTCCTAGTATCAGAGGAACCATGTGGAGTGCAAGGTCCAATTCGTTTGGATCCAACAGCAAGTAAAGGAGAGGAGTAAGGCTAGTACTTGTTGGTGTGGACCACAAGTATTGTGCTAGTGTGTTTATACAAGGAAGGCCGTGTGTGATCTGATCATAGGCAAGGATGGACGACCTGATCCATGGATGGTGGATCAAGGTGTCTGATCTGATTGATCAAAGGATGCACCGGTGGTAAGAGCAACAGTAGGATCTGATGGGCCTTGTTAGTCCATGAAAGAACTTGGTTCAAGGGGAGCACACGCCTGAGACATGGTGGTACTAAACCAAGCCTTGGGCGGTTCAGGTATGAAGTCCTTGGACATCAGCCGGACTGGTCATGGTCGAGATCTATATGATCTAGAGGGATTCATTGAGATCTGACCATGGATTATTCTTAGTGGTGATTTATCATGATTTATCATGAATTTTATTTGGTTTTACCTAATTGATTTGAAGGTGGTCAATTATGGCCGGTTTGACTGAATTTGGCTGTGATCTATAGGATCAAGGCCGATTCTGTAGATTCTGATTATGGATTCTTCTTAGTTGGGATTTATCATGAATTATCATGAATTTTAATTAATTTTTGGAGCATGTTTGCTTAAGGTCGTTTTTGCAGCTGAAGACTTCGTGAAGGTACTTAGTATGTGGGGATGGTTGGCTGAATGACTAAGTACCCAAGGGAAGAGTTTATGCAGGTATAAGAAAGCTAAGTCAGCTGAGACAAAGAGCTAACAAGCTCCGTGGATGTGGCAAAGGTATGATCTAGCAATGTTGCTTAGATCTAGATATAATGGATTAGGGGAATGAAACCTCGGATCTGTATGACTTGGTCTGGTTCAGGATCGACTCTTTGGAGCTAGTGGTAGTGTATACTAACCAAGGCTAGGGTGATTCGACCGGACCAGTGCTAGATTGGTTGTAGACCAATGGTTATAGTTGTTATTCCGCTGCGTATGTGTTGAATTGATCTAAGCTAGGAATTGACTACGGTAGTCTTGAGCTTAGATCTGAGTTGGCCCTCGCCTATGGGCGATCTTTTGAATAAAGGGCAAAAAAAATTTAGAGGTTCGGTCAGTGTATGGACCGAGCGACGTAAGGCGTCGACCGCGGCCTAGTTGGCCGGGATCGGGTCTTACACAACTGCTCTGCACTTTCTTCAGAGGCATCGCACTGAAATATCAGATGGCTCTGGACACTGCGAGTGAAGGCAACTTCACCACAAGGAATCTTGAAGATGCTGTGAAGCTAATAGACAACCTAGCATCCAGCAACAGCATGCCGAACATTGTAAGAGCAAAATCTGCAGCGTTCCTTGGAAAGGAACAGATAAATGAGGTACAAGCTACACTTGACAATGTTCAGAAACTGCTAAACAAGCAAATCTGCTCAGTGGAGGATGCAGAAGCTGATGATGAAGATGACTACATAGAGGCAGAAGTCAACTGGATCAGTGGAACCGGATTTCAGAGATCTGGAAACCAAGGAAACAGAAACTTCGCAGGACAGAGAGGAAACTTCAACAGCAGCAACCCCAACAACAACAGGAGTTATGGAAACTCATCTTACATGAAGCCACCCACACCAACCCTAGAAGGAAAGCTAGAAGACATGCTCAGCAAAGTTCTTGAAAGCCAGCAACAGTTAGAGGTGAACTTCAATGGAAAGATCGACGCTGTCTACACCACTTTGAACACAAAGCTTGATGCTTTGAGTACCCATGTGAAGAAACTAGAGACTCAGGTGATTCAGACAGGAGAAGCTGTTAAGAAGCAGGAAGCTTTAGGAAAAGGGACTGGAGAAGAAACAACAGGCCACAACGTCAGTGCTATCATAGAGGATGATTTTTGGAGAGTGGTTAAGCAAGAGAAGCTGCAAGAGGGAGACTTCTAGATCGAAAGTTCCATGAGTATTGGTGGCAACCACTGGAATCGACCGATGTCAGGACTACCACATCGATCGATGTACGCCAACACCAATCGATCGGTGGAACAAGACAAGCATCGACCGATGGATCTTGAAAGATCCACCAACGAGTGCAAAACCGTGAAGATACTTACTCACGAGGAGTTCGCAGAAGAGCACCCACATCCGCCCAGCCCTTACAACATCGACTGACAGAACATACGTCCCATCGATCGACCGAATGATAAATAAATCGATCGACACACTCCAGACGCTGTCGATCGATATTCAGTTATCACACGCCGAGTGCAACTTCCCAAGATAGATGTTGCACGACTTAATGCACTCCGGGAGCAATCTAAGCTTTCCAGAAACCCACCAACCGCCATAATGAAGAAACCCACAGATATTATTGATCCAATGGAGATTGAAAAGGAAAAAGATGGCAGAGTTCTCAGAAAAAAGGAATGAGAAGGTTCCTAAACACCTTAAAAGAGGAGTTAATGAGAAAGAGTTGGCAAGTTTCAGAAAGAGAGTTCGAAGGATACCTACAGAGAAACCCTTTGAAGAAGCCTACTTTTCACACAGATTGTGGATGTTTTTCAGAGAAACTAAGGAGACAGAAGAAGACATCAAGAGGATGTGCAACCAAGTCAGAGAAAGTATGAAGAAGAGGATCAAACTTGAGAAGAAGGGTGATCCAGGGAAATTTGTTGTTCCTTTCTCAATACATGGGATCAACTTCCCACGTGCCCTATGTGACATAGGATCTGGAGTCAGCATCTTACCCAAGGTGATAGCAGACCATCTAGGTTTGAAGATAGAGCCTACTGAAGAATCATTCATCTTTGTAGATTGTTCTCAGCAGAACTCTGGAGGAATTGTGAGAAACCTTGAGGTTACCATACGAGAAGCCCTAATTCCGGTAGACTTCCATGTCTTGGACGTCAAGATAACCTTACCTACTTCTTTGCTACTTGGAAGAGCCTTCCTAGCCACAGTTGGAGCAGTATGCAACCTTCAGACAAACAAACTGTGTCTAACCCTGATCAACCCTACGGTCTACTATGATCCAGTACGAGTCATCAAGGTCCCTAAGAAGATCCAAGACGGCTCAGACCTTGGAGCTGTTTGCTATTGTGGAGATGAATACGATTCACATGGCAAATACGAGACAGAGACCGCGGAATTGATCGATAGTAGCACTGTCTCATCGATCATCTCTGGTGAACTAACATCGATCGATAGCCACACATGGTCATCGATCGATTCACTATTCAATCAGATCAAGGAGGAGTTTCCAGAAGGTCTATGAATAGATCTATGAATTTCTATTATTATTACCTTGTTGATATGAACGACTTAGCCATGTCTGAGTGATGAAAGGACTTTTCTAGGGTCCTAATCAAATGATGCAGTATAAAAGATTGTCGAACCAATCCTAGGTGATTTCAATGCAAAGGGAATGCAAGTCTATGCTTAATCTAAGTGCAATCAATAGAGTGGAGTGAAATGAACTAAAACTAAACTAAAATACAATAAAGTAATGATCTCTCTTTCAATATGAAGCAATAGGACTCATGGGGCAAGGGAATTGACCTTGGGTGATCAAGCTTCAATCAAAAGGTGGCAGCAACATTCAATCTATCAACCTTATGCCTAGACAACAAAACTAAGCAAGCTCTATCTCTAGATGAATACTCTTTTGCAATGATCACCCAAGTACACCAAATCTCTTTGGCTGTAATGATCAAAGCAAGCATAAAGAATGAGTCTAATAGCAATCCTAGCTTCTTTGACAACTAATCTCTTAGGCAAAGCAAACTAAAAGCATAGATGAGTTGGTTCAGGCATTTCATGGAACACCTTTCGGGCATGAAATGCCTATGGCTCTATGTTTGAGAGGCCAACCCAAATATAGCATTAAGAACACCAAATCAATGCAAGGAAAGGATAGATCTAACACTAAGCACCTTGGATCTACACTTAATCACCCTAAATCTCCCAAGCCCATGAACCCTAAGATGATCTACTCTCTAATAGACATGATTTCCCTTAAACCCATGAAGAATTCAAGGTTAACCATGATTAGAGAGCAACAGATGCTCAAGAACACAAGAATAAAAGAAGAAAAAGGATCCAAAATCCAAACTTTACTCAAGATCCAAATGTGTTTTTGAGAGAAAAAGAAACAAGTCCCAAATTGGGAGATATAAGAGTATTTATACAAGGCTTAGAAGCCCTAAAAACATCATAGAAAAATACTAAAAGCTCCCTAGGGTCAGTTAGGCTTCAACCAATAGGAAAACAGCTTGAAATTCGGTCAGGGATGGAGGAAATGACCCAACCCGGTCCAACCAACCCGGACCAGCCTTGTTCTGGCCGTCCAGCTTCTCCCGACCGGGTAGCTCATCCCGGACCAGCCTACCCGGTCCTGCCTCCCCAGCCTGGTCGTCCAGCGTTCCGACTGAGTGCTCGAACCCAGACTGATCTACCCGTCCAGCTTGATATGCTTCTAGTAAACTGATTATAACTCCTCCAATATAGCTCCAAATGACTTGAAACCACTTCCATTGGAAAGCTAACTCAGTTTACTGTGACTCCACAAAATCTTAGCAGCAGAAAATATATCTAAGGCCTCCGTCAATGCTCATCTTTGTCTCGACCAGATCATGGATTGACTTCTCTTTTCTTGGCCAAACTTGATTCTTCACCTCTTTTTGGGGTCATAAGGCATCCAAACACCTCAAATCACACCAAAGCATACTCCAACACCTGATAAAGACAAATGAATGCAAAATGGACCTAAACATGCCTAATGCCTAACTTATATGATCAAAATGCATAAGATATAGATGCTTAAAACATGTAAATATGCAAGACATCACTGAGTAGATTCATTTCTTAGATTTAGGGTTTAAATAGGATATGAGGGATTAGCCCCAACCTATAATTGCTATAGTTGTGATAATTATTGTTAGGATTGTTCACTAATGCTTTTTCTAGCTTAGCTACCTAGGACATGAAGTTAGATTGCATTATTTATTAAATGCAATTCCTGACAACATCCTAAACATGCTATGACCCTCTTGAGATATGCGAAAGCTGATCTAAGATCATTGTGAGCATTGTATCAACTCGCTCATAAAGCTTGCTTAGAGCCGTATCAATCGATACTCCTATAGAGTAATCGATCGACGTAGCTAGAGGTGTATCGGTCAATATTCCTATCGAAACATCGATCGATACTATCGGCAGAGTAGCCGACCGCAACACCATTTAGCATCTAAGTAATAGATGGTCTAAATAATGCGAGAGCTGATGGGTTCATTAAATAAGTGTTGAGCTCTGACATATCATGCAAGCAACTTGTTAGCCTTTATAGTATTTATAATCATGAATTCCTGAATACCTACCCTGAATCTAACTACTTTTCTTTATTGTTTTAAAACCAAATCCTTTCAAGTGAGTAATCTTATCCTTATTCAGCAAACCTGCAATTTTCTTTAAACCATTTTCAACCTAGCAAAGTCATTAAGATTGTACACTAGCTCTCTGTGGATTCGATCCCTAAGTACTACAACTGAACCTCTTATTTGAGAGAGTAAAGTCACTCCTTAGGGTAATTTGAGTGATATCAATACCTCATCTTCCAGCTCTCCTTGGAGAAAGGCATTCTTTACATCCATCTACCACAGATCCCACTCCAAGTTGACAGCAAGTGATAGAAGAATCCTTATAGTGTGCAGCTTAGACACTGGTGCAAAGGTGTCTAGATAATCTTCACCATAGACCTGAGTGTGCCCTCTTGCCACTAATCTTGTCTTCTTTCTCTCTGGCTTGCCATTGGCTCCATACTTGATTGTATATAACAGCCGGCTGGTTACTGCTTTCTTTCCTTTGGGAAGGGCAGTCTCAAACCATGTGCCATTCTTAACCATGGCTCCCATCTCATCTCCAACTGATGCTCTCCACTCCGTATGTTGCATAGCCTCTTCATATGTCCTTAGAATGTATTCCTGATCCAATTCACTGATAAAGACTTGATGCTCTTCTGGATAGTGGGCAAGTGAGCACACGACACTGATAGGATGAGCTACTGCCTCAGCATTGAAGTATACTCTTGTATTAATCCAATTAGGGGCTGGTTTCCTGGCTCTTGTACTCCTTCTAAGTTGTATCTGCTCAGGTTCAGCTTCATTTTCTCCACTCGGCTCACCCATCTGTGTCTCAGCTTCTGATCTCTCATCTTGATCATGAGATACTGAGCTTTCTTCAGGATGAGTGTGCACAGGTTCAGCTTGCTCAGTGTTATCACCCCCTTCATGATCAAGATGAGTATTCCCAACTTCCTCCCATGTCTCTTCAACAGTTTGTGGTGGAACCTCTCTGACCGGGGCTGGTGAGTTTGGTAAACTGACTCCAAGCCTTTCCAAAATAACTCTCAGGTTATTAGCTCTATCTGAGGCAGATTGAAATAGATCCTTTAGTTCTTCCCAACTCCTCTCAGCATAATACCCTTGTGACTCCTGAAACTTAACATCCCTTGATACTAAGATCCTTCTTGTCTCTGGAACATAACATTTGTATCCTTTCTGATGTGTGGAGTAGCCAATGAACATTGCCTTTGTGCTATTAGCTTCTAGCTTGTTTCTTAACTCTCCTGGAACAAAGACAAAACTCACACACCCAAACACACGCAAGTGATCTATAGATGGTTTAGTTTTGTTCAATACCTCATATGGTGTGGAGTCAAGAAGAACTCTTGTAGGTATGCGGTTGATTAGGTAAGTGGCAGTGACTACGACATCTCCCCAAAACCTCTTAGGGACATTGGCGTGAAACATTAAGCTCCTGGCCACTTCCATCAGATGTCTATTCTTTCTTTCTGCCACACCATTTTGTTGTGGAGTGTAAGGGCAACTAGTTTGTTGTATTATCCCATGAGCAGCTAGAAGTTGTTTGAAGGATGTGCTAGTATATTCACCACCATTATCTCATCTAAGAATTTTAATCTTGACATTGAAATGGTTAGTGATATAGTTTTGAAATTTTTTAAAAGCTTCTAGCACCCTATCTTTAGATTGAAGCAATGTGATCCAAGTGTATTTAGATTTTTCATCTATGAATGTCACAAAGTACTTATAATGTTCTGTAGATGAACAGGGAGCAGTCCACACATCAGTATGAATTAAATCAAAGCAATTATCATAGATAGTCTTGGATTTAGGAAATACACTTCTACAATGTTTTCCTAAGATACAAGCTTCACAATCACTTTTAAAATTAATACTAGGCAACAGGATGTTCAAGGCATGAGAGTGAGGATGTCTTAATCTAGCATGCCATATTACATCTTTAGGGAATTCAGAAACAGAGATAAAAGCACTAGATAAATCAGAAGCTGGTCTTGTGTCCTCAGGCAAGTACAAATTTCCCTTGGTAACACCTTTTCCAAGCAACTTACTAGAATCAATATCCTGAAAATACACACTGTTAGGAGTGAAAGTAACTTGACAAAAAATCATTAGTGACTTTCTTAACAGATAGCAAGTTTGAAGCAAAGGTGGGCATGTAAAAAGCTTTAGATTCTCTATCAAATAGCTTAAAATCTCCTACACCTTTTATTGGAATTTTATCACCATTTGCTATCATCACATTTCCTAAGGCTGGTTCTATGTTTTTAATCAGATTTAAATCACTAATCATATGATGTGAAGCACCAGAGGCTATTACCAATGGTTTAGCTGATTTTAAAACATTTAAGATATCACCAGCAGTGTGAGAAGCATTAAGAGAGATTCCAAGAGTTCTAGAGATACCAGATTCTTTTAGGGCCTTGATGAGAGCTTCTAAGTCAGACTTCTTGAGGAGCTCATCCAGGTTAGTCCTTGGTGTGGTGTACACTGAAGTTGATGCCATAGAACTTCCTCCACCATGGCTGCTGGCGCAAACTGAGTTTGGAGTTGCTGGCTCAACACCATCAGCTGAGAAGTTAGCTCTTGCATCCTGGTACTGAGATCTTGTCTCTTTGAACTTGTTTGGCTTCAGGTGGGGATGAAGGATCCAGCACTTGTCTTTCAGATGCCCCTTCTTCTTGCAGTGGTCGCATATCAAGGATTTCCTATCCTCTTGCTTGGAAGTGGTTTTGTTGGCTACTACTTCCTCAGCCTGGTGAGCCATTCTCAGGTCTCCGTTGCTTCCAAATAGACTTGAAGACCCTTCTTCCTTCTGGATTTGATTACAAACATCATCTAGATCAGGGAGCTTATCAGCACTTAAGATGTGCTTGATAAGACCTCCATAGGATGAGTTGAGAGTGAGCAGCATCCCAAAGACTTTATCTTCTTCACGCCTGGCTAGGAGGATGTCAGGATCCACAGTGTGTGGTCTCAGTATCTCCAGCTCTGCCCAAAGAGATCTGAACTTGCCAAAGTGAGGTTGAAACTCCATATCTCCATGACTGAGACTATTGAGTGCTTTCTTCACTTCAAAGACTCTTGTGAGATTGGAAACATTTCCATACACTTTGTAGAGAGTATCCCACAGTTGTTTAGTAGTCTCACAGTATGAGTAAGACTCCATGATTGCTGGTTCAAGAGAGCTGAGGAGAGCTGAGGGCACCATGACATCTTCTTGACTCCATTTATCTTCATCAGCCACCACCTTCTCCTTGCCATCTTCTCCTTGGACAGTTTGTTTTGGAGCTGCTGCTGTTGTAGCATACTTCCATAAACCTTTTCTTCCAAGAGCTCTCTTCACCATCATGGCCCAGAAGAGGTAATTAACCCCTTTCAAAGTCACAGGTGTGTTGAGATGGTTTTTGTTGTTGTTGTTGTCTTCCATCTTCTCTTTCAAATCGCCAAGAACATGAGAGAGAATGTTTTAAGAGATGGAGAAAGTAAGAACAGAGTGATTTGCGGAAGTGAGAATAGGTTTCAAGAGCTTTGTTGCTCTGATACCATGAAAGTTTATGAGAATTATATGTGGGATTGATGAGATTATCAAGAACTAGTGAGTATGTGATGAAGAATCCGAGAGTGAGAGAGAGAGAGTGAGATTGCTATGGAACTAAGAAAGAGAGAGTAAAGAGGAATTCATATTTCCTTAATTAATTTAGAAAGGTTACAGCATTGTTTTATAGATAAATCAGGCTAAAGGAGACAAACAGAATTATAATAAACAACGAGATGGTCTTCTTGTGGACTGATCCGAGAAAGGGACAGGTCTGAGCATGGAGAGAGACTGATCCCAACGGTTGGGAGACCATGTGATCTTTATAGTATTTTAATTGCAACTTGCCTCCTCCTCCCTTGTCATGACTCTCCAACGGCTCCCAATACTTCAAACCTACTTCCATCAAGTTCCCACTTTGCCTTATAATGCTTCCTTGGTCGATTTAGATGCTTGAGGACGAAGTATGTACGGACAGACTTGCTACACACGTCTGAACTGATTGCTTACTTCCTTGGCTATCCGAGTGACCTCTTCTTCTCTCCTTTATTCTTCCATGATCATATCTCTTTTATTGCTTCTTGTCAACATCAGGAACCTAGAAGGAGAGCACCTTCTGACCAAGCTGAAGAAGTTGAAAGAATAATCCCTCTTGATCATGAGAGGGGGAATGGATCTGAATCAGGAGTGCAAGAGCAACGCCAAGAAGATTCAGGTCATCATGATCAAGATGTGACACAAGGAGCAGAGAATTTGGCTCCGTCTAATGAGCAGGAAGAGTCTACTGAGCAAGAAGAGTCTACTGAGCAGGAAGAGGTTACTGGTCTAAAAGAACAGGTTCAGACTGAGGTACAAGCTAAGGATCAGGTTCAACCATTGAAGAGGAGCACAAGGATAAGGAAGGATCCTTCCAACTGCGTAAACACGAGAGTGTACTACAATGCCCAGGCTGTGGAGCATCCTTCTCAAGCCGTGTGTTCCTTTGCTGAGTTTCCTGAAGAGCATCAAGCCTTCATGATTAGTCTGGATGAGAGCTATGTACCAAGGTCTTATGAAGAGGCTATGGAGTTACAAGAATGGAGAGGTTCTGAAGCTGATGAATCTAATGCTATGATCAGAAATGATACATGGTATGAGAGTGAGCTACCAAAAGGGAAGAGAGCAGTCTCAAGCAGATGGATCTTTACTATTAAGTATTTTCCAAATGGGAAGATAGATAGAAAGAAGACTAGACAGGTAGCAAGAGGGTTCACTCAGACCTATGGAGAAGATTATGTTGACACCTTTGCACCAGTTGCCAAGCTTCAAACCATTAGGATAGTCCTATCTCTTGCTGTGAATCTTGAATGAGACTTGTGGCAAATGGATGTGAAGAATGCTTTCTTGCAAGGTGAGCTGGAAGATGAGGTATACATGCTCCCACCTCCTGGTCTTGAGCATCTAGTGAAGCCAGGGAATGTGTTGAGATTGAAGAAGGCAATATATGGGCTGAAGCAGTCACCTAGAGCTTGGTACAGGAAACTGAGTACAACACTCAATGGGAGAGGGTTCAGGAAGTCTGAACTTGATCATACACTCTTCACACTTACTGGACCATCAGAGATCACCGTGATATTGGTATATGTCGATGATCTGATTATCACAGGAAGTGATAAGGCTGGGATTAAAGCCACTAAAGAGTTCCTCAAGTCTATGTTTGATATCAAAGACTTGGGAGAGATGAAGTATTTCTTGGGGATCGAGATATGCAGATCTAAGGAGGGCTTGTTTATGTCTCAAAGGAAGTATACTCTGAATATGTTGAAGGAAGCTGATGTGCTTCGGGGAAAGATAGCTAAGACACCCCATGAGGAGGGATATAAGGTTCTGCGTGAGGGGGAGGTTGAAGAGAAGCAGCTGTTTGAGGATCCTTGTTGGGGTCAAAATCGGTCAACGACGAAATCGTCAGCCGAAAGTCCTCGAAAGAAAAACCAAGTGATGATCAAAACCAAGAAACGGATCATCACTCGATGAATTCACAAGAAGGCATGAACGGACCGTGAGCCCCGGGGATCAACGAAGGCAAGCAGGCACCGGTGGACGAAGGACACGGCACGGGCGGCAGGCTTGCCCTGTCCTGTCTGGCGCCGGCGGCAAGGGTCCTGGTTCCCATCTATGCAATCGTCTCGTGATCTCGGGCAACGGCACCATCTTGGTCCCTTAAACCCATGTCCGGATTGTCCGCAAACTATAATGATTCTTCCGCAAAGCCTTCTCGATTGTTTAAAAGTTCATCTTTTAAACGTCTAAAGCTCGAAGCCACATTACTCAAACCCTTGAAAACGGTTATCTCGAAATCTACGGCTAAAGATCCTTCCAAACTCAAAGATTTCCCGCACGAACGCCTAACGGGGAAAGATCGAACAACGGAAAACCCACGGACGGCAAGACGTCCTGGCACCGGCGGCACGCGTCACGCGGGCCGGCCTGGCGCCGGCGGCACACCCGGCCTGGCGCCGGTGGCACGCGTCACGCGGGCCGGCCTGGCGCCAGCGTCACACCCGGCCTGGCGCCGGCGGCACGCGTCACGCGGGCCGGCCTGGCGCCGGCGGCACACCCGGCCTGGCGCCGGCGGCATGCGTCACGCGGGCCGGCCCGGCACCGGCGGCACACCCGGCCTGGCGCCGGTAGCACGCGTCACGCGGGCCGGCCTGGCGCCGGCGGCATGCGTCACGCAGGCCGGCCTGGCGCCTGCGGCACCCCGGCTTGGCGCCGGCGGCATGCGTCACGCGGGCCGGCCTGGCGCCTACGGCACCCCGGCCTGGCGCCGGCGGCACGCGTTCCGCAAGCCGGCCTGGCACCGGCGGCAAGCCCCCTAACGCCGGTCGACGGCCCTCGTCCTGGTCTCGGTCCCATCATGCTCGGTCTGATCCCATCTTATCTTGTTTGGATCAATTTTCGTGAGTTTGATACGATCACAGTGACTCTAAACACCAAACATCTCGACTAAACGAGGAATTGAGTTTCCTTCGGAATTACCGAAACCTTCAATGACTATTCTTTCGAGAAACCGTAAAAACGTCTAGACGGCCCGACGTGGCCAAAACAGCCCACTTACGATTTTCCGAAAAGGAAGGATAACTATGACGGTTTATCCTTATCCTCACATAAGAGATAAATGTCAAGTTTCCAAAAGATAAATGTCAAGTTTCCAAAAGATAAATGTCAAGTTTCCAGAAGATAAATGTCAAGTTTTCCGAAGATAAATGTCAAGTTTCCCGATAAACACGAAGATGAACGAAAATGGAAAAAGTCCGATTCAGCCCGCGAAAAGATAGACCGTCTTAAGAAGAGTATATAAGGAGAGCTCTGGGCGAGGAGCAAATCATCACCGAACTTCCAGAGCACTTAGCACTTAGAGCGTTTTAGCTTTCTCTTTCTGTTTTCATTAGCGAGCTGCGACTTAACTAGGTTAGATCTAGGCGGCCGGACTAGCGGACCTTTCGACAGCTCTTGTAGCTTATTTCTTACCCGTTGTTCACGCTCAAAACGCGAATTCAGAAATAAGATCTTTTTCCGCTCTACTTTACGATTTTTACTTTTCAACTTAAACTCCCATTGATTATATTGTGTACGGCCCAGCAGATATCCGGGACCTTCAAGGAAGATCGGGTTAACTCGGTTTTCCTCCATAAATCTTTATCGGAAATTGACGGTGTGAATTTCGGTTCCCACAGTTTGGCGCTAGAAGGAGGGGGGGTTACGGATCTATCTATCTCGCAACTGCACACGCTCGATAATGTCTATTGACGTCACCAAAGATCAGACAGCGCTAGACGGAACACCCGTCGACGCCAACGTTGAGAAGACTCCAGCTGGAGATGCGTCCACAGTCACTGCTGATGCAAACACCGAGGCGCTCAGGCAGATGAAGGAACTGTTTACCTCCGCCCAGGCACGGGCGGAACAACAGGACAAGCTGATAACCTCGCTCGCAAAACAGGTCGACACCTTAACTGCGAGGAGCAAGTTGCCGCGCGGATCCACCAAGGCACGCCGCGGCAGAAGACTCGACTTCGGATCTCCCGAAGCAGGAGAAAAAGATGCCCCGAAAGAGCCCACTCCCGAGGAAACGGCTCCGAAAGGACAGCAAACGACCTCGCAGAACCTTCCACTCCCGGCTAAGGGAAACAAGGAAAGCGACGTCGAGCGCATCGATCTAGATATCAGCGACCAATCGGATCCTTCCGATGAAGACGCTGACATCCACCCCAGGAGGACCCGAAGCCAGTCCGCTCGGCAGACGGTATCCTTCGAAAGGCCCATGACAGAAGAGGAAGAAGAACTCTACTGGATGGAGCAGGAAGAACTCGCGGAGGATCAAACTCGGATCCATCACAACCAGCGCCGACAAAATCGGAGGAACGCCAGTAGCAATGGCGAGATCCATGATCTCCGCGAATCTCTTAAGAAGACCGTGGCCGAAGTGAAAGCGGTGAAATCGCAAATCCATCAGGCGACCAGTTCCGCCCCCGAGATCGATAGACTTCTCGAGGAAGCACGGAAAACACCGTTCACCGCTCGGATCACGGAAACACGCATTTCAGACCCAGGGAAAATCAAAATCCCGGTCTATGACGGTACGACGGATCCTAAGTCGCACCTGCAGTCTTTCCAGATCGCAATGGGTAGGTTCAAACTCCCGGAGCGCGAACGAGACGCGGGTCATTGTCTTCTCTTCGTCGAGCACCACAAGGGCGCTGCGCTCGAATGGTTCTCCCGGCTCAAAAGGAACTCCATCGGAAGCTTCCGCCAACTGGCCTCGGCGTTCCTCAAACAATACTCCATGTTCGTGGATAGAGAGACGTCCGACGTTGACCTATGGAGTCTAGCTCAGAAGGAGGACGAGTCGCTCCGCGACTTCATGCGAAGGTTCAAACTGGTGATGGCCAGAGTAACGGGCATCAGCGACAATGTTGCAATCGACGCCCTGAGGAAGACTCTCTGGTACAAGTCGAAGTTCCGAAAGTGGATACTACTGGAAAAGCCGCGGACAATCCAGGATACCCTCCACAAAGCAACGGACTTCATCATCATGGAGGAAGAGATGAAGCTTCTATCGCAGAAGCACGGACCACAGAAAACGTCCTCAAAAAAAAAACCCTTTCGTAACGACAAAAACGTCCATCACGAAGGGGAAGACGCCCAAGGCGAGCATAACTACGCCATCAACTCGGAGCAAGGCAAAACCTCCGGAAACACCTGGACCAGGAACCAGTACAAGGATAATTCCTACTGCGAGTTCCACGAAACCAGAGGTCAGTCCACTGCGAACTGCAAGGTTCTCGGCGCCCGGTTCGCCGCAAAGCTCCTCACCGGCGAACTATCAAAGGTCAAGAGTATAAAGGACCTGCTCCTGGACTCTGACCGCCCAAAGACCAACAAAACTGTCTCCGAGGACCGCGCGACCGAAAACCAATCGGGTGAAAAACGCAGAAGGAGACAGGACGACCAAGGAAACAACAACAATCGCCAGAGGGTAAACATGATCATCGGAGGATCACAGTTCTACCAAGACTCAGTCTCGTCAATAAAAGCCTACGGGCGAAAAGCCGAGACAAGTTCCAACTGGTTTCCAGATAGCGATATTCCTAACCACGCGATCACTTTCGAGGAACAGGAAACTGTCGGAATCGACAAGCCTCATTGCGATCCTTTGGTTATCGACCTGATAATCCAGGATCTCGAGGTCGGCCGCATCCTCGTCGATACAGGAAGTACGGTCAACGTTATCTTCCGCGACACCCTCTACAGGATGAAGATCCCACTTGGAGAAGTCGTCCCTGAGCCAAAACCTTTGACTGGGTTTTCGGGCGTCACTTCCATGACCCTCGGGAGAATCAAGCTCCCGGTCATGGCGAAAGAAGTCACAAAATTCATCGAGTTCGCAGTAGTCGACAACCCGGCCATCTACAACACCATCATGGGAACCCCTTGGATCAACTCCGTGAAGGCAGTACCATCCACATATCACCTCGACATCAAATTTCCGACTCCAACCGGAATCGCAGCCATCTGGGGTAGTCAGAAACAGTCGACACTCTGTTACCTAGCCGAGTTCAAACTGCGAAAAGATCGGAACGCCCCAGCGGCCAACCCGAAACGAGCAAAGGAATCACACAACATTCCTGAAGACTCGAAAAAGATGATCCAGAATCATCCAAACAGGCAACGATTCAAGACAGCGACAAAGCCTCTGAGTCCACCGCCCTAAAAGCAGACAGCTCGACCCCCGCACAAACCGCCAATCCAACCAGCACGATCGGAACGGCAACGCAAGGGGAGTAAAAGCGTTTGCGACAACTATCAGAACTACGAGATGGCTTGATCCTCGAAAGAGGTACGTAGGCAGCTCGTCGAAACCCGGCGAGTTCAGCTATCCTCCTCACCAAAAAGGGGGGGGGTACGTATACTCCTATACTCCCACAAAAACGCGAAATATCCGCACATGTACTCGAACTTTTCGAAATTTTTAATAAAATTCTTTCTATCTTTTAAGCTCACTTAACGCATAAACATTTCGGAAAAACAAAAATCATATCTTCGAAAGAAACGCGAGACGTCGCAACTTCTGAAAAAGATAACAAAACTCGTATCATCCGCCAAAACAGTTCACCTGCGACTTAAAAAAAACTTATGCCCATCGATTGGCCCCGACGGACGCACTCAGAAACGTTTCACTCAATACAAACTCGTAGTCAGACCTACAAGGTCCTCTTACATCCGACAAAGATATCATAGCGCGCTATACAAGAAACCCAAAATTTTGGTTTAGCGTCTCGGATAAACTCCGAAGATAGCTCGATTCTTTTAACACAAGTCATATAAGCCGGCGACTAGTCGCGGACTTTAGACGAAAAGAATCAGGAAGATATCACTAACAGGCAAAACGAAAGTCGATCAGTCATCGCACAGCCTTAAAGCTGAGAGTAAGCCTAGGTCTTGCCCTAAACCCAGTCTTGCTGGATCTTGACATCTCACAGACATAGTATCGTATACGAGATCCCAAAACATTTCTCTTATCGCTTACACCTAAAACGCTCGCTAGAAAGTAGCATACGGACCAAGCGACAAAAAAAGAGAGTTAGGATACGAAGTGACTACTCGCATTCTTTCCTCTACACTTGACGAAAGTATAAATCAAAACAAAAGACGTAATCTCGCAAATTTTTGATATTTATAAAGTCCGCAAAGACGGCGGGATTCTAAGCCACCAATGGCCAGTCCCAAAACATAAGAATGCAACCTCTGACGGTCGCAGAATAAAACTCCTAAAAAACGGCCACACACGGCCAAAACATACGATTCACAAAAGGAAGTCAACATCAAGAAATCCAGATGCGGGAATCCCGAATAAACCTGCAGGCTGGTCCACTTCCTCATTCACGCCTTGAGCATTCCCACCACCCTCGGCGTTCTCATCGGCTCCGGCCTCCACCGTATCCTCGGAAACCTCGATAGGTTCCCATAGTCTCCGGACTATTTCCTCAACTGGAGGAACCAAGGACTCAGCATGAGCACACTCGGCCATAAGGTCCTTCATCTCAGCGATCTCGGAATCAAAAGAGAAATCCGGGTTCTGAGACTTGTAAAGGTTTACGACCGAGCCCCGGCACTCGAGGAAATCACCAACAAACTCCTGAGCTTCTTTAAAACATTGAAACTCAGCAGCGAACGATTCCGCCCGTCTCTCCACCTCCGCTGCGACCATCTTCCTTCCTCTCCTTTCCGCCCGAACAAGAGCTCGAGCATGAAGCTCAGCTTGCTTTTCGTTCTGCGTCTTAACCTCTTGACGGAATCGGAAGAGCTCTCGCTCAGCTTCCTTGGTCTTGAAGTTAGCAATCCCAGCCTTGCGGAAACTTGAGTCGAGCGCATTGCCAAACACTCTTAGTCCCTGCACAAATTGAAGACCAATAAACATACATATATGCGGAATCAAGAATACGGTTAAGAAGTTCAAAGAACAAAACCTCATTGATCCGCTGGGAACCCTCGGCAAAAACCCATTGCCTCTTCTCTTCCTCTAGCAACTCATCAGTAACAAACTCCGGAGGAAGACCTTCAAAGAAGTTGTTAGGAACTGGAAAATCGCTGGCTCCGCCTTTTTCCGTTGGAACAAAACTAGGGTTTTCCCCCAACGGTGAAGGATCTTCCGAACCTTCCCCACCATCGATCTCTTTCCCTTTACGAGATCTCTGTTTACGCCTCCGAGTCAGGGCTTCGATAACCGGTTCGGCGTCATACGTTGGGACAGGGCCTCGGGACCGGTAAAGCCTTACTGCGTCTCGAATCCGTTCAAGAGTGATGGACTTCCAGAAAAACGGTCTTTGACGAAGGAGGTCCCTCTTGACGAAAAGATCGCCATGCAAATGCGCAACCGCCCCGTTCTCTACAAAGCGGAACTTTTTCATTAAAAACTCGCACTTCCGGAATAACGAAATAGAAAACGAGTTTTCATCATATTACCTCGGTTGAAGTTCCATGCATGCGGAAATAGATGAAGGCAGCTCTCCTCGACAGACTCACCATCTATTCGGACATAGAAAAAACGTTCCTGCCACGACTTAGGGTTCGAAGTAGTCCCCTGAATTATGGCCATATCCTTCTTGGGCAGCATGGAGTAGTAACCGTCGCTCCCCGTCTGCCGAGTTCTCCAAAGGCCTTCGAAATCACCAGGACTGAGATCGATCCCGAGCTCATAACTTGAGATCAGTACGCCAAGCCAACTCTCCAAGGCAGGGACGCTGAGCTGGCCGATCGAGAGTTCGAAGTGATGAAGCGCACGAACAATGGTGTCGGGGATCGGGAACCACATGCGGCAATAAATAAAGAAGGCCTCGTAACATGTACAGAAACCTTCCGGAGGATTCCTCGCACTCTCGTTACCGACAGGGATCCGGAATTTGACTCCTTCAGAAACCTGGTAAAAATCTCGAGGTCTCGCACTCTCGCACTCTCGTTACGAGAAACCAAGCTCGGCGTAAAAGGAGCACCAGGCTGCCTCAGAGGTCTCCTCGGATTAGGGATATCTGGCAGTGATGTGGGCGAACCCACAAGGGCTCGATAATACGCATTCTTCGCTTCCTCCTCAACAAACTCCTCTTGCTTCACCGTCACGTGGGCAGGAGAATCACCCGAGGAAGAATGGGAAGAAGAATTTCTCTTTGAGGATCTTGAAGACATTATTCTTAGAGAGAGAGAAAGGATTCTTGAGAGAGAATAATTTTTTATGGTGAAGTAAGAATGAATGAGATTTCTTACTCCCTCCTTATAAAGAAGGTAAAATCACTATTTACCCCGACTTTCGGCAAACAATTACGTCTCTACACCTTCCCATACGGCTAAACCGCAAGCCAGGACCCGAAAGGCACTACGGTTCCTACTGGGGGGCTAACTGTTGGGGTCAAAATCGGTCAACGACGAAATCGTTACCCGAAAGTCCTCGAAAGAAAAACCAAGTGACGATCAAAACCAAGAAACGGATCCTCACTCGATGAATTCACAAGAAGGCATGAACGGACCGTGAGCCCCGGGGATCAACGAAGGCAAGCAGACACCGGTGGACGAAGGACACGGCACGGGCGGCAGGCTTGCCCTGTCCCGTCTGGCACCGGCGGCAAGGGTCCTGGTTCCCATCTATGCAATCGTCTCGTGATCTCGGGCAACGGCACCATCTTGGTCCCTTAAACCCATGTCCGGATTGTCCGCAAACTATAATGATTCTTCCGCAAAGCCTTCTCGATTGTTTAAAAGTTCATGTTTTAAACGTCTAAAGCTCGAAGCCACATTACTCAAACCCTTGAAAACGATTATCTCAAAATCTACGGCTAAAGATCCTTCCAAACTCAAAGATTTCCCGCACGAACGACTAACGGAGAAAGATCGAACGACGGAAAACCCACAGACGGCAAGACGTCCTAGCGCCGGCGGCACGCGTCATGCGGGCCGCCCTGGCGCCGACAGCACGCGTCACGCGGGCCGACCTGGCGCCGGCGGCACGCATCACGCGAGCCGGCCTGGCGCCGGCGGCACACCCGGCCTGGCGCCGGCGGCACACCCGGCCTGGCGCCGGCGACACACCCGGCCTGGCGCCGGCGGCACGCGGGCCGGCCTGGCGCCGGCGGCACACCCGGCCTGGCGCCGGCGGCACACCCGGCCAGGCGCCGGCGGCACACCCGGCCTGGCGCCGGCGACTCGCGTCACGCGGGCCGGCCTGGCGCCTGCGGCACCCCGGCCTAGCGCCGGCAGCACGCGTTCCGCAAGCCGGCCTGGCGCCGGCGGCAAGCCCCCTAATGCCGGTTGACGGCCCTCGTCCTGGTCTTGGTCCCATCATTCTCGGTCTGATGCCATCTTATCTTGTTTGGATCAATTTTCGTGAGTCTGATACGATCACGGTTTTTCTAAACACCAAACATCTCGACTAAACGAGGAATTGAGTTTCCTTCGGAATTACCGAAACCTTCAATGACTATTCTTTCGAGAAATCGTAAAAATGTCTTGACTAAACGAGGAATTTACTTTTCAACTTAAACTCCCATTGATTATATTGTGTGCGGCCCAGCAGATATCCGGGACCTTCAAGGAAGATCGGGTTAACTCGGTTTTCCTCCATAAATCTTTATCGGAAATTGACGGTGTGAATTTCGGTTCCCACAATCCTAAGCTATACAGGAAGATGGTTGGTAAGCTGATATACTTGATCATCACTAGACCAGATATATGTTTTGTTGTGAACCGAGTGAGTCAGCATATGCAGGCGCCAAAGTTTCATAACTGGAAGATGGTTGATAGGATACTGAGGTATTTGAGTGGCACGCCTGACCAAGGAGTTTGGATGGGGTGCAATGGCAGTACAGAAGTTATTGGGTATTGTGATGCTGATTGGGCAGGAGATAGAGTGGACAGAAGATCAACTACTGGCTATTGTACGTTCATTGGAGGAAACCTGGTTACTTGGAAGAGTAAAAATCAGAAGGCCATCTCCTGTTCAAGTGTTGAGGCTGAGTATAGGGCTATGCTAAAGGTGACAAACGAGTTGGTATGGATCAAGGGTATCTTGAAGCATCTGGAGATTGAGCAGAGTACTCCTATGACAATGCACTGTGACAATCAAGCAGCTATCCACATTGCTTCTAAATCAGTCTTTCATGAGGGGACGAAGCATTTTGAAGTTGATTGTCACAAGGTGAGGCAGATGATTATCCTAGGTGTGATACTGCCATGTTATACAAGAAGTGAAGATCAGCTTGCAGATGTGTTTACTAAGGCAGCAAGATTAAAGACAATGGAGTCCATTCTCACAAGGCTTGGGCTCATTGATCTTACACCCAGGAGCTGATCCCCTTAGTCATGAGGTCTTCACTCTTTTTCCCTCATCAAGGTTTTGTCCCAATGTGTTTTCCTTGGTGAGGTTTTTAATGAGGAAGATCTCATGGCTTTCCAAGCTTGACTTGTTCCACATGGTCAAGCTTGAGGGGGAGCGTTGAGATGAGGTAATAAAGAGTGGATATATTGATAGAGGAAGAGATTTGAGGCAGACAGTAACTCTAGAGATTTACCACAGTAACTTTGTTTTTACTGTGGTAACTGAGTTAAAGGCTTGGGAAGTTACCTAGCCTACCTTTGGAGAGTGGAGCACGCCTAAGGAGCTTTCTGGATAGGGAAGAGCAGTCTGGATATGGTCTGGTCATAGCTGGAAAGGTAAAGCACCTTTACAGTCTGTTCAAGCATGTGAAGCTCACATCCAAGCATTTGAAACCAGCATCTTTGACTCCACATGCTTCTTCTCTTGTTTCTTTACCTAGCTGTCGATTTGTATCCTCTATATATATTGCTGTAACCTCATTGTATGGAGACTAATGGATTTATGAGTTTATCTCTCTAGATTTCACTATTCTCTCTAAATCTCTTAATCTCTTACATAAACCAATCTTATTCTCTTTTAATCTTTGTTTACACTCACTATATCTCTAAAACACAAAAGTGTTTAATAAAGATGGTATCATAGCTACCAAGGAGTTTCTGAAATCAGTCTTTGAAATTAAATATTTAGGAGAGATGAAATACTTCCTTGGAATTGAGCTGTGTAGAACTAAGGAAGGTTTTTTCATCTCTCAAAGGAAATACACACTCAATCTTTTGAAAGATGCAAGTGTCTATGGTGGAAAGATATCTAAGAGGCCCATGGAAGATGGGTACAAGGTTCCTCGTGAGTGGGAGATTGAAGATAGCCAACCATTTTATGATCCCAAGCTTTATAGAAAGCTTGTAGGTAAGCTGATTTATTTGACTATCACACGACCTGATATTTGTTTTGTTGTGAATCAGGTGAGCCAGCATATGCAAGTTCCAAAGGAGCATCATTGGCGCATGGTGGAGAGGATCCTCATGTACTTGAATGGAACTACTGGTCTTGGAGTATGGATGGGGTGCAATAAGAGCACTGAAGTAGTTGGGTATTGTGATGCTGATTGGGCTGGTGACCGAGCTGATAGGAGATCCACAACAGGTTATTGCACCTTTATTGGAGGAAATCTTGTGACATGGAAGAGCAAGAAGGAGAAGGTGGTGTCTTGTTCTAGTGCTGAGGCAGAGTATAGAGCTATGCTTAAGCTCACTAAAGAGTTGGTAAGGATCAAGCAGCTCCTATGACCATGCGTTGTGACAACCAGGCAGCCATTCACATTTCTACCAACTCAGTATTCCATGAGAGAACGAAGCACATTGAGGTTGATTGTCACAAGGTGAGGCAGATGATAGTGTTGGGAGTGATCTTACCTTGCTACACTAGAAGTGAAGACCAGCTTGCGGATGTATTCACTAAGGCAGCTAAGCAGAAGACAATGGAGTCCATACATGTGAGATTGGGGCTCATTGATCTCACTCCTAGCAGGAGCTGATCCCCTTGCTGTGAGATCTTTACTCTTTTTCCCTCATCAAGATTTTGTCCTAATGGGTTTTCCTTGGTGAGGTTTTTAATTAGGAAGATCTCATGGCCTTCCAAGCTTGACTTGTTCCACATGGTCAAGCTTGTCGGGGAGTGTTGAGATGTGAGGTGTTACTTGAATTATGAGATGAGGAAATGGAGTGTAGAAGTCATGAGAAGAATGAGGAGTTGAGAAACATGAAGAGGAGATCATTTGGGAGCATTTGGGAGAGTATGGCCTAGGTGTCCGTACATGTCCGTACAAGAGGCCGTACAAGACAATAGTCACAACCAGGGTAAAAAGGAGTTACCCGGGTGAAGTAATCCGCATGGTTACTTCTCTTCTTTACCTTGCAAGCATATGACCGTTGAAAGAGATCATAGGCGCGTCTGACAGGCTGGCACAGGCTGTCAGAATCAAGCCCAAAGATACCTTGATGCCAAAAGCGTGTGGCTCCTCCCATTGGCTCTTTTCAAATTGACGCTCCCTTCTTCCTTTGACCTCACATGCTTGCTAGTCTTTACTTGGCTGAAAGCCCTTGTATTCTCATCTATATAAATTGTAAACACTCTCTATTATCAATCTAAGCAGAGTGTATGAGTCTCTTTCTCTCATTTGTGCTTGGTGTTCATCATGATAGACTTTTAATCTCTTAAATCATTTCTTAATCTCATTAATCTCTCTCAAATCTCTCTTAATCTCTCAATACCTTCTATTATTCTCTAAAATTATATGGTATCAGAGCCAGGTTGGCTTTGGTATTGAGATCTAGCGTGCGTGTTCTTCAGCTTTCATTCAAGTTTCAAAAGGTGTTCTTGGCGGTTGAAGGATGATGGATAACAACCACTACAACAACAAAGTCATCTCGGTTCCGGTTGCTCTCAAGGGAGGAAGCAACTACTTGCTGTGGTCTAGACTAGTGAAGACTGCGATTGGGAGGCTAGGGCTATGGATGCACATCGCAGATGAAGCTCCGAAGAAGCCAGTGGCCAAAGAAGATGAAGACATGAAGGAAAAGGAGCAAGCTTTAGCCGAGTACAAGAAGTGGGTGCAAGATGACTGGATGGTTCTATCCGTGCTGCAAGGGTCTCTTAAGGTTCCCCTTCTTGAAGCTTACAGCTACTGTGAGACTCCTAAACATCTATGGGAGACACTCCTGAAGACTTTTGGTAATGAAACCAATCTTAGCCGAGTGTTTGAGCTGAAAGGAGCTATTAACTCCCTGGTGCAAGATGGTGAAGAGTTCACCAAACAATTGGGGAAGTACAGATCTTTATGGTCTGAACTTGAAAGCTTGAGACCCAACACCATTGATCAAGAGGTTCTTGCGGAAAGGAGAGAACAAGACCGAGTGTTTGAGCTGTTGATGACATTGGATCCACCATACAAAGATGTTATTGCACATCTTCTAAGGTCTCCGAGATTACCAACAATGGAGAAAGTGTGTGCGTAACTTCAGAAAGAAGAAGGGTCAATGGGTCTCTTTGGCAAAAAGAAGGAGAAGGAGATCTCCATGGCACACATGGCTGATGAAGTACAAGCTAACCGAGCTATGTACAAAGATGGAGAAAGGAAGTCTGGTGAGAGGTTTGATGGGAAGTGTGACCATTGCAAGAGGACATGACACAAGAAGAGCCAATGCTGGATCCTTCATCCCCATCTCAAGCCATCGAAGTTCAACAAGGATAGGGAAGCAAGAGCTCACCTTTCTGCTGAAGCAAGTGGAGCTGGCTCATCCAGAGCTGGTTCAAGTGCCCAAGCGGGTGAAAGTGAAGGAAGAGCTATGACTTCTCATCACGTGGGAGGAAAGAACATGGAGAGTGAGATGATCAGGAGGTCCGACATTGAATCCCTCATCAAAGCTCTTAAGGAGCATGGTAACACTCTCGGAAACACCCTTGGATACTCATATACTGCTCATGTGATGTCTAGTAACTCTGATAGGTTGCCAGAGACTGCTAAGAATGCTTATATTGTTGAGAAAAAGACTAGCATCACTGATAGGTTGCTAGGAATGATTGAGAACTTGTGCATTAAAAATGAATCATCTAGGACTCATATTGCTCAAAACTTGAAAAAGCCTTTGATTATTGATTCTGGTGCATCTCATCATATGATTAGTGATACCAAGCTCATTAAAGATATAGAACCTGCTCATGCTCATGTTATGATTGCTAATGGAGATAGAATCCCTGTTAAAGGAATTGGGAAACTAAAATTATTTGATAAGGATTCTAAAGCCTTTTACATGTCTGAGTTCACCTCTAATCTTTTATCTTTGAAGAAAAGCACCACTGATCTTCATTGCAATGTTATTTTCAGTCCTAATGATGTGAAATTTCAGGATATTGAAAGAAGTAAGTTGATTGGGCAAGGAGTAACCAAGGGAGACCTTTATTTGCTTGAAGACATTGCCCCTATTTCCAGTTCTTGTTACTCATTTAGTTCTGTTTCTTCCTTGAATAAAGATGCATTGTGGCATGCTAGACTAGGACATCCACATGTTAGAGCTTTAGGTTTAATGTTACCAGGTGTCATGTTTAAAATTAATGAGTGTGAGGCATGTATCATGGGAAAGCATTGTAAAACTGTCTTTGAAAGATCTTCTACTGTTTATGAGAAGTGTTTTGATTTGATTCACTCTGATGTTTGGACAGCCCCATGCTTATCTAGAGATAATTTCAAATATTATGTCACATTCATTGATGAAAAATCCAAATACACCTGGTTAACACTCATTAAAACTAAGGATAGGGTGCTTGATGCTTTTAAAAATTTCCAGGACTATGTGACTAACCATTACAATGCCAAGATAAAGATTTTCAGGTCAGATAATGGTGGGGAGTACACAAGTCATGCTTTTGAACAACACCTTTCTCAACATGGGATTCTGCATCAAACTAGTTTTCCATATACTCCTAAACAGAATGGAGTTGCTGAGAGGATGAACATGCATCTAATGGAGGTAGCCAGATCTATGATGTTTCACACGAGTGTCCCCAAGAGGTATTGGAGTGATGCTGTCATGGCTGCTTGTTATCTGATCAACAGGATTCCAACAAGGATATTAGAGGATCAGTCTCCATTTGAGGTACTAAACAAGAACAGAGCAGCACCAGATCACCCCTGAGGATATTTGGATGTGTTTGCTATGTTATGGTGCCTGGTGAGATGAGAAACAAGCTAGAAGCAAAGAGTACTAAGGCTATGTTTATTGGCTACTCTACAACACAGAAGGGATATAAATGTTTTGATCCAGAAGCTAGAAGAGTATTAGTATCCAGAGAGGTCAAGTTTATAGAAGAAAAAGGATACTATGAAAGGAAAGAATTGGGAAGATCTAGAGGATCTATCTAGACCATCAGACAAGGCTGCTAGTCTAAGGATTATCCTTGAAGAGCTTGGGATTGGAGTATCCCAGGATCAGAGAGGGCATGATATGCCGAGTATAAATGAAGCTGAAGAACCCGTGCACCTTGATCATGAGGGGGGAGAAGAAGCTGAGGCTGGAGGCCAGGGAGATCAAAGCTCAGCTAGTCCAAGTCCTGATCAGGGTTTGGATGAAGAGGTTGTTACTGAACAACAAGTTGAAGAACCAGAACAAGATGAACCAATGGAGGAATCAGAACAAGCTGAACCAGAACCAGTAGTTGAGGTTCCACTGAGGAGAAACACACGGGTGAGGAAGGATCCTTCCAACTGGGTAAATACGAGAGTGTACTACAATGCCCAGGCTGTGGAGCATCCTTCTCAAGTCGCGTGCTCCTTTGCTCAATATCCTGAAGATCATTGTGCATTCATGACAAGCTTAGATGCAAGCTTTGTTCCAAGGTCTTATGAAGAAGCCATCATGCATGAGGATTGGAAAGAATCAGTTGGAGATGAAGCCAATGCAATGATAAAGAATGACACTTGGTATGAGAGTGCATTACCAAAAGGGAAGAAGGCTGTGACCAGTAGATAGATTTTTACTATCAAATACAAGCCTGATGGAACTGTGGATAGAAAAGACAAGGCTTGTGGCAAGAGGATACACTCAGACTTGGGGAGAAGACTATATTGATACATTTGCTCCTGTTTCTAAACTTCACACGATTAGGATTGTATTGTCTCTGGCTGTGATTCTTGGATGGGAGCTTTGGCAAATGGATGTGAAGAATGCATTTCTTCAAGGAGAACTATAGGATGAGGTCAATATGCATCCACCTCCTGGTCTTGAGCATCTGGTGAAGAAAGGGAATGTGATGAGGTTGAAGAAGGCTATTTATGGTCTCAAGCAGTCACCAAGAGCTTGGTACCATAAGTTAAGAACAACATTTAATGGGAGAGGCTTTTAGGAAGTCTGTAAGATTTCTATAGATCTTGAATAATAAAAGAGATTAGATAAAGATTTTAGAAAGATTAAGGAAGAGATTAAGAGATTAAGAGATTAGTAGGATACTAGAGAGATTAGAAAACATTTTAAAACTTTAAGTGACTCTCATTATTTGCTTGATATGATTGATGAATGTGATTACAAATATATAGTAGAGGTCACAAGGGTTTCCTAAGTCTCATTTAGTAGGTAGAAGCATGTGGAGTCAACATAAAAGGAGAAGCATCGACCAATGAGGTAAGCCAAATGTGTGAAGAGGCTTGCTACTTTCAAGCGCACGCCAGCCTGTCCGCACCTTCCTTATCCTTCCTAACGGTCGGATCCTTTTGCGCCCGGGGTCCTTGTCCCGTTCAAGTCCACCCGGGTGTCCTTACCCGGCCCTTCTCCCCTGACCTTTTCCTCATCCAATCCTGTCCGGGTACCCTTACCCGGACTGTCCTCCCCTGTCCTTTTCTTTGTCCAGACCTTGAACATTCTTCACTCAACTCTTATGACTTCATGTACCCTTGTTCCCTCATCTCCATACTTTGATCACATCTTCTCAAAACTCCCCTTCAAGCTTGACCATGTGGAACAAGTCAAGCTTGGATGCCATGAGATCTTCCTCATTAAAAACCTCACCAAAGAAAACTCATTGGGACAAAACTTTGATGAGGGAAAAAGAGTGAAGACCTCATGGCAAGGGGCTCTAGCTCCTCTTGCTAAGATCAATGAGTCCCAACTTGATATGGATGGACTCCATTGTCTTTTGTCTTACAGCCTTGGTGAACACATCAGCCAACTGATCTTTACTCTTGGTGTAACATGGTAGGATCTCTCCAAGCACAATCATTTGCCTCACCATGTGGCAATCAACTTCAATGTGCTTGGTTCTCTCATGGAAGACTGAGTTGGAGGCTATATGGATGGCGGCCTGGTTATCACAATGCATTGTCATGGGAGTAGTTTGATCAACCTCCAAGTGCTTCAGTATGCCCTTGATCCACACCAGCTCGTTGGGCAGCTTCAGCATAGCTCTAGACTCAGCCTCTGCACTTGAGCAAGAGAAAACCTTTTGCTTCTTACTCTTCCAAGTCACCATGTTCCCACCAATGAATGTGCAATAGCCTGTTGTTGATCTTCTATCAGCTCTATCTCCTGCCCAATCTGCATCACAATAGCCCACAAACCAAGATCTTGTGTTCCATTCAGGTACATTAGCAATCTCTCCACCATGCGCCAGTGATGCTCTCTTGGTGCTTGCATATGCTGGCTCACTTGATTCACAGCAAAGCAAATGTCAGGTCTAGTGATGGGTAAGTAGATTAGCTTACCCACTAGCTTTCTATAAAGCTTTGGATCATGGAATGGCTTGCTATCTTCACGCTCCCCCTCACGTGGAACCTTATACCCATCTTCCAGGGGCATCTTGGCTGTCTTTCCTCCATAAGCACCTGCATCTTTCAAAAGATCAAGTGTATATTTCCTTTGAGAAATGAACAACCCTTCCTTGGCTCTACACAACTCAATGCCAAGAAAGTATTTCATCTCTCCCAAGTCTTTAATCTCAAACACAGATTTGAGAACTCCTTGGTAGCCTTGATACCATCCTTATCACTACCAGTGATGATGATATCATCAACATACACAAGGAGCACAACAATACCTGAGGGAGTGACAAGTGTAAAGAGGGTATGATCAAGCTCGGACTTCCTGAATCCTCTCCCATTCAAGGTTGTGCTTAGCTTGTGATACCAAGCTTTAGGAGATTGTTTAAGGCCATAGATAGCTTTCTTCAGCCTCAAGACATTCCCCTTCTTCACCAAATGCTCAAGACCAGGAGGTGGATGCATATAGACCTCATTTCTCAAGCTCTCCTTGTAAGAAGGCATTCTTCACATCCATTTGCCAAAGATCCCACTCAAGGTTCACAGATATAGAGAGAACTATCCTGATAGTATGGAGCTTGGCAACAGGTGCAAAGGTATCAATGTAGTCCTCTCCATAGGTTTGAGTAAATCCCCTTGCTACCAGCCTTGCCTTTTTCCTATCTATCTTCCCATTTGGAAGATACTTGATAGTGAAGATCCATCTACTAAACACGGCTCTCTTTCCTTTTGGCTAAGCACTCTCATACCATGTATCATTCTTGATCATAGCATCAGCCTCAGCATTGACTGAATTTCTCCACTATTGTATTAGCATTGCCTCTTCATAGCTCCTTGGAACATAACTCTCATCCAAGCTCACTTGAAAAGCACAATGCTCTTCTGGATATTGAGCGAAGGAGCACACAGCTTGAGAGGGATGCTCCACAGCCTGGGCATTGTAGTACACTCTCGTGTTTACCCAGTTGGAAGGATCCCTCCTTATCCGCGTGCTTCTCCTCAACATTGGCCCTTGGACAGGCGCCTCATCTTGTGCATCTTGGAACTCCTCCTCTTGTGCATCTTCACTAGACTCTACTCCTTCTGGCTGACTTGCTACAGCCTCATCTTGATGATCTATAGGCTCCACACCTTCATCACCACTTTGATCATGAGAGCCAGAACTCTCTTGACCTCTTGAGCTCTCTTCCCTTCCTTGGTTGAGAGCTTCTGGTTCACTTCCCCCCTCATGATCAAGGTGGGGAGTATGAACTCCATCAGTAGCTGGTACACTCCTTGGTGCACATCCTCCACCTTGTTGACCTTGGTTCAGATTTATCCCAAGGTTTTCCAAGATGGTTCTCAAGATAGATGCTCTATCTGAGGTAAGTTCCTTCAAATCTTCTTCATTCTTCTCCTCATAATATCCTCTTTCCTCCACAAACTTCACCTCTCTAGACACCACCACTCTTCTTGAGTGTTCATCATAACACTTGTAGCCCTTTTAAGATGGAGAGTACCCAATGAACATAGCCTTGGTACTTTTTGCTTATAGCTTGTTGCACAACTCTCTAGGTACCATCACATAACACAGACACCCAAAGACCCTTAGATGACTCAAAGCTGACTTGTACTTGTTAAGAACCCCAAAAGGTGATTGTCCTCGCAGCACCAAAGTTTGGAGTTCTGTTGATCAAGTAGCAAGCAGTGACCACAACATCACTCCAAAACCTCTTGGGTACATTAGCTTGAAACATCATGGACCTGGCAACCTCCATTAAGTGCCTATTCTTCCTCTCAGCAACACCATTCTGTGTGGAGTGTAGGGACAGCTTGTTTGGTGAAGGATTCCATGCTTGGATAGGTGATCTTTGAATGCATGACTTGTGTACTCCCCTCCATTATCTGACCTGAAAATCTTAATCTTGGCATGATAATGGTTAGAGACATATGATTGGAAGTTTCTAAATGCATCAAATACCCTATCTTTGGTTGGAATTAGTGTTAGCCAGGTGTATTTAGATTTTTCATCAATTAAAGACACAAAATACTTCTGGCTATCTCAAGATAAACAAGGAGCAGTCCAAACATCAGAGTGAATAAGATCAAAACAGTTTTCATAAACAGTAGTGGAGTTTGGAAATACAACTTTGCAATGTTTACCCAAAATACAAGCCTCGCAGTTATTATTTTCAAAAGAAACACCTGGCAACAACAGTTTTAAAGCCTTATTATGAGGGTGTCCTAGTCTAGCATGCCACAATGCATCTTTTCTTAAACTAGTAGTAGTAGAGAAAGAGCAGCTAAAATTAGAAATAGGAGCAAGATCTTCAAGCATATATAAATCTCCCTTGGTTACTCCTTCTCCAATCATCTTGCTACTTTCAATATCCCGAAACTTCACATCATTAGGACTGAATATAACATTGCAGTTAAGATCAGTAGCACATTTTTTAACAGATAATAAGTTTGAAGTGAATTCAGGCATATAGAAAGCTTCAGTGTCTTTATGGAACAATTTAAGACTACCTACTCCTCTAATAGGTATCTTAGATCCATTGGCTATCATGACATTACAATTAGCAGGAACAATGTTCTTAATAAGTCTAGTGTCACTTATCATATGATTATGAGATTTTAGAATAGAGATGGTATTAAGAGATTAATGGTAGATTAGAGAGAGTAGAAGAGATTTATGTAGAGACTTGATAAGAGATTAAGAGATTAAGAACCATGGTTTATGAATATTTGATTATCATGATGAACAAGAGAGAGATAGATTACAAACTTATAGTGAGAGACATGAGGGTTTACAAAGTCAAAGTTACTAGTGCAATCATGTGAAGTAAGAGGGACGAGGAGCGTATATTTGAAATGGATGGTTCACAATGCTCACACGCTGGGTTACCTTTCCAGGCTGTCATGAGCTAGCCAGGTGCACCAGTGCTCTTCCCTCAACGGTGTAATCACTGTGCTAACCCTCTTCCTTCACCAGAGACTTCTTCATACCTTAACCAGCTTTCTTTTACCTCACACTAACTCCAAGTTACTTTTACTGCATGGTAACTTATTTTTACTGCATAGTAACTTTTCTCCTGACCTCAAATAACTCCTCATCTCATTATTCTCATACTCTCCTTGGTTAAGTTTAACACTCCCCCTCAAGCTTGACCATGTGAAACAAGTCAAGCTTGGAAGGACCATGAGATCTTCCTCATTAGAAACCTCATCAAAGAAAACCCATTGGGACAAAAATTTGATGAGGGAAAAAGAGTAAAGATCTCATGATCAGGAGAGTATATAACTAGCCCTTAGGCGAGAGATCAATGAGTACAATCCTGATGTGTATGGACTCCATAGTCTTCTGCCTAGCTGTCTTGGTGAATACATCTGCCAACTGATCTTCACTCTTTGTGTAACATTGCAACATTACTCCCATCACTATCATCTGCCTAACCTTGTGGCAGTCAACTTCAATGTGCTTGGTTCTCTCATGAAACACTGAGTTTGTAGCAATGTGTATAGCAACTTGATTATCACAGTGCATTGTCATAGGTGCTGACTGATCTATCTCCAAGTGTTTAAGAATACCCTTGATCCAAACCAACTCATTGGTAAGCTTCAGCATGGTTCTATACTCAGCCTCAGCACTAGAGCATGATACCACCTTTTGCTTCTTACTCTTCCAGGTTACAATGTTTCCTCCAATGAAAGTGCAGTAACCAAATGTAGACCTTCTATCAGCTCTATCACCAGCCCAATCTGCATCACAATAGCCTACAGCTTCAGTGCTTCTGTTGCAACCCATCCATATCCCAAGACCTTGAGTTCCATTCAGGTATATGAGAATTCTCTCAACCATGCGCCAGTGATGCTCCTTTGGAGTTTGCATATGCTGGCTTACTTGATTCACAGCAAAGCATATATCTTGCCTTGTAATGGTTAAGTATATCAGCTTCCCCACAAGCTTCCTATACAGCTTTGGATCATTGAATGGCTTGTCATGGCTGCTTGTTATCTGATCAACAGGATTCCAACAAGGATATTAGAGGATCAGTCTCCATTTGAGGTACTAAACAAGAACAGAGCAGCACCAGATCACCCCTGAGGATATTTGGATGTGTTTGCTATGTTATGGTGCCTGGTGAGATGAGAAACAAGCTAGAAGCAAAGAGTACTAAGGCTATGTTTATTGGCTACTCTACAACACAGAAGGGATATAAATGTTTTGATCCAGAAGCTAGAAGAGTATTAGTATCCAGAGAGGTCAAGTTTATAGAAGAAAAAGGATACTATGAAAGGAAAGAATTGGGAAGATCTAGAGGATCTATCTAGACCATCAGACAAGGCTGCTAGTCTAAGGATTATCCTTGAAGAGCTTGGGATTGGAGTATCCCAGGATCAGAGAGGGCATGATATGCCGAGTATAAATGAAGCTGAAGAACCCGTGCACCTTGATCATGAGGGGGGAGAAGAAGCTGAGGCTGGAGGCCAGGGAGATCAAAGCTCAGCTAGTCCAAGTCCTGATCAGGGTTTGGATGAAGAGGTTGTTACTGAACAACAAGTTGAAGAACCAGAACAAGATGAACCAATGGAGGAATCAGAACAAGCTGAACCAGAACCAGTAGTTGAGGTTCCACTGAGGAGAAACACACGGGTGAGGAAGGATCCTTCCAACTGGGTAAATACGAGAGTGTACTACAATGCCCAGGCTGTGGAGCATCCTTCTCAAGTCGCGTGCTCCTTTGCTCAATATCCTGAAGATCATTGTGCATTCATGACAAGCTTAGATGCAAGCTTTGTTCCAAGGTCTTATGAAGAAGCCATCATGCATGAGGATTGGAAAGAATCAGTTGGAGATGAAGCCAATGCAATGATAAAGAATGACACTTGGTATGAGAGTGCATTACCAAAAGGGAAGAAGGCTGTGACCAGTAGATAGATTTTTACTATCAAATACAAGCCTGATGGAACTGTGGATAGAAAAGACAAGGCTTGTGGCAAGAGGATACACTCAGACTTGGGGAGAAGACTATATTGATACATTTGCTCCTGTTTCTAAACTTCACACGATTAGGATTGTATTGTCTCTGGCTGTGATTCTTGGATGGGAGCTTTGGCAAATGGATGTGAAGAATGCATTTCTTCAAGGAGAACTATAGGATGAGGTCAATATGCATCCACCTCCTGGTCTTGAGCATCTGGTGAAGAAAGGGAATGTGATGAGGTTGAAGAAGGCTATTTATGGTCTCAAGCAGTCACCAAGAGCTTGGTACCATAAGTTAAGAACAACATTTAATGGGAGAGGCTTTTAGGAAGTCTGTAAGATTTCTATAGATCTTGAATAATAAAAGAGATTAGATAAAGATTTTAGAAAGATTAAGGAAGAGATTAAGAGATTAAGAGATTAGTAGGATACTAGAGAGATTAGAAAACATTTTAAAACTTTAAGTGACTCTCATTATTTGCTTGATATGATTGATGAATGTGATTACAAATATATAGTAGAGGTCACAAGGGTTTCCTAAGTCTCATTTAGTAGGTAGAAGCATGTGGAGTCAACATAAAAGGAGAAGCATCGACCAATGAGGTAAGCCAAATGTGTGAAGAGGCTTGCTACTTTCAAGCGCACGCCAGCCTGTCCGCACCTTCCTTATCCTTCCTAACGGTCGGATCCTTTTGCGCCCGGGGTCCTTGTCCCGTTCAAGTCCACCCGGGTGTCCTTACCCGGCCCTTCTCCCCTGACCTTTTCCTCATCCAATCCTGTCCGGGTACCCTTACCCGGACTGTCCTCCCCTGTCCTTTTCTTTGTCCAGACCTTGAACATTCTTCACTCAACTCTTATGACTTCATGTACCCTTGTTCCCTCATCTCCATACTTTGATCACATCTTCTCAAAACTCCCCTTCAAGCTTGACCATGTGGAACAAGTCAAGCTTGGATGCCATGAGATCTTCCTCATTAAAAACCTCACCAAAGAAAACTCATTGGGACAAAACTTTGATGAGGGAAAAAGAGTGAAGACCTCATGGCAAGGGGCTCTAGCTCCTCTTGCTAAGATCAATGAGTCCCAACTTGATATGGATGGACTCCATTGTCTTTTGTCTTACAGCCTTGGTGAACACATCAGCCAACTGATCTTTACTCTTGGTGTAACATGGTAGGATCTCTCCAAGCACAATCATTTGCCTCACCATGTGGCAATCAACTTCAATGTGCTTGGTTCTCTCATGGAAGACTGAGTTGGAGGCTATATGGATGGCGGCCTGGTTATCACAATGCATTGTCATGGGAGTAGTTTGATCAACCTCCAAGTGCTTCAGTATGCCCTTGATCCACACCAGCTCGTTGGGCAGCTTCAGCATAGCTCTAGACTCAGCCTCTGCACTTGAGCAAGAGAAAACCTTTTGCTTCTTACTCTTCCAAGTCACCATGTTCCCACCAATGAATGTGCAATAGCCTGTTGTTGATCTTCTATCAGCTCTATCTCCTGCCCAATCTGCATCACAATAGCCCACAAACCAAGATCTTGTGTTCCATTCAGGTACATTAGCAATCTCTCCACCATGCGCCAGTGATGCTCTCTTGGTGCTTGCATATGCTGGCTCACTTGATTCACAGCAAAGCAAATGTCAGGTCTAGTGATGGGTAAGTAGATTAGCTTACCCACTAGCTTTCTATAAAGCTTTGGATCATGGAATGGCTTGCTATCTTCACGCTCCCCCTCACGTGGAACCTTATACCCATCTTCCAGGGGCATCTTGGCTGTCTTTCCTCCATAAGCACCTGCATCTTTCAAAAGATCAAGTGTATATTTCCTTTGAGAAATGAACAACCCTTCCTTGGCTCTACACAACTCAATGCCAAGAAAGTATTTCATCTCTCCCAAGTCTTTAATCTCAAACACAGATTTGAGAACTCCTTGGTAGCCTTGATACCATCCTTATCACTACCAGTGATGATGATATCATCAACATACACAAGGAGCACAACAATACCTGAGGGAGTGACAAGTGTAAAGAGGGTATGATCAAGCTCGGACTTCCTGAATCCTCTCCCATTCAAGGTTGTGCTTAGCTTGTGATACCAAGCTTTAGGAGATTGTTTAAGGCCATAGATAGCTTTCTTCAGCCTCAAGACATTCCCCTTCTTCACCAAATGCTCAAGACCAGGAGGTGGATGCATATAGACCTCATTTCTCAAGCTCTCCTTGTAAGAAGGCATTCTTCACATCCATTTGCCAAAGATCCCACTCAAGGTTCACAGATATAGAGAGAACTATCCTGATAGTATGGAGCTTGGCAACAGGTGCAAAGGTATCAATGTAGTCCTCTCCATAGGTTTGAGTAAATCCCCTTGCTACCAGCCTTGCCTTTTTCCTATCTATCTTCCCATTTGGAAGATACTTGATAGTGAAGATCCATCTACTAAACACGGCTCTCTTTCCTTTTGGCTAAGCACTCTCATACCATGTATCATTCTTGATCATAGCATCAGCCTCAGCATTGACTGAATTTCTCCACTATTGTATTAGCATTGCCTCTTCATAGCTCCTTGGAACATAACTCTCATCCAAGCTCACTTGAAAAGCACAATGCTCTTCTGGATATTGAGCGAAGGAGCACACAGCTTGAGAGGGATGCTCCACAGCCTGGGCATTGTAGTACACTCTCGTGTTTACCCAGTTGGAAGGATCCCTCCTTATCCGCGTGCTTCTCCTCAACATTGGCCCTTGGACAGGCGCCTCATCTTGTGCATCTTGGAACTCCTCCTCTTGTGCATCTTCACTAGACTCTACTCCTTCTGGCTGACTTGCTACAGCCTCATCTTGATGATCTATAGGCTCCACACCTTCATCACCACTTTGATCATGAGAGCCAGAACTCTCTTGACCTCTTGAGCTCTCTTCCCTTCCTTGGTTGAGAGCTTCTGGTTCACTTCCCCCCTCATGATCAAGGTGGGGAGTATGAACTCCATCAGTAGCTGGTACACTCCTTGGTGCACATCCTCCACCTTGTTGACCTTGGTTCAGATTTATCCCAAGGTTTTCCAAGATGGTTCTCAAGATAGATGCTCTATCTGAGGTAAGTTCCTTCAAATCTTCTTCATTCTTCTCCTCATAATATCCTCTTTCCTCCACAAACTTCACCTCTCTAGACACCACCACTCTTCTTGAGTGTTCATCATAACACTTGTAGCCCTTTTAAGATGGAGAGTACCCAATGAACATAGCCTTGGTACTTTTTGCTTATAGCTTGTTGCACAACTCTCTAGGTACCATCACATAACACAGACACCCAAAGACCCTTAGATGACTCAAAGCTGACTTGTACTTGTTAAGAACCCCAAAAGGTGATTGTCCTCGCAGCACCAAAGTTTGGAGTTCTGTTGATCAAGTAGCAAGCAGTGACCACAACATCACTCCAAAACCTCTTGGGTACATTAGCTTGAAACATCATGGACCTGGCAACCTCCATTAAGTGCCTATTCTTCCTCTCAGCAACACCATTCTGTGTGGAGTGTAGGGACAGCTTGTTTGGTGAAGGATTCCATGCTTGGATAGGTGATCTTTGAATGCATGACTTGTGTACTCCCCTCCATTATCTGACCTGAAAATCTTAATCTTGGCATGATAATGGTTAGAGACATATGATTGGAAGTTTCTAAATGCATCAAATACCCTATCTTTGGTTGGAATTAGTGTTAGCCAGGTGTATTTAGATTTTTCATCAATTAAAGACACAAAATACTTCTGGCTATCTCAAGATAAACAAGGAGCAGTCCAAACATCAGAGTGAATAAGATCAAAACAGTTTTCATAAACAGTAGTGGAGTTTGGAAATACAACTTTGCAATGTTTACCCAAAATACAAGCCTCGCAGTTATTATTTTCAAAAGAAACACCTGGCAACAACAGTTTTAAAGCCTTATTATGAGGGTGTCCTAGTCTAGCATGCCACAATGCATCTTTTCTTAAACTAGTAGTAGTAGAGAAAGAGCAGCTAAAATTAGAAATAGGAGCAAGATCTTCAAGCATATATAAATCTCCCTTGGTTACTCCTTCTCCAATCATCTTGCTACTTTCAATATCCCGAAACTTCACATCATTAGGACTGAATATAACATTGCAGTTAAGATCAGTAGCACATTTTTTAACAGATAATAAGTTTGAAGTGAATTCAGGCATATAGAAAGCTTCAGTGTCTTTATGGAACAATTTAAGACTACCTACTCCTCTAATAGGTATCTTAGATCCATTGGCTATCATGACATTACAATTAGCAGGAACAATGTTCTTAATAAGTCTAGTGTCACTTATCATATGATTATGAGATTTTAGAATAGAGATGGTATTAAGAGATTAATGGTAGATTAGAGAGAGTAGAAGAGATTTATGTAGAGACTTGATAAGAGATTAAGAGATTAAGAACCATGGTTTATGAATATTTGATTATCATGATGAACAAGAGAGAGATAGATTACAAACTTATAGTGAGAGACATGAGGGTTTACAAAGTCAAAGTTACTAGTGCAATCATGTGAAGTAAGAGGGACGAGGAGCGTATATTTGAAATGGATGGTTCACAATGCTCACACGCTGGGTTACCTTTCCAGGCTGTCATGAGCTAGCCAGGTGCACCAGTGCTCTTCCCTCAACGGTGTAATCACTGTGCTAACCCTCTTCCTTCACCAGAGACTTCTTCATACCTTAACCAGCTTTCTTTTACCTCACACTAACTCCAAGTTACTTTTACTGCATGGTAACTTATTTTTACTGCATAGTAACTTTTCTCCTGACCTCAAATAACTCCTCATCTCATTATTCTCATACTCTCCTTGGTTAAGTTTAACACTCCCCCTCAAGCTTGACCATGTGAAACAAGTCAAGCTTGGAAGGACCATGAGATCTTCCTCATTAGAAACCTCATCAAAGAAAACCCATTGGGACAAAAATTTGATGAGGGAAAAAGAGTAAAGATCTCATGATCAGGAGAGTATATAACTAGCCCTTAGGCGAGAGATCAATGAGTACAATCCTGATGTGTATGGACTCCATAGTCTTCTGCCTAGCTGTCTTGGTGAATACATCTGCCAACTGATCTTCACTCTTTGTGTAACATTGCAACATTACTCCCATCACTATCATCTGCCTAACCTTGTGGCAGTCAACTTCAATGTGCTTGGTTCTCTCATGAAACACTGAGTTTGTAGCAATGTGTATAGCAACTTGATTATCACAGTGCATTGTCATAGGTGCTGACTGATCTATCTCCAAGTGTTTAAGAATACCCTTGATCCAAACCAACTCATTGGTAAGCTTCAGCATGGTTCTATACTCAGCCTCAGCACTAGAGCATGATACCACCTTTTGCTTCTTACTCTTCCAGGTTACAATGTTTCCTCCAATGAAAGTGCAGTAACCAAATGTAGACCTTCTATCAGCTCTATCACCAGCCCAATCTGCATCACAATAGCCTACAGCTTCAGTGCTTCTGTTGCAACCCATCCATATCCCAAGACCTTGAGTTCCATTCAGGTATATGAGAATTCTCTCAACCATGCGCCAGTGATGCTCCTTTGGAGTTTGCATATGCTGGCTTACTTGATTCACAGCAAAGCATATATCTTGCCTTGTAATGGTTAAGTATATCAGCTTCCCCACAAGCTTCCTATACAGCTTTGGATCATTGAATGGCTTGCCATTCTCTTTCTCCCCCTCACGTGGGATCTTATACCCATCTTCCATAGGCATCCTAGCAATTCTTCCTCCATAAGCACCAGAATCTTTCAGAATATCAATTGTAAACTTTCTTTGAGAGATGAACAACCATTCCTTTGATCTGCACAGCTCAATCCCAAGGAAATATTTCATCTCTCCTAAGTCTTTTATCTCAAATACTGACTTCAGAAACTCTTTTGTGGCTTGAATCCCTTCTTTGTCACTGCCGGTTAAGATGATATCATCCACATACACAAGAAGGCAGACAACTCCTGAGGAAGTGGTGAGGGTAAAGAGGGTGTGATCTAGCTCAGATTTCCTAAAGCCTCGACCATTCAATGTAGTACTCAGTTTGTTGTACCAAGCTCTAGGTGACTGACTGCTTCAGCCCATAGATAGCCTTCTTTAATCTCAAGACATTTCCTGGCTTCACTAGGCTCTCAAGACCAGGAGGAGGATGCATATATACTTCATCTTCTAGTTCTCCTTGAAGAAAAGCATTCTTCACATCCATCTGCCAATGTCCCCACTCAAGATTCACAGCAAGAGATAGAACTATTCTGATTGTGTGCAGCTTAGCAACTGGAGCAAATGTGTCAATGTAGTCCTCTCCATAGGTCTGAGTGTATCCTCTAGCCACCAGTCTTGTTTTCTTCCTATCCACGGTTCCATTAGGCTTGTATTTGATAGTAAAGACCCACCTACTTGTTACTGCCTTCCCTTTTGGCAATGCACTCTCATACCAAGTGTCATTCTTTATCATAGCATTAGTCTCATCCCCAACAATTCTTTCCAATCTTCATGCATCATTGCTTCTTCATATGACCTTGGGACAAACTCTTGTCTAAGCTTGTCATGAAAGCACAATGCTCTTCAGGATATTGAGAAAAGGAACACACTGCTGGGGAAGGATGCTCCACAGCCTAGGCATTATACTACACTCTCGTGTTTACCCAGTTGGAAGGATCCTTCCTTTGCTGTGTGCTTCTTCTCAAAGGTACCACCTGTAATAACCCGTCCGAAGGGGTAAAATGGTCGAGATCGACAAGTTGGAATTTAGAGCCAAGCTTTTGGAGATTGACACACCTTGAGTAATGTTAAGTTTCCATCACGAAAAACTTAACATGGTTTAGAGAAAACAGAAGATTGGTCAAGCATCAACATAGTGGCCGAACCGAGGGCAAGAAGGGTCGATCGAGAAATTTCAAAGAACGAGGTGGTCAAAGAATTGACCGTGGGGGAATCTTAAGCTGCTCAACCATGTTAGGCAATGTCTTAGATTGATCAGATGGATCTTTTGGAAGAATAAAAATTTTGGAAGCACGACGTTTTAGAAGCACGGCGTTTTTGAAGCCGACGTTTCTTCACCGCGAAGTTTTCCCGGAAAAATTTCGTATCACTAAAATATGATTCTGGAAGTTGGAAGCAGGACGGGAATTCAAATAGGATGGGAAATTATGGAGAGTCTTAATATATATCATATTATTATGCTAATGGTGGATTATATTCCGCTGCTTATCTTATTGTCTTATTTATGTTTATGCTCTTGTTGGTCACTCGGGTTTCGATGGGGGAAGTCTCGAGTGATGTTTATTATTTATTACTGTTTTTAGGCGAACTCCTCGTATTAGTTTGTTTGGGGTGGGATGGCGAGGGGTTGTATTTGTTAGTTGGGGCTCTAGCTCGCTGAGTGACATTAGGTTACTCATTAAACTCACCTTTCGTTGCAGGAAACCTTAGTAGGAGACCGGGTAGAGTGGAAGCTGGACGTTAGGAGCACCGGAAGTACTTTGCCTTTTCTTTTGTAAAATGGTACTTGTTAAAATATTTTGACTCGATATTGGCACTAGGCCTGGATCCATCTATAATATTTTACTTGTAAGGAATCTTTACTATATTTAATAAAAGTGATGTTTATATTCGTTACAATGGTTCTCTGATAAATAGACTTGTCCGGTCTCAACACAACGTTAGGTCTCGGTACGGGTTGAAAAGCCTTAAGCCTTGATCTAGCGGAACCGCTAACTCTTGGTATGGGTTGCAAAGCCTTAGTCCTCGATTTATCAGGACGTGTTAGTGGATGAACTGGTCTAAGTTGCGGATTAATTTCTGCGACATTGACTGGATCGTTCCTAGCCCGTCATGTAACGCTTCCGGATCACTGGGTGTTGGTCGGTCCTTCGGTCATGTTCTTGTTTGATTGTTGGCCGGTTGTTCGACTTATGCCTAGAACGGTTTGGAGGTGTTACAAAGGTGGTATCAGAGCATGGTTTCGTCCATGCTTCCAGAACCTGCGTTTTTAATCGGTTTTCAAATGTTTTTTGAGTCAAAAAGGAGTCGAAAGGCGTTTAAAGTATTCCGGTCACGTCCAGCCATTCTGGGTAAGATATTTTTGGTTTACCTTTCTTGTTGGTTGTAGATGAGTAATCGGGGGGCAAGTCAAGGTAGGCAGTGGGGATGGTCAACAAGGGATGGTCGAGCATATGGAGATTCCGAACGAGGATTTTCTACTGGGAACATAATGGGTCATCGAGATATGAGTCAACGAAATGGAATTCCGTTCTCAACAAGTCTTGGGCGTATTCAGTCACAGCTGCAAGAAAGTTCACATTCAAATGAACAACCAAGGAAAAGAGGGAATCGAGAGACTGAAGTTCCAATGGGAGGAGTTGTAGATTTGTTTACTCAAATACTGCGGCAAGTTTCAAGGAATGCACAACCTGAGGAGTCTTTAAACTTGGAGTATCTGAAGATATTGAAGACGATGAAGAGTTTGGAAACATACAAGTTCAAAGGAGGAATCAACATGTTTGAAGCAGAAGAATGGATGCACATGATGGAGACAAACTTTGAAGCAATGATCTGTCCAGACGAATACAAGAAGAGAGTAGCAGTTTACTATCTACAAGGAGATGCTCGTAACTGGTGGGAAGGTGTGGAACGTCAACATGGAAGTCATATTACATCTTGGGAGAAATTTCAGAAGGAGTTCAGAAGGAAATATTTTCCACCAGAGGAAAGACATCGATTGGAGAGACAGTTCATGAATCTTACACAAGGAAGAGATAGGACAGTACGGGAGTATGAAGCTGAATTCACAAGACTTCGGCGCTATGTATTCAACAGCCAGGAAGACAACGCAACAATGATTCGGAACTTCATGTATGGATTACAACCTGAGCTAGGTAGCAGACTCGCGTCAGGTAACTTTGGAAATCTCACAGAGTTAGTCGAGAGGGCAGTAAATGTGGAAAGTGCAGTAGCGGCAGAAGCAAAGTATGAATCAAGAGGAAAAGGTTTTGGTGGTCAGAAGGAAAAGCAAATAATTGAGTTCAAGGACAACCTAACCAGGAAGAGAAGCCACGACCAAAATCTCGGAAAGAAAACCAGGAATGTTTTATTTGTGAACTGGTTGGTCACATTGCTTGACACTGTATGGCAGATCAAGCTGCATCGACCGAAGAACATCCCCCACTTGCCCTACTGGAAGACAGACCCACGAGGAAGAGAAAGTATAGGACCCTAGATATTTAGGAACCCTTTAACCTTCAGCCGATAAGGTAAGTATGGGTTTTAACATCCTTGATTGAATGTTTATTGCGTGATTGGTTGTGATTGTTTAGAAATTCGTTTTAGTTGCTATTATGTGCTTTTGCACGAGAACTAGTGGCTTCTTAATTATCGTTCTTTGCTTTTGCACAAGAACTTGTGGTTCGTGTTCTTGTTGTGTGTAGGAACGTTGTGGAAAGTAATGACCCCCGAAGACCAAACCCTTGAAGATTAAAGATTGAAGATTGGATCAGTAGTGTTCTTATTATTGGATCTCTTGGGCAATCTTTTTGTGACAAGTAAGGAAGATTCAGACCTGCGATGGGTACATGTTTGGGTTCTGGCAGATGAAGTCGTCGTATTGAGATACAAAACCAAGACATCATAAGGATTTCGGTGAGAGTGAGTGGGCAGAGGAGATATCTATCAAAAGTAAATGATAGATATAGAAGACGTGATCATCAGAAGAAATCAAGATTGAAGAAGTGGCTAAGTATCAGTGTGGTATCTATCGAGAGGACAAGGTGGAACCTTCCGCAAGCATTCAGAATTCGAGGACGAATTCTATTAAGGGGGGTAGAATGTAATAACCCAACCGAAGGGGTCAAATGGTCGAGATCGACAAGTTGGAATTTAGAGCCAAGCTTTTGGAGATTGACACACCTTGAGTAATGTTAAGTTTCCATCACGAAAAACTTAACATGGTTTAGAGAAAACAGAAGATTGGTCAAGCATCAACATAGTGGCCGAACCGAGGGCAAGAAGGGTCGATCGAGAAATTTCGAAGAACGAGGTGGTCAAAGAATTGACCGTGGGGGAATCTTAAGCTGCTCAAACATGTTAGGCAATGTCTTAGATTGATCAGATGGATCTTTTGGAAGAATAAAAATTTTGGAAGCACGACGTTTTAGAAGCACGGCGTTTTTGAAGCCGATGTTTCTTCACCGCGAAGTTTTCCCGGAAAAATTTCGTATCACTAAAATATGATTCTGGAAGTTGGAAGCAGGACGGGAATTCAAATAGGACGGGAAATTAAGCAGGACAGGAAATTAAGCAGGACGGGAAGCAAGCACGACGGGAATCGAAGCACGACGGGAAAACCCAAAATAAAACAAAAACCCTGATTTCGGTATTTTCGGATTTTTCGAGGAAGCCGGAGGCTCGGGGAATATTTTTCTTCAACTTCAGAAATATTATGGAGTTTATTAAAAATATTCAGCGCATCAGAAAGGGAGCAGAAAATTATTCGGGATTGATCGCGGGTCGAAAATTCACCGGAAGGGTCGGAATAAGTCGAGTGGACCGAGAAGCTCGAAGTGGCTTGATCTAAGGGATTAGAACATGGTGGCACTTGTCTAACCTTCTGAGTGTCAACACAAGGAGGAGGTGTAGACGTGCATGAAGCAAGAACATGCAGCTTGACACAAAGAAGCACGAGATGTCGCCGTACCTGTAACCGAAGCATGCTGATCAACATGTGGAGCTGGTGTGTCGCCTTGCATGCACTCCAGTCATGCATCAAGCCATCTGGTCGTCCAGGCAGGAGAGAGGTGTCACTTTGCATGAGTCCTGGCCATGCTGAAGGACATGTGGAGCACGAGGTGTCGCGACGCATGCGTCCGGGGCCATGCGAAGAGACACACGGGCTGCCACCAACTTTGATCTGATTCGCTGCTGTCTTCTATAAATACCCACGACCCCCACTTCATTTCTCCACATCCATAACACTTCAAAGCAAGTTAAAAACGTGAGAGAAAAGTAGAAAAAGAAAGCAAGAGTTTCCGAGCTTTTTCGAGAGTTTTAGAGAGTTTTCGAGAGCAGCTACTACACCAGTTTTTGGTCAGCACCTAGAGTAGGTTCTTTTCAAGTGAAGATCATTCAAGTGAAGATCAGATCAGTTCAAGGTCATTTCAGTAGGGAAGCTACATCAGAAGTTCAAGAAAGGGTTTTGGTCGAGGATTCGGGAAGGGGTCAAAGCCCCAACGAACCAAACACGGTGAGTCACAGCAATTGTTTGCTAACTTGTTTCATTCAGGTTCCCGTTATTTGGAAGTTGGATCATGGCAGGAGGCCAGGTCTAAACTAAGTAACGGTTTGATTAGTTAGTAGTAATGGTTAGGTTGATTGGTTAGTTAGCGAATGCTTAGATAATATCGCTAGGTTGTGGATAGTTAGGATCTGGAATTGGTTGATTGCTAGGTTGTTAGAATTGTGTGCATAGTTATGGCTTAGTGATTGCTAGATAACTAGGATGCTTGGTTGATTGCTAGGTTGATAGATTTCCTGCTTAGATAATTATTGCTATTGCGTTATTATCTGTTTGCTTGCATGGGATTGTTGTTGTTTAGTTGATTAGTTGTTAGTACTATGGAATGTAGGTCATATAGACCAAATTCCTTGTACATATTGTTATGGTTAATTTAGTACTGGGGTTTTAGGCCATATAGGCTGAATTCCTAGTAAGTGTCGTACTCAGGGTCTTAGGCCACATATAGGTTATAGACTGCTGGTACTAGTGGTTGTGTTATGTTGTGTCGATAGCTTGCCTGATCAGCAATGCTAGGTTTATTAAGCGGCAAGGAAAGTTACGTAAGCATGTCCCTACGCGGCTTGGCAGAGAGGTTGCATAAAGCATGCACTGTACGGGGAGGTTGCTAGAAAGCATGTTCCGTCATGTGGTATCCTTGGTGGGTGCTACATGTTAGTTCAAGGAAGGTTGCTAGAGTATGTCCCTACGCGGCTGACCAGAGAGGTTGCATAAAGCATGCTCTGTACGGAGAGGTTGCTAGAAAGCATGCTTCGTCGTGTGACACCTTACTGAGGTTACATGTCAGTTATATTGGATGTTCTAGCCCGTGTGCCTTTGTGGCTGCGAGTTAGGTGTTCCGTGGTTGTGTAAGTGAGGTTATGATCGAGTGTCGTTGTATATAAGTATGGAGAGTCTTAGTATATATCATATTATTATGCTAATGGTGGATTATATTCCGCTGCTTATCTTATTGTCTTATTTATGTTTATGCTCTTGTTGGTCACTCGGGTTTCCACGAGGGAAGTCTCGAGTGATGTTTATTATTTATTACTGTTATTAGGCGAACTCCTCGTCTTAGTTTGTTTGGGGTGGGATGGCGAGGGGTTGTATTTGTTAGTTGGGGCTCTGGCTCGCTGAGTGACATTAGGTTACTCATTAAACTCACCTTTCGTTGCAGGAAACCTTAGTAGGAGACCGGGTAGAGTGGAAGCTGGACGTTAGGAGCACCGGAAGTACTTTGCCTTTCCTTTTGTAAACCGGTACTTGTTAAAATATTTTGACTTGATATTGGCACTAGGCCTGGATCCATCTGTAATATTTTACTTGTAACGAATCTTTACTATATTTAATAAAAGTGATGTTTATATTCGTTACAATGGTTCTCTGATAAATAGACTTGTCCGGGCTCAACACAGCGTTAGGTCTCGGTACGGGTTGAAAAGCCTTAAGCCTTGATCTAGCGGAACCGCTAACTCTTGGTACGGGTTGCTAAGCCTTAGTCCTCGATTTAGCGGGACGTGTTAGAGGATGAACTTGTCTAAGTTGCGGATTAATTTCTGCGACACTGACTGGATCGTCCCTAGCCCGTCATGTAACGCTTCCGGATCACTTGGTGTTGGTCGGTCCTTCGGTCATGTTCTTGTTTGATTGTTGGCCGGTGGTTCGACTTATGCCTAGAACGGTTTGGGGGTGTTACACCACCACTTCTGCCTCATCAGGAACAACCACTTCTTCCTCAACAGCTTCCTCTTCTTGTGTTTGGTCTTCTTCACCAGCTTCTTGTCTTCCAGTCTGGTCTTCTCTTGCATTCTCTTGCCCACTTTGGACAGGAACATCAGAACTGCGATCTCCTAGACTACTAGCTTCACCCGAGCCTTGATCTTGGTCTGGTAGACTTCCAGCTTCTGATTCTGATTCATTTCCCCCCTCATGTTCAAAGTGGGATTGTTCTTCAGCAGCAACTGGAGAAGGTTCTTCACGCCTACTCTAGTCCTGGTACACTCACATACCAAGTCCCTCTAGAATGTTTCTCAAACCAGTAGCAGCATCTGATGGTTAAGAGAGACCTTCAAGCTCTTCCCAATTCTTTCCATCATAATAACCTTTCTCTTCCATGAACTTTACTTCCATTGACACCAGAAATTTTCTAGCAACTGGATCAAAGCATTTATATCCCTTTTGGGATGTTGAATATCCAACCAGCATGGTTTTGGTGCTCCTCTCCTCTAACTTGTTTCTCAGCTCGCCTGGTACCATCAGATAGTACACACACCCAAAAGTCCTCAAGTGATCTAGAACTGGTTTACTCTTGTTGAGAACCTCAAAAGGAGACTGATCCTCTAGAACTCTGGTCGGCATCCTGTTGATCAAGTAGCAGGCAGTCATTACAGCATCAATCCAGTACCTCTTAGGAACACTCCTGTGAAACATCATAGACAGAGCAACCTCCATGAGATGCCTATTCTTTCTTTCAGCCACTCCATTCTGTTGAGGAGTATAAGGGCAGCTAGTCTGATCCAGAATCCCATGTTGAGCTAGATGATCCTTGAATGCATGGCCAGTGTACTCCCCACCATTATCAGACCTGAAAATCTTAATCTTGGCATGATAATAGTTAGTAACATAGCTTTGAAAATTTTTAAATGCCAAGGACTCTATCTTTAGTTTTAATGAGTGTTAACCAAGTGTATTTGGATTTTTCATCAATTAATGTGACATAATATTTATAATCATCTCTGGATAAGCAAGGGGCTGTCCAAACATCTGAGTGAATCAAATCAAAACAATTTTCATAGATAGTAGATGATCTTTGAAAAACAGTCTTACAATGTTTTCACAAAATACAAGCCTCACAATCATCATTTTAAACATGACACCTGGTAACATAATGCTTAAATCCCTAACATGTGGATTGCCTAGTCTAGCATGCCACAAAGCATTTTTATTCATAGGCAAAACAGAACTAAAAGAGAAACAGGAACTAGAAATAGGAGACAAGTCTTCAAGCATATAAAGATCTCCCTTGGTTGCTCCTTGTGCAATCAACTTACTGCTTTTATTATCCTGAAACTTCACATCATTAGGACTAAAGATAACATTGCACTGAAGATCAGTGGTGCATTTCTTGACAGATAAAAGATTAGAAGTGAACTCAGGCATGTAAAAGACTTTAGAATTCTTATCAAACAGTTTTAAGCTACCAATGCCTTTAATAGAAATTCTATCTCCATTAGCAATCATGACATGACCATGAGCAGGTTCTATATCTTTAATCAGGTGATTATCACTAATCATATGATGAGATGCACCAGAATCAATAATCAATGGTTTATGCATGTTTCTAGCAATGTGAGTCTTAGGAGTGCTTCTCAAGTTCCCTAACACATATAGTAATTTATCAGAAACACTAGTGTGAGATTTAGCAGTATATGATCGTTCAAACAAGTTTAGCAACCTATCAGTGGTACTAGGCATAGTATGAGAAGAGTATAAGTAGCCAAGAGTGTTTCCGAGTTTGTTACCAGACTCCTTGAGAGCTCGGATGAATGCCTCAAAGTCATAGCACGCCCTTCATTTTCACTTCCCTTAGCACTTGAACTTGCTCCTTCTGAGCCAGTACCATTTGCTCCAGTAGAAATGTTGGCTCTTGCTTCTCTGTCTTTGTTGAACTTGCTTGGCCTGAGGTGTGGATGGATAATCCAAACTGACTCTTCTTATGTCCCTGCCTCTTGCAATGCTCACAGCTTCCCTCATACCTCTCATACTTCTTTCCATCACCTCGGTAAGCAGCCTTATTAGCTTGTATCTCTTCAGTTTGGTGTGCTATAGAAAGCTCACCCTTTCCTTTTCCTCCAAAGAGGCCGAGGGATCCTTCCTCCTTCTAAAGTTGAGCACATACTTCCTCCATGGATGGAAGGATTGGTGACCTCAATATGTGCTTGATCACATCCTGGTAACATGGATCAAGTGTCATTAGCAGCCCAAAGACCTGATCTTGCTCCCTTCTTTCCATGAGGGCTTCTTGATCAGTAGTATTGGGTCTTAAGCTCTCAATCTCAGACCACAAAGATCCAAACTTTCCCATGTGCTTGGTGAGTTCCCCTCCATTGGAAACATTTCCAAACCTCTTCATGAGTGTCTCCCACAGTTGTTTGGGAGTCTCTCAGTAGCTGTAGGCCTCAAGAAGAGGGACCTCAAGAGATGATTATAGTACAGAGAGCACCATCAAGTCTTCTTGTACCCACTTCTTTGCATCAACCACAGCAAGAGCTTTCCCTTCACCTTCTTCTTCTTTGTTTTCATTGGTCACTGGCGTTGGACCATCATCAGTGATGTGACCCCAAAGCCCTAACCTTCCAATGGCTGTCTTCACAATCCTAGACCACAGCAAGTAGTTTGAACCTCCTTTCAAAGCAACCGGGACAGTAACCAGTCTGCTAAAGTTGTTTGCATCCATCTTCTCTTCTAGGACCCAGAAATGACCTTCAAAGCTTCAATCTTGCAACCCAGCTGAAGAACCAACAGCACCAGACCTCAAGAACCCACACGCTTAGAGAACCAGAACCAAAGATCTCAACTTTATCACATAAACTTCTCAGATACACCACAAGAACACACAAGAGCAAGAATCTCAACACATAAATGATTGAAAGAAGAAACTAGATCTCTTAATACCAAAGCCAACCAGGCTCTGAAACCATATGAGATTTTAGAATAGAGATGGTATTAAGAGATTAATGGTAGATTAGAGAGAGTAGAAGAGATTTATGTAGAGATTTGATAAGAGATTAAGAACCATGGTTTAAGAATATTTGATTATCATAATGAACAAGAGAGAGAGAGATTACGAACTTATAGTGAGAGACATGAGGGTTCACAAAGTCAAAGTTACTAGTGCAAGCATGTGAAGTAAGAGGGAAGAGGAGCGCATATTTGAAATGGATGGTTCACAATGCTCACACGCTGGGTTACCTTTCCCTGCTGTCTTGAGCTAGCCAGGTGCACCAGTGCTCTTCCCTCAACGGTCTGATCACTGTGCTAACCCTCTTCCTTCACCAGAGACTTCTTCATACCAAAACCTGCTTCCTTTTACCTCACAGTAACTCCAAGTTACTTTTACTGCATGGTAACTTATTTTTACTGCATGGTAACTTTTCTCCTGACCTCAAATAACTCCTAATCTCATTATTCTCATACTCTCCTTGGCTAATTTTAACAAAGATGAGATGCACCAGAATCAACTATCAAAGGCTTAACAGTATGAGAACTAGCAATGTGAGCAAGAATCTTGGATGATGGATGCATATGATCAGTCCGAACAATATGAGCAGTTTTAGGATGAGTATACATTTCTAGCACCCTAGACGGAGTATTAAGCATTCTATCAGTTCTAGGCAAGGTAATGGGACTCTCAATAGCTCTAGGAATCATGGATGCATAATGAAAATACCCAAGAATGTTACCATTGTCTTTGAAGAGTTTGATCAATTCATCAAGATCAGATCTCTTCAGGTACTCATCATTGACACTCCTTGTGCTTGAACCAACAGTGTAAGCCACTAAAGATTTCCCATTGTCCACCTCTCCTTCATGATTCTTGCTTGAGCTTGCGCCACCAGACCCATCTCCCAAGTGAGCTCTTGCTTCTCGATCTTTGTTGAACTTGGCTGGCTTCAAGTGGGGATGGATGATCCAACATTGGCTCTTCTTGTGGCCATTTTTCTTACAATGCTCACAGTTCCCATTAAACTTCTCATACTTCCCATGCACTGCCGTGTTAGCTTGTGGAACTTCTCCTTGCTCAGCTTGTGATGCTTGATTGGCCAATGAGAACTCTTTTCCTTTCTTGCCAAATAATCCAATGGAGCCATGCTCCTTTTGAATGCGAGCACACACCTCCTCCAAATCTGGTAATGTCTCATCTCTCAACATGTGCTGGATGAGACCACCATAAGCTGGGTTCAAAGTAAGAAGCAATCCAAACACCTTGTCTTGCTCTCTCCTCTTGTTGAGCTCACCAGTGATAATTTGTGAGGATTATGAGAAGTATTTGTGTGAAGAATCAAGAACAAGAGAGATTGAACAAAGGAAATCCGAGAGAGAGAGAGAGAGAGAGAGATGTCGATTAAAGAGAGAGAGAGGCAAGAATTATGAGGAAAATCTTTCCTTAGAATTGATCAGTGTGTGAAACACACTTTAAATAGAGTTTACAAGATGAGACATTACAAGTAAGAAAGTTTAAACAAAGGAAAGATTAAAATAAGGAGCTCTGGTCGAGATCAGGTCTGGACGGTGATAGTGACCTCTCTCAAACGGCTCCAAGCATATATGGAACATGTGATCTTCCTATTTTAATATTCTGATTTTTCCTGGCTTGTCTCCAACGGTCTTGTGCACTCTTAAGAACCAATGATGTTAGGAGTTTTCAAGGCTCCTAAGGCAAATGTTGTAGTATGAGTGAATGTCGAACCAGTTCTGAGGGATTCAAAGCACCAAGAATGCAAGTACCTACTTAATCTAAGTGCAACCGATAATTTGGATGGTTTTAAACTACTACTAATGAGAGAATGCAATAACAGAACAAATAAGCAATAAATTAAGAAGCTTTCTTTGTTATGATAAAAGAGAACTCATGGGTATAGGAATTAGACCTTGGGTGATCAAGTTTCGAACTAAGGATGGAAAATGATCAATCAAACTATCAATCTTAAGCTTAGACACATACTTAAACAAACTCTATGTCTAGATGAATGTTCATTTGCTAACACATTTCAAACATCAAATGTCTTTGGTTGAATAATATGAAAGCAATCATTACTAATAAGTCTATTGGCTATCTTAACACCTTTAACAACAAATGTCTTTGGTAAAGTATGTTAAAAGCTTAGGAGAGTTGTCTCAGGCATTTCATCAAACACCTTGTGGGTGAGAAATGCCTAAAGATCAACTTTTGAGAGGCCAACTCAGAAGATGCATTACGAATACTCTACTAGCAAGAATACCAGCCTCACAAGATTCATTCTTAACAGATAGATTAGGCAACATCAATCCTAGAGCCCTAGCATGAGGGTGACCTAATCTAGCATGCCATAAAATATCACTAGCAACTACTGAAGCAGAATTAAAAGCACAAGATAAATCAGATAGGTTGGTGTCTTCAAGCAAATACAGCTCTCCCTTGCTCACACCTTTTCCTAGCATCTTACTGGTCTTAATATCCTGAAAGCACACATCATTAGGGCTAAAAATAACATTGCAATTAAGATCAGTGGTGGCTTTCTTAACAGATAACAAGTTAGATGTCAAGGCAGGCATATAGAAAGCTTGAGATTCTTTATCAAACAGTTTTAAATTTTCTACTCCCTCAATGGGAATTCTATCACCATTTGCAATCACTACACTTCCTAGAGCAGGTTTGACATTACTAATCAGTTTAGCATCCCTAATCATATGGTGAGAAGCTCCTGAATCAACAATCAAAGGCCTAGCAGTGTGAGATGGATGGTGAATAGAATTTAAAGCATTGACACTAATGTTACCAGAGTTGTGATTGAGGGCCTTGATAAGGGCCTCCAGGTCAGACTTGCGGACAAAGGCATCAGTATGGGAAAGCTGGGAGTTTGAACCACCAGACTGAGTGGTAGAAGTCATAGCTCTCCCATCTTCTCCTATACGCATAGCTTCATGAGCTCTTGCCTCATTTGCTCTTGCTGGTGTGTATTTGTTATATGAGGATGGTCTGAGATGGGGGTGAAGGATCCAGCAGTTGCTCTTGGTGTGACCTGACTTCTTGCAATGATCACAGAACACACGCCTGTCTCCTCCAGCTGGTTTGTAAGCGGCCTTGCTAGCTGCACCAGTCTCCACCTTCTCAGCCTTGCTGGCCATTGACAATTCCCCTTTGCTACCAAACAAGCCCTCTAATCCAAGCTCTTTCTGGAGTCGAGCACACACATCATCAAAGCTGGGAAGTTCCTTAGCTCTTAAAATGTGTTTGAGCACATCATTGAAGTTGGAATTGAGAGTTAGGAGTAGTCCAAAGACTTTATCCTGCTGGCGCCTCTCCTCAAGGGTGGTTGGATCAGAGGTTCTTGGTCTTAACAGCTCAAGCTCAGACCATAACTGACTGTACTTCCCAAGGTGCTTGGTGAAGTCCATCTCTTCTTGCTGCAAGTTGTTGATGGCTCTTTTCACTTCAAAGATTCTGGTGAGGTTTGAAGTGTTGCCATAAACCTTGTGTAGGGTGTCCCACAACTGCTTGGCAGTCTCACAGTGTGAATATGCCTCCATGATAGGTGTATCCAAAGAGCTTTGCAAGATAGACAGCACCATGAGATCCTCCTGACCCCATTTGCCTTCATCTACCACTACAAGCTATGTGCCATCTTCTCCTTGTGTGGTTTGTTTTGGTGCTCCACTTGAAGTGATATGCTCCCATAAACCTCTTCCACCAAGTGCTGTCTTGGTCAATCTGGACCAAGTAATGTAGTTTGCACCCTTAAGAGTGACTGGAATCACCACTGGACTGGTCTGCTCCATCTTGATTTGCAATTATCCACTGGGTAAAGAATTGGCGCCTAGAAAATTTTGAATTTTCAAGGCTTAATCAGAGAGTAATCAAGAGGAACAAGATCTACTCTAAGAAAATGAAGAATCCAGGGACAGAAAAGAGTGAGCAGGGCCAAGGACTGAAGTAACTGCCTAGAACAAGTTTCTTTTACCCACTGGATAAAAGAAAAATGAAGTTAAATTTGAGAAAGTAATCCAACAAATTGAAAGAGATAAGTGAGCAGAGTAGTGTTGCGGAAGAAAAGAGGTTCTCAGAAGCTTGTAGGCTCTGATACCATATAAGAAAATGAGAAACAGAGTAACAAGAACAAAGTAGCAAGAACAGAGTGATGAACTAGAGAGAGATGAGAGGAATCCGTGAGATAAGAGAGAGAGAGAGTGAAGAAGGATTTCTATTTCGTTGAGTTTATTAATCTGGTCAACATACATATTAAAAGACTAAACAAGGGGAGTAAGGACACCAAGAATAAGATTAAATTAAGGTGTGCTGATCCATGGATAGTGACAGGTCTTCAACGGCTCACTCCATAAGTAGATCATGTGACTTTACTTATTTAATTCATTCTTATGGTCCCAAAGAATCTCCAACGGCTCTCTAGCCTCTTCGACAACTTCTGGCGAGTTCAACCTTGCCTTGTCCTCTAAGGTAAGTTAGGTTTAGTATTTGATAGCTTGAAACACAAGTCTTGTACGGACAGACTTGTTCTCTAAGCTATTCCGGAACCATCTCACCTTCAAGGTATTCTGATCTTCTCCTCTACTTGTTTCTATGATGTATGTCTTCATGTCAATAGTTTGGCTTGAGATGAGGGTGGAGAATCCAGCACTTGTCTTTCATGTGGCCTTTCTTCTTGCAATGGTCACAGATCAAGACCCTCATTTCATCTTGCTTGTAAGCCGCCTTGTTTGCCAACTTCTTCAGCTTAGTGAGCCATGGTTAAGTCTCCTTTGCTTCCAAACATCCCCACAGACCCTTCCTCCTTCTGGATTTGTGCACAGATTAGTTGAGAGTCATCAGTAGTCCAAACACCTTGTCCTCTTCACGCCTAGTGTTCAAGGTGTCAGGATCAGTGGTGTGTGGTCTAAGCAGCTCCAGCTCTACCCACAGGGACCTGAACTTACCAAAGTGAGCTTGAAACTCCATATCTCCTTGGTTGAGAGCATTGATGGCTCTTTTCACTTCAAAAACTCTGGTCAGGTTGGATTGATTTCCATAGACCTTGTAGAGAGTATCCCATAGCTGCTTGGTAGACTCACAGTATGAGTAAGACTCCATAATAGCTGGGTCAAAGGAGCTAAGGAGGGCTGTGAGCACCATGAGATCTTCCTAACCCCATTTGTCTTCATCAGCTACCACCATCTCCTTTCCATCTTCTCCTTGGACAGTTTGTTTTGGAGCTGCTTCAGCAGAGACATGGCTCCATAAACCTCTTCCTCCAAGGGTATTCTTCACCATTCTTGCCCATAAGAGATAATTAATCCCTTTTAGGGTCACAGGAATGTTGATAGGTCGGTTGTTCTCCATCCTCAAGTCGCCAAGTATAAGAACAGGTTACTGGTTTTGAGGAGAGAGAGAAGAGCAAGAATAAAGGACAGAGTGGTTTTGATTTGCGGAAGTTAAAGAAGATTTCAAGAGCTTTGTTGCTCTGATACCATGATAATTTGTGAGGATTATGAGAAGTATTTGTGTAAAGAATCAAGAACAAGAGAGATTGAACAAAGGAAATCGGAGAGAGAGGAGAGAGAGATGTCGATTAAAGAGAGAGAGAGAGGCAAGAATTACAAGGAACATCTTTCCTTAGAATTGATCAGTGTGTGAAACACACTTTAAATGGAGTTTACAAGATGAGATAGTACAAGTAAGAAAGATTAAACAAAGGAAAGATTAAAATAAGGAGCTCTGGTCGAGATCAGGTCTGGACGGTGATAGTGACCTCTCACAAACGGCTCCAAGCATATATGGAACATGTGATCTTCCTATTTTAATATTCTGATTTTTCCTGGCTTGTCTCCAACGGTCTTGTGCACTCTTAAGGACCTACTTGGTCGACATCCATCTCCTTTTACTCGTCTTCCAAGGTAAGGTAGATCAGATATATTTAAACTTGCCTCCATGTTGTTGTACGGACCAGGAAGATCACACTCGCCCAATACACTTCAATCTTCTACTCCTTGTTCTTCTTCACATGACTTCATCTCCATACTCTTTATTTAATGCTTCCATGTCAACAACCAGCATCAGTAGTACCAGGCCTTAGCATCTCAAGCTCTGACCATAGAGACCTAAACCTCTCCAAATGCTTCTCAAAGTCCATGTCTTCTTGAACTAGACCATTGAGAGCTTGTTTCACTTCAAACACCCTGTTTAGGTTTTAAGTGTTTCCATATACCTTCTTTAAGGTATCCCACAACTCCTTTGCAGTCTCATAATAGCTATATGCATCCATCAAGTTTGGTTCCAAGGATGCAAGTAGAGCTGAAAGCACAACACACTGTTCTTGTTGCCACTTATCAAGCGCCTCACTGGAGCTCTCTTCTCCCTCCTCTCCTTGAGTAATGAGCTTTGGATCCTCACCAGATGTGAGATGCTTAAGCAACCCCTTGCTCCCTGTGGGAACCGAAATTCACACCGTCGATTTTAATGAATAAAAACGGAGGAAAGCCAAGTTAACCCGACTTTCCCTGAAGGTCCGGATTCCCTGCGACAGCCAACGACAAGTGACCGAATAAATGCAGAAAAGATTTTGTTAAGATTTGGGACTGGACCTCAAGAAAGGCTGCCTACGTACCCCTTTCGAGGATCAAGTCGGACGTAGTTCAGTTTAGAAAGAATTGAACAAGAGATCGAACTGTCTGGGCGGGTTCGTCTAGTATGAGCGTTTGTCATAGAAACAGGCATGTCGAAGATAACGCCTAGGGTTTCTATGTGCGGAGCTCTGAACTAAAAGAATTGTCCGATCCTTCCGATAGGAGCGGAGATTTGCGAGCAGGAGGCTGCCAGACATTCTAGGGCCTGCCTTGCTAGTCTAACCGCCTAAATTCTAAGTTCTATTAGCTAACAGGAGCTCTCTAGGTCTCCAATCTAGGATTTTCGGATCCCCTTCTCCTCTGCTCTTGCTCTCCTTATATACTCACTCCTAGGTCGGTTTGCCTTAGGATGATGGACCTCGCCTTTGGGCCCAAGTTTATCTCTTCAGGAAATATTCCATTTTCGTTGATCTTCGTAATTATCCTCGAGTTTTCCCCAATTTTCCGGTGACTTGATGTCTATCCGAGGTTCGGGAAATTGGATAAACCGTCATAGTCTGATTGGGCCTGAATTCTTAAAATCGTAAGTAAGTCCGTGGACTTGTCTTAAGTCGTTGAACGTTTTATACGATTTCTCGGAAAGACTATCTTTCTCCTAAAATAAACCGTATAGCCTAAAGGATCGATGTTCGAGTTAATCGATCTTGTTTTACGCGATATCCTCTACGAGAAATCCAAACTTTCTAATTTTTGTCAAAAAAACATCGAGGATGATTCCAATCGAGAGATGTTAACCCACGAGGATAGATCCGAGCAAGCCAAGATGGGATCAGACCGAGCATGATGGGACCAAGACCAGGACAAGGACCGAGACCAGGACGAGGACCGTCGACCGGCGCCAGGGGGCTTGCCGCCGGCGCCAGGCCGGCTTGCGTGACGCTTGCCGCCGGCGCCATCCCGGCTTGCGTGACGCTTGCCGCCGGCGCCAGGGGGCTTGCCGCCGGCACCAGGGGGCTTGCCGCCGGCGCCAGGGCGCTTGCCGCCGGCGCCAGGGCGCTTGCCGCCGGCGCCAGGCCGGCTTGTGTGACGCTTGCCGCCGGCGCCAGGGGGTTTGCCGCTGGCACCAGGCCGGCTGGCGTCACGCTTGGCGCCGGCGCCAGGGGGCTTACCGCCGGCGCCAGGCCGGCTCCGTCTCGCCCGCCGCCGGCGCCAGGGGTTCTCTGCCGCCCGTGGGTTCTCCGTCGCCCGATCTTTCCCCTGTTGGCCGTTCGTGCGGAAAATATTTGAGTTTGGAAGGATCTTTAACCGTAGATTTCGAGATAACCGTTTTTTACCCCAACAGTTAGCCCCCCAGCTCGTAAGATCGGAGACGATTTTGCGGGCGAATGATTCGAGTTTTCTGAAAATCAAAATTTTCGGCTAAGGATTCTTTTCCGCAGGAAACCTACGTCATCATTCCCTCTTTTTTTATATAAATAGCCAGCCATCCCTTCTCATTCTTCACATCTTTTCAAATTCTCTATTCTTCTCTCTCAAAAAGAAAAGAAAATGTCTTCATCCCAAGTTGAAAAGAATGATTCTGATGTTGAGATGGGCGAGGCCAGCCAGGCTCCGTCGGTTCCGACCGTTCAGGACGCTACTCCGTCCCTCATTGATGGGTTTGACTCTTTCAAGGCTAAGCTATCCTGGCGCAGTTCTGCGAAAGGCTCAAAGCGGGCGAGGACTGAGACGCCCGATGTTCCTTCCGCGGCTCCGACTCCTTTGCCTGTTTCTCCGATCTCTTTGCCTGCTCCTTTGGCCCCTTCGCCTGTTCTTCCGGTTTCCAACTCTGAAGTCTCATCCGATGCCCTCCTGCCTGCGGAAGGGGTTATTGTTCCTGAACAGATTCTTGAACAGATTCCTGATGTTCAGGCCCATCAATCGGGTTCTTCGACTGCTCTGATCGTGATCTCCGGGAGGGAGGATGCAATAGAATCTACACCTCCTCCTCCGGCGAAGAGGGAACTCGTCTTGGGACTGCCAGCGGCTGGTGCCGCACCGTTGCCCAAGGTAAAGGCAAGAGCTGGTGCGGCACCCGGAGTGAAAAGGAAGCGGGGTGCTAAGAGCGAGGACGGCGAACTTTCAGAGCCGTTGGCGCGTCATCGTTCCAAGGTTCGATTTCGATCTATCTGCAATTCTTGCATCGCTTTTTTTTATGATGATACTTACCCCTTCTTTTGCGGACAGTTTGTGTCGCTTATTGACGGAATGCTTGGCGAGTGTGGGTCGGAAGTCATTCGTCTATCGAAGGAGCTGGAGTCGTCGCAGGAAGCGCTGAAGCGTACTGAGGCTGCATTGCAGACCGTCGAGGATACCCATGCTGCCCAGACGTCCCAGCTTGAGGTTCGTATCAGCGACCTTGAGCGTGACCTTGGGAAGACCGCGAGTTCGCTACTCAAGGTGAAGAAGGAGAAGAAGAGCAAATCCTCGAAAGTCCTCCGCCTTCAGCAGAAGGTCCAGACTCATGAGGAGATGAATGCCCGTAGATCCTCGGAGGTTGCTGATGCCCGTGACAACTTCTTTGGTCGTCTAACGAGGATGGCCAGCCTTTTTGAGTCCTTGATCGCTATCCGCAAGAGGGACTTGGCTTTAGCGGGGATCGAGGGGAGTCTGAGTGAGCTCGAGTTGCTTCGGGGTAACGAGGCCCCGTCTTTGGACTTGGAGGAAGCCAGGCTATCGTCCTTTAAAGGGGATTGGGCGACCTCCGAGGGACTGAGGCTTTGCGATGACAAATCGGCTTTCGTTTTGCCTGTTTGCGATTTTAACCTGACTTGTACCGTTTAAAATCCGCAAATTTTTGTCGGCTTATATGATTTGTCTGGGCGTGAGTCGAGCTACTTCCTTTACGAAGAGCTAAACCAAAATTTGGATTTTTTGTCGGATGCAAGAGAGCCTACCCCTTGAAGGGCGGCTATTTGTCTGTTTAGGACGTTAGAGTTCGTTTGTTGTGATCAGCAACAACGAAATGATACCGTTTTGAGGTGCGTTTGTATGTTTTGAGTTCTAGAGACGAAGATTTCGTCTGCAACGTTTTGCGGAAAAGAATGTCCTTCAAGCGTTAGCGACGTCTCGCAGTGCTGAAGGTCGAATTTTCCTTATGCCGCATTTCGTGGTTGAAACGCTTGCGGGCTTGGGGATGTTTTTGCGAATGTTCGCAGCCAGAAAACTGTTGTTTCCGTTTTGGACGCGGGACCAAGGGGTCGCGTAAATTTGACCCAGGGAGAAACGTCTACATTCACTTTGCTTCGTGAAGTGTTGGCCCTCTGGGATTTGTTTTTTGGATGTGATAATCGCTTAGTGGATACTAGATCCATTGTCGTTGCCGTTCAGTAATTGGCGAAATACGTTGTCTAAAAAGAGTTTCGAAAGTTTCAGAATTTTCGAAATTCGTGGGAGTATACGAGTATACGCACCCCACTCCCCCCCTTTTTAATCGGGGGGGGGGATAGCTGAGCCCGCCGGTTAGCGAGTTGCCTACGTACCCTTTTCGGGGATCAAGCCATCTCGTAGTTCATTGTATCACGTCATTGTTAGTGATAGTATTTTTTAAGATGCATCGCGTTCCAAGTTCTTTGTATTTTTACGTCTTGCATGTTCGCGATTTGGTATGAACCTGGTCGGACCACTTTTATGACTTTGTATGGTCCTTCCCAGTTCGCTCCCAGTTTTCCTGCGTTTCGTTCGGCAGTGTTTTGGAAGACTTTGCGTAAGACTAAATCGCCTTCTCTGAACCTGCGATGGCGTACGTTTGAGTTGTAGTACCTTGCGGCAGCGTGCTGGTAATTTTAGATTCGAATGAGTGCCTGGTCGCGGCGTTCATTGATAAGATCGAGGTTGTCCAGCATCATAGCGTCGTTTAAATCCTCTCTTTCGGGGAGGAATCTTCTCCGTACTCCGGGGAATTCTACTTCCGCGGGGATCATGCATTCCGTTCCGTAAACGAGGGTGAATGGGGTTTCACCCGTAGCCCGTCTCAGGGTTATACGATGCGACCAAAGGACTCCTTCGAGTTCCTCTGCCCATCGCCCCTTTTTGGCGTCTAGGCGCTTTTTAGTCCGTCAAGGACGGTCTTGTTGATGGTTTCTGCCTGTCCGTTGCATTGCGGATACCTGGGAGTTGACTTTGTAAGTCGTATTTTCCACTTTTCGCAGAATGCTTCGAATCGAGCAGAGATAAATTGAGATCCGTTGTCTGTTAAGATTTCGTACGGGACCCCATGTCTAGTTATGATATGTTTCCAGACGAAGTTCTCGACTTGTGTGTCTTTGATACTTGCGTAGGATTCTGCTTCTACCCATTTGGAAAAGAAATCCGTGAGGACTAGGAGGAAGCGTTTTTGTTTTGATGGATGCATAGGTCCGACAATGTCCATGGACCATCGCATGAAAGGATAGGGGGACGAAACTGAGGAGAGGATTTCCGCGGGTTGATGGATTGTTGGAGCATGCCTTTGGCATTTCTCGCACTTCCGGGGGAATTTCTCGCAGTCTTTTATCATGGTTGGCCAATAATAACCATGGCGTTTGATTTTGACTGCGAGAGATCTTCCGCCAGAATGATTTCCGCATGATCCAGAATGGACCTCTTCCATGATTCTTCTTGCCCTTTCTCCTTCTGCGCATGTCATGAGAGGACCGGAGAAACGCCACTTATAAATTTCTCCCTCTATCGTGACATACCGTGCCGCTTGGGTTTTCACTTTACGGGCCGCCCATTTTTCGGCGGGTAAGGCTCCATTCATGATATATGCTCGGATTGGTTCTAACCAAGGGCCATCGCAGCCATACTCGGTTTGGTCTGCATCCGCTTCCGGTTGATCCTCAACTTCTTCCGCATCTTCAATCTCTCCTCGGATTAGATTGACGATCACTGGTGGTCCGATGCTCGGATGTTCGATGAATTCGATCGGGACTATCCTTTTGAGCCCTGGATCTGAGCTTGAGGCGAGGGCAGCCAAGGCGTCGGCCTGGACGTTTTCGGAGCGAGGGATTCTGGTCAGGGCGAACTGGTCGAAACTACGAGCCAGTTATTGGAAGAGTTTCAGAAATGTGTCCATCCTTTCGTCCCTTGCTTCATACTCTCCGCTGTATTGGTTGGCGACTAACTGAGAATCGCAGTAAGCGTGAATATTACGGATTTTTAATCCATGGGCTAGCCGCAAGCCTGCGAAGAGTGCCTCGTATTCTGCCTCATTGTTTGAAGCATGAAAAGCCAATCGAAACGACTGTTCAAGGATTTCCCCGTTAGGAGAGGTGAGTCGAATTCCGATTCCGGACCCTTGTTTGGACGAGGATCCGTCGACGTGGAGGACCCAAGTTGAGTTTGGCTCCTCGTTAGTCATGTCTCTATTGGGTTATTCTACTGTTGGGGTCAAAGTCGGTCAACGACAAAATCGTCACCCGAAAGTCGAAAGAAAAACCAAGTGACGATCAAAACCAAGAAACAGGTCGTCACTCGATAAACTCACAAGTAGGCATGAACGGACAGTGAGCCCCGGGGATCAACGAAGGCAAGCAGGCACCGGTGGACGCAGGACACGGCACAGGCGGCAGACTTGCCCTGTCCCGTCTGGCGCCGGCGGCAAGGGTCCTGGTTCCCATCTATGCAATCGTCTCGTGATCTCGGGCAACGGCAACATCTTGATCCCTTAAACCCATGTCCGGATTGTCCGCAAACTACAATGATTCTTCCGCAAAGCCTTCTCGATTGTTTAAAAGTTCATATTTTAAACGTCTAAATTTCGAAGCCACATTACTCAAACCCTTGAAAACGGTTATCTCAAAATCTAAGGCTAAAGATCCTTCCAAACTCAAAGATTTCCCGCATGAACGACTAACGGGGGAAAGATTGAACAAACGGAAAACCCACGGACGGCAAGACGGCCTGGCGCCGGCGGCACGCGTCACGAAAGCCGGCCTGGTGCGGGCAGCACCCCGGCCTGGCGCCGGCGGCACGCGTCACGCGGGCCGGCCTGGCGGCGGCGGCACCCCGGCCTGGCGCCGGCGGAACGCGTTCCGCAAGCCGGCCTGGCGCCGGCGGCACCCCGGCCTGGCGCCGGCGGCACCCCGGCCTGGCGCCGGTCGACGGCCCTCGTCTTGGTCTCGGTCCCATCATGCTCGGTCTAATCCCATCTTAGCTTGTTTGGATCAATTTTCGTGAGTTTGTTACGATCACGGTTATTCTAAACACCAAACATCTCGACTATACGAGGAATTGGGATTCCTTCGGAAATGCCGAAACCTTCAAAGACTATTCTTTCGAAAAACCGTAAAAATGTCTAAACGGCCCGACGTGGCCAAAATGGCCCACTTACGATTTTCCGAAAAGGAAGGATAACTATGACGGTTTATCCTTATCCTCACATAAGAGATAAATTTCAAGTTTCCAGAAGATAAATGTCAAGTTTTCCAAAGATAAATGTCAAGTTTCCTGATAAACACGAAGATGGACGAAAATGGAAAAAGCCCGATTCAGCCCGCAAGAAGATAGACCGTCTTAAGAGGAGTATATAAGGAGAGCTTTGGGGGAGGAGCAAATCATCACAAAACTTCCAGAGCACTTAGCACTTAGAGCGATTTAGCATTCTTTTCTGTTTTCACTAGCGAGCTGCGACTCAACTAGGATAGACTTAGGCAGCCGGACTAGCGGACTTTTCGACAGCTCTTGTAGCCAATTTCTTTACTCGTTGTACACGCTCAAACGAGAATTCAGAAATAAGATCTCTTTCGCTCAACTCTTACGATTTTCATTTTTACAACTTTTATCTCCATTGATTGTATCGTGTGTGGCCCAGCAGATATCCGGGACCTTCAAGGAAGATCGGGTTAACTCGGTTTTCCTCCACAAATCGTTTATCGGAAATTGACGGTGTGAATTTCGGTTCCCATAGTTTGGCGCTAGAAGGAGGGGGGATTACGGATCTATCTATCTCGCAACTGCACACGCTCGATCATGTCTACTGATGTCACCAAAGACCAGCCAACGCTAGACGGAACACCCGTCGACGCCAACGTTGAGAAGACTCCAACTAGAGATACGTCCACAGTCACTGCTGATGCAAACACTGAGGCGCTCAGACAAATGAAGGAACTGTTTACCTCCGCCCAAGAACGGGCGGAACAACAGGACAAGCTGATAACCTCGCTCGCAAAACAGGTCGACACCTTAACTGCGAGGAGCAAGTTGCCGCGCGGATCCACCAAGGCACGCTGCGGCAAAAGACTCGACTTCGGATCTCCCGAAGCACGAGAAAAAGATGCCTCGAAAGAGCCCTCCCGAGGAAATGGCTCCGAAAGGACAGCAAACGACCTCGCAGAACCTTCCACCCCCGGCTACGGGAAACAAGGAAAGCGACGTCGATCGCATCAATCTGGATATCAGTGACCAATCGGATCCTTCCGATGAAGACGCTGACATCCACCCTAGGAGGACCCGAAGCCAGTCCGCTCGGCAGACGGTATCCTTCGAGAGGCCCATGACAGAAGAGGAAGAAGAACTCTACTAGATGGAGCAGGAAGAACTCGCGGAAGATCAAGCTCGGATCCATCGCGACCAGCGCCAAAAAACTCGGAGGAACGCCGGTAGCAATAGCGAGATCCATGATCTCCGCGAATCTCTCAAGAAGACCGTGGCCGAAGTGAAAGCGGTGAAATCGCAAATCCATCAGGCGACCAGTTCCGCCCCCAAGATCGATAGACTTCTCGAGGAAGCATGGAAAACACCGTTCACCGCTTGGATCACGGAAACACGCATCTCAGACCCAGGGAAAATCAAAATCCTGGTCTATGACGGTACGACGGATCCTAAGTCGCACCTGCAGTCTTTCCAGATCGCAATGGGTAGGTGCAAACTCCCGGAGCGCGAACGAGACGCGGGTCATTGTCTTCTCTTCGTCGAGCACCTCAAAGGCGCTAAGCTCGAATGGTTCTCCTGGCTCAAAAGGAACTCCATCGGAAGCTTCCGCCAAATGGCCTCGGTGTTTCTCAAACAATACTCCATGTTCATGGACAGAGAGACGTCCGACGTTGACCTATGGAGTCTAGCTCAGAAGGAGGACGAGTCGCTCCGCGACTTCATGCGAAGGTTCAAACTGGTGATGGCCAGAGTAACGGGCATCAGCGACAATGTCGCAATCGACGCCCTGAGGAAGACTCTCTGGTATAAGTCGAAGTTCCGAAAGTGGATATTACTGGAAAAGCCGCGGACAATCCAGGATACCCTCCACAAAGCAACGGACTTCATCATCATGGAGGAAGAGATGAAGCTTCTATCACAGAAGCACGGACCACAGAAAACGTCCTCGAAAAAGAAACCCTCTCGTAACGACAAAAACGTCCATCACGAAGGGGATGACGCCCAAGGCGAGCATAACTACGCCATCAACTCGGAGCAAGGAAAAACCTCTGGAAACACCTGGTCCAGGAACCAGTACAAGGATAATTCCTAATGCGAGTTCCACGAAACTAGAGGTCACTCCACTGCGAACTGCAAGGTTCTCGGCGCCAGGCTCGCCGCAAAGCTCCTCACCGGCGAACTATAAAAGGTCAGGAGTATAAAGGACTTGCTCCTGGACTCTGACCGCCCAAAGACCAACAAAATTATCTCCGAGGACCGCGCGACCGAAAATCAATTGGGAGAAAAACGCGGAAGGAGACAGGACGACCAAGGGAACAACAACAGTCGCCAGAGGGTAAACATGATCATCGGAGGATCACAGTTCTACCAAGACTCAGTCTCATCGATAAAATCCTACGGGCGAAAAGCCGAGACAAGTTCCAACTGGTTTCCGGATAGCGATATTCCTAACCACGCGATCACTTTCGAGGAATAGGAAACTGTCGAAATCGACAAGCCTCATTGCGATCCTTTGGTTATCGACCTGGTAATCCAGGATCTCGAGGTCGGCCGCATCCTCGTCGATACAGGAAGTACGGTCAACGTTATCTTCCACAACACCCTCTACAGGATGAAGATCCCACTTGGAAAAGTCGCCCCTGAGCCAAAACCTTTGACTGGGTTTTCGGGCGTCACTTCCATGACCCTCGGGAGAATCAAGCTCCCGGTCATGGCGAAAGAAGTCACAAAAATCGTCGAGTTCGCAGTAGTCGACAACCCGGCCATCTACAACGCCATCATAGGAACCCCTTGGATTAACTCCATGAAGGCAGTACCATCCACATATCACCTCGGCATCAAATTTCCGACTCCAACCGGAATCGCAGCCATCTGGGCAGTCAGAAACAATCAAGACTCTGTTACCTAGCCGAGTTCAAACTGCGAAAAGATCGGAACGCCCCAGCGGCCAACCCGAAACGAGCAAAGGAATCACACAACATTCCTGAAGACTCGAAAAAAGATGATCCAGAATCATCCAAACAGGCAACGATTCAAGACAGCGACAAAGCCTCTGAGTCCACCGCCATAAAAGCAGACAGCTCGACCCCCGCACAAACCGTCGATCCGACCAGCATGATCGAAATGGCAACGCACAGGGAGTAAAAACGTCTGCGGAAACCATCAGAACTACGAGATGGCTTGATCCTCGGAAGAGGTACGTAGGCAGCTCGTCGAAACCCGGCGAGTTCAGCTATCCTCCTCACCAAAAAGCGGGGGGGGGGGGGGGGGGGGGGGGGGGTGGGGGGGGGGGGTGGGGGGGTGGGGGGGGTACGTATACTCCTATACTCCCACAAAAAATGCGAAATATCCACACATGTACTCAAAACTTTTTCGAAATTTTTCAAATAAAATTCTTTTTATCTATTTCTTATGCTCACTTAATTTAGAAAACGCGTAAACACTACGGAAAAAAACGAAAATCATATCTTCGAAAGAAATGCGAGACGTCGCAACTTCTGAAAAAGATAACAAAACTCGTAACATCCGCTAAAACAGTCCACCTGCGACTTAAAAAACAACTTATGCCCGTCGATTGGCCCCGACGGACGCACTCAGAAACGTTTCACTCAAATACAAACTCGTAGTCAGACCTACAAGGTCCTCTTACATCCGACAAGGATATCATAGCGCGCTATACAAGAAACCCAAAATTTTGGTTTAGCATCTCGGATAAACTCCGAAGATAGCTCGATTCTTTTAACACAAGTCATATAAGCCGGCGACTAGTCGCTGACTTTAAACGAAAAGAATCTGGAAGAAATCACTAACAGGCAAAACGAAAGCCGATCAGTCATCGCACAGCCTTAAAGCTGAGAGTAAGCCTAGGTCTTGCCCTAAACCCAGTCTTGCTGGATCTTGACATCTCACAGACATAGTATCGTATACGAGATCCCAAAACATGTCTCTTATCGCTTACACTTAAAACGCTCGCTAGAAAGTAGCATACGGACCAAGTGACAAAAAAGAGTTAGGATACGAAGTGACTACTCGCATTCTTTCCTCTACACTTGACGAAAGTATAAATCAAAACAAAAGACGAAATCTCACAAAATTTTCATATTCATAAAGTCCGCAAAGACGGCGGGATTCTAAGCCACCAACGGCCAGTCCCAAAACATAAGAATGCAACTTCCAACGGTTGCAGGATAAAACTCCTAAAAAACGGCCACACACGGCCAAAACATACGATTCACAAAAGGAAGTCAACATCGAGAAATCCAGATGCGGAAATCTCGAATGAACCTACAGGCTGGTCCACTTCCTCGTTCACGCCTTGAGCGTTCCCACCACCCTCGGCGTTCTCATCGGCTCCGGCCTCCACCGTATCCTCGGAAACCTCGATAGGTTCCCATAGTCTCCGGACTCTTTCCTCAACTGGAGGAACCAAGGACTCAGCATGAGCACACTCGGCCATAAAGTCTTTCATCTCAGCGATCTCGTAATCAAAAGAGAAATTCGGGTTCTGAGACTTGTAAAGCTTTACGACCGAGCTCCGGCACTCGCGGAAATCGCCAACAAACTCCTGAGCTTCTTTAAAACATTGACTCAGCAGCGAATGATTCCGCCCGTCTCGTCACCTCCGCTGCGACCATCTTCCTTCCTCTCCTTTCCGCCCGAACAAGAGCTCGAGCATGAAGCTCAGCTTGCTTTTCGTTCTGCGCCTTAACCTCTAGACGGAATTGGAAGAGCTCTCGCTCAGCTTCCTCAGTCTTGAAGTTAGCAATCCTTTCCTTGCGGAAACTTGAGTCGAGCGCATTGCCAAACACTCTTAGTCCCTGCACAAATTCAAGATCAATAAACATACATATATGCGGAATCAAGAATACGGTTAAGAAGTTCAAAGAACAAAACCTCATTGATCCGCTGGGAACCCTCGGCAAAAACCCATTGCCTCTTCTCTTCCTCCAGCGACTCGTCAGTAACAAACTCCGGAGGAAGGCCGTCAAAGAAATTGCTGGGAAGTGGAAAATCGCTGGCTCCACCTTTTTCCGTTGGAACAAAACTAGGGTTTTCCCCCAACGGTGAAGGATCTTCCAAACCTTCCCCACCATCGATTTCCTTCCCTTTACGGGATCTCTGTTTACACCTCCGAGTCGGGGCTTCGATAACCGGTTCGGCATCATATGTCGGGACAGAATCTCGGGAGCGGTAAAGCCTTACTGCGTCTCGAATTCGTTCAAGAGTGAAGGACTTCCAGAAGAACGGCCTTTGACGAAGGAGATCCCTCTTGACGAAAAGATCGCCATGCAAATGCGCAACAGCCCCGTTCTCTACAAAAGCGAAACTTTTTCATTAAAAACTCGCACTTCCGAAATAACAAAATAAGACAACGAGTTTTCATCGTATTACCTCGGTTGAAGTTCCATGCATGCGGAAATAGATGGAGGCAGCTCTCCTCGACAGAATCACCATCTATTCGGACAAAGAAGAAACGTTCCTGCCACGACCCAGGGTTCGAAGTAGTCCCCTGAATTATGGCCATATCCTTCTTGGGCAGCATGGAGTAGTAACCGTCGCTCCCCGTCGGCCGAGTGCTCCAAAGGCCTTCGAAATCACCAGGACTGAGATCGATCCCGAGCTCATAACTTGAGATCAGTACGCCAAGCCAACTCTCTAAGGCAGGAACGCTGAGCTGTTTGATCGAGAGTTCGAAGTGACGAAGCGCACGAAAAATGGTGCGGGGGATCGGGAACCACATGCGGCAATACGTAAGAAAAGCCTCGTAACATGTAAAGAAACCTTCCGGAGGATTCCCCGCACTCTCGTTACCGACGGGAATCCGGAATTTGACTCCATCAGGAATCTGGTAAAAATCTCGAAGAGTCCTGAGATATTTACGCGAAACCAGGCTCGGCGTAAAGGGAGCACCAGGCTTCCTCAAAGGTCTCTTCGGAACAGGGATATCTGGCAGTGACGGGGGCGAACCTACAAGGGCTCGGTAATACGCATTCTTCGTTTCCTCCTCGACTAACTCCTCTTGCCTCACCGTCACATGGGCAGGAGAGTCACCCGAGGATGAATGGGAAGAAGAATTTCTCTTTGAGGATCTTGAAGGCATTATTCTTAAAAGAGAGAGAAAGGATTCTTGAGAGAGATGATTTTTTTATGGTGAAGTAAGAATGAATGAGATTTCTTACTCCCTCCTTATAAAAGAGGTAAAATCACTATTTACCCCGACTTTTGGCAAACGATTACGTCTCTACACCTTCCCATACGGCTATACCGCAAGCCAGGACCCGAAAGGCACTACGGTTCCTAGCTAGCTGGGGGGCTAACTGTTGGGGTCAAAATCGGTCAACGACGAAATCGTCACCCGAAAGTCCTCGAAAGAAAAACCAAGTGACGATCAAAACCAAGAAACAGGTCATCACTCGATGAATTCACAAGAAGGCATGAACGGACCGTGAGCCCCGGGGATCAACGAAGGCAAGCAGGCACCGGTGGACGCAGGACACGGCACGGGCGGCAGGCTTTCCCTGTCCCGTCTGGCGCCGGCGGCAAGGGTCGTGGTTCCCATCTATGCAATCGTCTCATGATCTCAGGCAACGGCAGCATCTTGGTCCCTTAAACCCATGTCCGGATTGTCCGCAAACTACAATGATTCTTCCGCAAAGCCTTCTCGGTTTTTTAAAAGTTCATATTTCAAACGTCTAAAGTTCGAAGCCACATTACTCAAACCCTTGAAAACGGTTATCTCGAAATCTACGGCAAAAGATCCTTCCAAACTCAAAGATTCCCGCACGAACAACTACACTTGGTAAAGATCGAACAAACGGAAAACCCACGGACGGCCAAGACCAGGCATGGCGCCGGCCGGCACGCGTCACGCGAGCCGGTATGGCACCGGCGGCACCCTGACCTGGCGCCCGCGGCACGCGTCACGCGTGACGGCCTGGAGCCGGCAGCACCCCGGCCTTGCGCAGGCGGAACGCGTCGTGAATGCGAGCCGGCTGGGCCTGCGCATCCCGGCCTGGCACGGCGGGCACACCCGGCATGGTGACGGCGGCACGAGTCAGCGGGCCGGCCTGGCGCCTGCGGAACCACGGCCCTGACACGGCGGCACGCGTCAGAGGGCCGGCCTGGACGCCGGCGGGCACCCCGGCCTGGCGCACGGCGGCACCCCGGCCTGGCGCCTGCGGCACGCGTTCCTCAAGCCGGCCTGGTGCCGGCGGCACCCCGGCCTGGCGCCGATCGACGACCCTCGTCTTGGTCTCGGTCCCATCATGCTCGGTCTGATCCCATCTTAGCTTGTTTGTATCAATTTTCGTGAGTTTGGTACGATCATGGTTATTCTAATTACCAAACATCTCGACTATACGAGGAATTGGGATTCCCTCGGAAATGCCGAAACCTTCAAAGACTATTCTTTCAAAAAACCGTAAAAACGTTTAAACGGCTCGACGTGGCCAAAACGGCCCACTTACGATTTTCCGAAAAGGAAGGATAACTATGACGGTTTATCCTTATCCTCACATAAGAGATAAATGTCAAGTTTCCAGAAGATAAATGTCAAGTTTTCCGAAGATAAATGTCAAGTTTCCCGATAAACACGAAGATGGACGAAAATGGAAAAAGCCCGATTCAGCCCGCAAGAAGATAGACCGTCTTAAGAGGAGTATATAAGGAGAGCTTTGGGCGAGGAGCAAATCATCACAAAACTTCCAGAGCACTTAGCACTTAGAGCGATTTAGCATTCTTTTCTGTTTTCACTAGCGCGCTGCGACTCAACTAGGATAGACTTAGGCAGCCGGACTAGCGGACTTTTCAACAGCTCTTGTAGCCAATTTCTTTACTCGTTGTACACGCTCAAACGAGAATTCAGAAATAAGATCTCTTTCGCTCAACTCTTACGATTTTCATATTTATAACTTTTATCTCCATTGATTGTATCGTGTGTGGCCCAGCAGATATCCGGGACCTTCAAGGAAGATCGGGTTAACTCGGTTTTCCTCCACAAATCGTTTATCAGAAATTGACGGTGTGAATTTCGGTTCCCACATCTACCAAGAAATCCGCAAACATCTGGGACTTCGCACATGTCCTTGGGCGATATTCGACGTCGTATTCACTTAGTTCGATTGCCCATTTCGCGAGCCTCCTCGATTGGCTTGGGCTGTGCAGGATTATCCGCAGAGGGAATGTGGTGAGAACCACTATAGTATGAGATTGGAAATATGGTCTTAGTTTCCTTGCCGAGGTTATGACGGCAAATGCTAATTTTTCCATTAGCGGGTATCGAGTTTTCCGCATTCAGCAACGTCTTGCTTACGTAAAAGATTGGCTTTTGTTCACCGCGTTCTTCTCGTATCAGGACGCCACTGACTGCTGTTGCGGAAACTGCAAAATAGAGGAAAAGAGGTTCACCTTCCACCGGTTTTGCGAGAACTGGTGGAGTGGCCAGGTAATGTTTCACCTGTTGGAAAGCCTTTTTACATTGCTCGGACCATTCGAACTTCTTGTTTCCCTTCAACGTTTCGTAAAACGGTAGGCACTTATCCGTGGAGCGCGAGATGAAACGGTTCAAAGCCGCGACTCTTTCGGTTAACCTTTGGACTTCTCGCTTGGTTCTCGGGGAGGCCATCTCTATTAGTGCGTCGATTTGTTTAGGATTGGCCTCTATTCCGCGATACGTTACGAGGTATCCGAGGAATTCTCCCGATGCCACAGCGAATCTGCATTTCGCCGGGTTGAGTTTCATGTTATGCTGGGTTAGTCGTGCAAAACATTCCTCTAGGTGGGTTACATGATCGTGTTCGTCAAGAGGTTTTACGAGCATATCGTCGATGTATACTTCCATAGTTTTTCCGAGTTGCTCGGCAAACATTTTGTTCACGAGTCGCTGATACGTTGCACCCGCGTTTTTAAGACCGAATGGCATTACCTTGTAGCAATACGTTCCGCGGTCTGTGATGAATGCAGTTTTTTCGCGGTCGTCGGGATTCATCATGATCTGATTGTATCCGGAAAAAGCGTCCATGAATGATAAGAGCTTGTTTCCCGCAGTTGCTTCGACCAGTCGGTCGATGTGTGGGAGCGGGAAGCAATCCTTTGGACAGGCTTTATTCAGATCCGTGAAATCGACACAGACTCGCCACTTGCCGTTCTTCTTTTTTACCACGACAGGGTTGGCAAGCCAGTCTGGATACCTAACTTCTGTTATCGACCCTACTTTGAGGAGTCATTCGACTTCCTCGTTGACTGCAGTGGCACGCTCAGGTCCCAGCTTTCGTCTCTTTTGTTTTACGGGTTTGTGAGTCGGGGCAATGTTAAGTTCGTGACATGTTACGCTAATGTCGATTCCCGGCATATCCTCCGCAGCCCAAGCGAACGTACCGAGGTTCTTTTTGAGGCATGCGATGAGCTCTGCTTTTATTGGTTCGCGGAGGCTAGCTCTGATTTCGACACACCGTTCCGGAAGGAATCGTCGAGGCAGATCGAGACCACCGGTTCGCAGGTTGGTTCACGCTTCCCTTCCAGGGCCTCAGCTCTTTGGGACTGCCAGAAGGTTTCTGGCATGTCGTGAATCGTTTGCTTTTTCCGAGAGGTCTCGATTTTGGAATTTTTCCATTTTAGTTCGGCAGCGAGGTAGACCTGCGCTGTTCCGTGACTACCATGTATCGTTTCGACCCCGAAAGGTGTCGGGAACTTGAGGCATAGGTGGAATGTTGATGGGATCGCTCTCATGGAATTTAGCCAAGGAGTTCCCACTATCGCGTTTTTAGGATGTTGGACCATCGATCACCAGGAATTCCGTGTTTTTGGCGACGCTCCCGGCTCTGACTGAGAGGTTCGTCGAACCGAGGGTCATAACTATTCCCGAGAGTCCGAATACTGGGCTGGGGTCATCTGTAAGGATGTTTAGATTGACGTCCATCTTCTCGAGGGTGCTTTTATAGATAATATTAGCCGAGCATCCGGTGTCGACTAATACCCTTGCTACGTCAATATACTGGATTGTGAGTTCCATTACGAGGAGATTGTTGTGAGGTTTGGCCATACTGGCCGTTGCTCGATCCTCGAAGGATACGACGTTGCGGGCTGACGAAGTAGCCATACTGAACTTCGATCGATTAGTGGTTTTCGAGTTAGAGAATCCGTCACCCCCTCCTTCTAGCGCCAAACTGTGGGAACCGAAATTCACACCGTCGATTTTAATGAATAAAAGCGGAGGAAAGCCAAGTTAACCCGACTTTCCCTGAAGGTCCGGATTCTCTGCGACAGCCAACGACAAGTGACCGAATAAATGCGGAAAAGATTTTGTTAAGATTTGGGACTGGACCTTAAGAAAGGCTGCCTACGTACCCCTTTCGAGGATCAAGTTGGACGTAGTTCAGTTTAGAAAGAATTGAACAAGAGATCCGTCTGGGCGGGTTCGTCTAGTATGAGCGTTTGTCATAGAAACAGGCATGTCGAAGATAACGCCTAGGGTTCTATGTGCGGAGCTCTGAAGTAAAAGAATTGTCCGATCCTTCCGAGAGGAGCAGAGATTTGCGAGCAGGAGGCGGCCAGACGTTCTAGGGCCTGCCTTGCTAGTCTTACCGCCGAAATTCTAAGTTCTATTAGCTAACAGGAGCTCTCTAGGTCTCCAATCTAGGATTTTCGGATCCCCTTATCCTCTGCTCTTTCTCTCCTTATATACTCACTCCTAGGTCGGTTTTCCTTAGGATGATGGACCTCGCCTTTGGGCCCAAGTTTATCTCTTCAGGAAATATTCCATTTTCGTCGATCTTCGTAATTATCCTCGAGTTTCCCCTATTTTCCGGTGACTTGATGTTTATCCGAGGTTCGGGAAATTGGATAAATCGTCATAGTCTGATTGGGCCTGAATTCTTAAAATCGTAAGTAAGTCCGTGGACTTGTCTTAAGTCGTTGAACGTTTTATACGATTTTTCGGAAAGACTATCTTCTCGTAAAATAAACCGTATAGCCTAAAGGATCGATGTTCGAGTTAATCGATCTTGTTTTACGCGATATCCTCAACGAGAAATCCAACCTTTCTAATTTTTGTCGTTAAACATCGAGGATGATTCCAATCGAGAGATGTTAATGCCGAAGCCGTGATCGTATCAAACCCACGAGGATTGATCCGACCAAGCCAATATGGGATCAGACCGAGCATGATGGGACCGAGACCAGGACGAGGACCGTCGACCGGCGCCAGGGGGCTTGCCGCCGGCGCCAGGCCGGCTTGCGTGACGCTTGCCGCCGGCGCCAGGGGGCTTGCCGCCGGCGCCAGGCCGGCTTGCATGACGCTTGCCGCCGGCGCCAGGCCGGCTTGCGTGACGCTTGCCGCCGGCACCAGGCCGGCTTGTGTGACATTTGCCGCCGGCGCCAGGCCGGCTGGCGTCACGCTTGCCGCCGGCGCCAGGCCGGCTCCGTCTCGCCTGCCGCCGGTGCCAGGGGTTCTCTGCCACCCGTGGGTTCTCCGTCGCCCGATCTTTCCCACGTTGGCCGTTCGCGCGGGAAATCTTTGAGTTTGGAAGAATCTTTAGCCGTAGATTTCGAGATAACCGTTTTTGACTCCAACACTCCCAACTGCATTTCTAGCCATCCTTGACCACACAAGGTAGTTGTTTCCCTTGAAAGTAGCAGCAACCTTCATGTAGACTCCACCACCTTTCATCTTTAGTAACTTGTCTTGAATACTAGAGTAAAAGACTTCAACTTGGATCTAGTAACCCACCAGATTGTAAAGAGCTTAGATCTTCAAGAACACCTCAAAGATCTCTCCTTTAGCTCACAAAACCACCAAACACCTCAAAGATTTGAACTTTAAGCTTGAAACTTCAAGAACACCACAAAGCTTCCACCTTTAGGACTCTTGAGTTCACGCCAACACAAGACTCCCTTGAGAACTTCTTGTAAGCTTATTAATCACCAAAAGGAACCACCTTTGAGTTGGATCTCAAAGAAAAACACCAACAGACTCATAAACTATTTTCTGAAAGATCTAGCTTCAAAATCCTCAAGAACACTCAAGAACACAAGTTGCTTTTAACAACCTGGCTCTGGTACCATAAGATTTCTATAGATCTTGAATAATAAAACAGATTAGAGAAAGATTGTAGAAAGATTAAGGAAGAGATTAAGAGATTAAGAGATTAATAGGATACTAGAGAGATTAGGAAACATTTTAAAACTTTAAGTGACTCTCATTATTTGCTTGATATGATTGATGAATGTGATTACAAATATATAGTAGAGGTCACAAGGGTTTCCTAAGTCTCATTTAGTAGGTAGAAGCATGTGGAGTCAACATAAAGGGAGAAGCATCGACCAATGAGATAAGCCACATGTGTGAAAAGGCTGGCTACTTTCCAGTGCACGTCATCCTGTCCGCGCCTTCCTTATCCTTCCTAACGGTCGGATCCTTTGCGCCCGGGGCCTTTGTGCCGTCTAGGTCCACCCGGTCTGTTTCTGGACAAGCCACGCCTGGGTGTCCTTACCCGGCCTGTCCTCCCCTGACCTTTTCCTTGTCCAATCCCGTCCGGGTAGCCTTACCCGGACTGTCCTCCCCGGTCCTTTTCTTTGTCCAGACCTTGAACATTATTCACTCACCTCTTATGACTTCATGTACCCTTGTTCCCTCATCTCCATACTTTGATCACATCTTCTCAACAGTCTGAACTTGACCATACTCTATTCACTCTTAATACACCCTCAGGTATTGTTGCAATTCTTGTGTATGTTGATGATATCATCATCACTGAAAGTGATAAAGATGGTATCATAGCTACCAAGGAGTTTCTGAAATGAGTCTTTAAAATTAAAGATTTAGGAGAGATGAAATATTTCCTTGGAATTGAGCTGTGTTGATCTAAGGAAGGTTTGTTCATCTCTCAAAGGAAATACACACTTGATCTTTTGAAAGATGCAGGTTTCTATGGTGGAAAGATAGCAAATATGCCCATGGAAGATGGGTACAAGGTTCCTCATGAGGGGGAGATTGAAGATAGCCAACCATTTCATGATCCCAAGCTTTACAGAAAGCTTGTAGGTAAGCTGATCTATTTGACTATCACACAGTCTGATATTTGTTTTGCTGTGAATCAGGTGAGCCAGCATATGCAAGTTCTAAAGGAGCATCATTGGCGCATGGTGGAGAGGATCCTCATGTACTTGAATGGAACTACTGGTATTGGAGTATGGATGGGGTGCAATAAGAGCACTGAAGTAGTTGGGTATTGTGATGCTGATTGGACTGGTGACCGAGCTGATAGGAGATCCACAACAGGTTATTGCACCTTTATTGGAGGAAATCTTGTGACATGGAAGAGCAAGAAGCAGAAGGTGGTGTCTTGTTCTAGTGCTGAGGCAGAGTATAGAGCGATGCTTAAGCTCACTAACGAGTTGGTATGGATCAAGGGAATCATGAAGCACTTAGAGATAGATCAAGCAGCTCCTATGACCATGCATTGTGACAACCAGGCGGCCATTCACATTGCTGCCAACTCAGTATTCCATGAGAGAACGAAGCACATTGAGGTTGATTATCACAAGGTGAGGTAGATGATAGTGTTGGGAGTGATCTTACCTTGCTACACTAGAAGTGAAGACCAGCTTGCGGATGTATTCACTAAGGCAGCTAGGCAGAAGACAATGGAGTCCATACATGTGAGATTGGGGCTCATTGATCTCACTCCTAGCAGGAGCTGATCCCCTTTCTGTGAGATCTTTACTCTTTTTCCCTCATCAAGATTTTGTCCCAATGGATTTTTCTTGGTGAGGTTTTTTAATGAGGAAGATCTCATGGCCTTCCAAGCTTGACTTGTTCCACATGGTCAAGCTTGAGGGGGAGTGTTGAGATGTGAGATGTTACATGAAGTATGAGATGAGGAAATTGAGTGTAGAAGTCATGGGAAGAATGAGGAGTTGAGAAACATGAAGAGGAGAACATTTGGGAGCATTTGGGAGAGTTTGGCCTAGGTGTCCGTACATGTCCGTACAAGAGGCCGTACAACGCAATAGTCACAACCAGGGTAAAAAGGAGTTACCCGGGTGAAGTAATCCGCATGGTTACTTCTCTTCTTTACCTTGCAAGCATATGACCGTTGGCAAAGATCATAGGCGCGTCTGACAGGCTGGCATAGGCTGTCAGGATCAAGCCCAAAGATACCTTGATGCCAAAAGCGTGTGGCTCCTCCCATTGGCTCTTTTCAAATGGACGCTCCCTTCTTCCTTTGCCCCACATGCTTGCTAGTCTTTACTTGGCTGAAAGCCCTTGTATTCTCATCTATATAAATTGTAAACACTCTCTATTATCAATCTAAGCAGAGTTTATGAGTCTCTTTCTCTCATTTGTGCTTGGTGTTCATCATGATAGATTTTTAATATCTTAAATCATTTCTTAATCTCATTAATCTCTCTCAAATCTCTCTTAATCTCTCAATACCTTCTATTATTCTCTAAAATTATACAACATACACAAGGATCACAATGATACCTGAGGGCGTGGTCAGGGTGAAGAGAGTGTGATCAAGCTCAGATTTCCAGAACCCTCTTCCATTCAAGGTTGTGCTGAGCATGTGATACCATGCTCTTGGTGATTGCTTGAGGCCATAGATAGTCTTCTTTAGTCTCAGCACATTTCCTTTCTTCACAAGATGTTCCAAACCAGGTGGAGGATGCATATAGACCTCATCTTCAAGCTCTCCTTGCAAGAATGCATTCTTCACATCCATTTGCAAAAACCCCCACTCTAGGTTCACAGCAAGAGATAAAACAATTCTGATTGTGTGAAGCTTAGCAACCGGAGCAAATGTATCTATATAGTCTTCTCCCCAAGTCTGAGTGAATCCTCTTGCAACAAGCCTTGTCTTGTTTCTATCCACAGTTCCATCAGGTTTGTACTTGATTGTGAAGATCCACCTGCTTGAAACTGCCTTCTTCCCTTTTGGTAACTTACTCTCATACCATGTGTAATTTTTAATCATTGCACCAACTTCATCATTCACTGAATCTCTCCACTCTTTAATCATCATGGCTTCTTCATAACTCCTTGGCACATAGCTTTTATCTAAGCTCACCATAAAGCTGTAATGCTCATCAGGGTATTGAGCAAAGGAACACACGGCTTGAGAAGGATGCTCCACAGCCTGGGCATTGTAGTACATGCGAGTGTTTACCCAGTTGGAAGGATCCTTCCTCACCCGTGTGCTTCTCCTCAACACTTGTAGTGGAGTTGGTTGTGATGACTGCTCAGTTTGTGCTTCTTCTTCTTGCACATCTCCACTATATTCCTCTTCTTCTAGCTGACATGCTTCGGCTCCATCTCGATGATGATCACCAGGTTCCATGCCTTGATCAACACCTTGATCATGAGAGCTAGAACTCTCCTTTTGGTCGGTAGAACACTTTTCCCTTTCTTGGTTGAGAGTTCCTGGTTCAATCCCCCCTTCATGATCAAGGTGGAGATCATGAACTCTTTCAGTACCGGGTGTACTCCTTTGTGCACTTCCTCCACCTTGTTGGTCTTGGTTGACATTAATCCCGAGCTTCTCCTAGATGATCCTCAAGGTTGCTGCTCTATCAGAGGTAAAGTCTTTCAACTCTTCTTGATTCTTTTCCTCATAATACCCACGGTCTTCAACAAACTTCACTTCTCTAGATACCAACACTATTCTAGTGTCTTGATCATAGCACTTGTAACCCTTTTGCGATGAGGAGTACCCAATGAACATTGCTTTGGTACTCTTAGCTTCAAGCTTGTTTCTTAACTCTCCAGGAACCATCACATAGCAAAGACACCCAAAGACCCTTAAATACATGAGATTTTAGAATATAGATGGTATTAAGAGATTAATGGTAGATTAGAGAGAGTAGAAGAGATTTATGTAGAGATTTGATAAGAGATTAAGAAACCATGGTTTAAGAATATTTGATTATCATGATGAACAAGAGAGAGAGACTAAAAAACTCGTTAATCATCAATTATGAGAGAGGTTACAAATATATAGCAAGGGAAATAAGAGATTAGTCAAGATAAGATCACTATGCAAGCATGTGAAATCAAAAGGAGGTGGAGAGCCTATTTGAAAAGGACGGCCAGCATTGCTCACATTTGATGCCAAGGGCATCTTGGACCAGATTCTATTGCCCTTTCCAGCCTGTCACGAGCTGGATAAGACCCCCAGCTCTCTTCCTAAACGTTCTGATTCACTATAGACACCTTCCCACTTAGCAAGAGACTTCTCAATGCTTTAACCATCCTCCTTTTACCTCACAGTAACTCCATATTACTTTTACTGCATGATAACTTATTTTTACTGCATGGTAACTTATTTTTACCTGACCTTATGCACCTCCTCATCTCATTATTCACATACTCTCCTAGGCTAAGTTTAACACTCCCCCTCAAGCTTGACCATGTGAAACAAGTCAAGCTTGGAAGGACCATGAGATCTTCCTCATTAAAAACCTCATCAAAGAAAACCCTGGGACAAAACTTTTGATGAGGAAAAAGAGTAAAGATCTCATGATCAGGAGAGTATATAACTCGCCCTTAGGCGAGAGATCAATGAGTCCAATCCTGATGTATATGGACTCCATAGTCTTCTGCCTAGCTGTCTTGGTGAATACATCTGCCAGCTGTCTTGGTGAATACATCTGCCAGCTGATCTTCACTCTTTGTGTAACATGGCAACATTACTCCCATCACTATCATCTGCCTAACCTTGTGGCAGTCAACTTCAATGTGCTTGGTTCTCTCATGAAACACTGAGTTTGTAGCAATGTGTATAGCAGCTTGATTATCACAGTGCATTGTCATAGGTGCTGACTGATCTATCTCCAAGTGTTTAAGAATACTCTTGATCCAAACCAACTCATTGGTAGGCTTCAGCATGGCTCTATACTCAGCCTCAGCACTAGAGCATGATACCACCTTTTGCTTCTTACTCTTCCAGGTTACCATGTTTCCTCCAATGAAAGTGCAGTAACCAGTTGTAGACCTTCTATCAGCTCTATCACCAGCCCAATCTGCATCACAATAGCCTACAACTTCAGTGCTTCTGTTGCAGCCCATCCATATCCCAAGACCTTGAGTTCCATTCAGGTACATGAGAATTCTCTCAACCATGCGCCAGTGATGCTACTTTGGAGTTTGCATATGCTGGCTTACTTGATTCACATCAAAGCATATATCTGGCCTTGTAATGGTTAAGTATATCAGCTTCCCCACAAGCTTCCTATACAGCTTTGGGTCATGGAATGACTTGCCATTCTCTTTCTCCCCCTCACGTGGGATCTTAGACCCATCTTCCATGGGCATCCTAGCAGTTCTTCCTCCATAGCACCAGCATCTTTCAGAATATCCAATGTATACTTTCTTTGAGAGATGAACAACCCTTCCTTTGATCTGCACAGCTCAATCCCAAGGAAATACTTCATCTCTCCCAAGTCTTTTATCTCAAATACTGACTTCAGAATCTCTTTTGTGGCTTGAATCCCTTCTTTGTCACTGCCGGTTAGATGATATCATCCACATACACAAGAAGGCAGACAACTCCTGAGGAAGTGGTGAGGGTAAAGAGGGTGTGATCTAGCTCAGATTTCCTAAAGCCTCGACCATTCAATGTAGTACTCAGCTTGTTGTACCAAGGTCTAGGTGACTGCTTCAGCCCATAGATAGCCTTCTTTAATCTCAAGACATTTCCTGGCTTCACTAGGCTCTCAAGACCAGGAGGAGGATGCATATATACTTCATCTTCTAGTTCTCCTTGAAGAAAAGCATTCTTCACATCCATCTGCCAAAGTCCCCACTCAAGATTCACAGCAAGAGATAGAACTATTCTGATTGTATGCAGCTTAGCAACAGGAGCAAATGTGTCAATGTAGTCCTCTCTATAGGTCTGAGGGTATCCTCTAGCCACCAGTCTTGTTTTCTTCCTATCAACAGATCCATCAGGCTTGTATTTGATAGTAAAGATTCACCTACTAGTTACTGCCTTCTTCCCTTTTGCCATGTGCTTCTTCTCAAAGGTACCACCACTTCTGCCTCATCAGGAACAACCAATTCTTCCTCAACAGCTTCCTCTTCTTGTGTTTGGTCTTCTTCACCAGCTTCTTGTCTTCCAGTCTGGTATTCTCTTGCATTCTCTTCCTCACTTTGGACAGGAACATCAGAACTGTGATCTCCTAGACTACCAGCTTCACCCGAGCCTTGATCTTGGTCTGGTAGACTTCCAGCTTCTGATTCATTTCCCCCCTCATGTTCAAAGTGGGATGGTTCTTCAGAAGCAACTGGAGAAGGTTCTTCACGTCCACTCTGGTCCTGGTACACTCCAATACCAAGTCCCTCTAGAATGTTTCTCAAACCAGCAGCATCATCTGATGGTTGAGAGAGACCTTCAAGCTCTTCCCAATTATTTCCATCATAATAACCTTTATCTTCCATGAACTTTACTTCCCTTGACACCAGAACTCTTCTAGCAACTGGATCAAAGCATTTATATCCCTTTTGGGATGTTGAATATCCAACCAGCATGGTTTTGGTGCTCTTCTCCTCTAATTTTTTTCTCAGCTCGCCTGGTACCATCACATAGCACACACACCCAAAAGTCCTCAAGTGATCTAGAACTGGTTTACTCTTGTTGAGAACCTCAAAAGGAGACTGATCCCCTAGAACTCTGCTAGGTATCCTGTTGATCAAGTAGCAGGCAGTCATTACAGCATCACTCCAGTACCTCTTAGGAACACTCCTATGAAACATCATGGAGCAAGCAACCTCCATGAGATGCCTATTCTTTCTTTCAGCCACTCCATTCTGCTGAGGAGTATAAGGGCAGCTAGTCTGATGCAGAATCCCATGTTGAGCTAGATGATCCTTGAATGCATGGCCAGTGTACTCCCCACCATCATCAGACCTGAAAATCTTAATCTTGGCATGATAATGGTTAGTAACATAGCTTTGAAAAATTTTAAATGCATCAAGGACTCTATCTTTAGTTTTAATGAGTGTTAACCAGGTGTATTTGGATTTTTCATCAATGAATGTGACATAAAAATTTATAATCATCTCTAGATAAGCAAGGGGCTGTCCAAACATCTGAGTGAATCAAATCAAAACAGTTTTCATAGATAGTAGATGATCTTTGAAAAAAAGTCTTACAATGTTTTCCCAAAATACAAGCCTCACAATCATCATTTTAAACATGACACCTGGTAACATAATGCTTAAAGCCCTAACATGTGGATGACCTAGTCTAGCATGCCACAAAACATTTTTATTCATAGGCAAAACAGAACTAAAAGAGAAACAGGAACTAGAAATAGGAGACTAAGTCTTCAAGCATATAAAGATAATCACTAATCACTAATCATATAATGAGATGCACCAGAATCAATAATCAAGGGTTTATGCATGTTTCTAGCAATGTGAGTCTTAGGAGTGCTTCTCAAGACTCACATTGCTGTCAGTGGGTTTATCATAACCACTAGTGTGAGATTTAGCAGTATAAGATCTTTCAAACAAGTCTAGAAACCTATCAGTGGTACTAGACATAGTATGAGCAGAGTCTGAGTAGCCAAGAGTGTTTCCGAGTTCGTTACCAGACTCCTTGAGAGCTCGGATGAATGCCTCAAAGTCAGCCTTAGTAATCACCTCTTGGTCCAAGCTCTTTCCACTCAGCTGATGAGAAGTCATAGCACGCCCTTCATTTTCACTTCCCTTAGCACTTGAACTTGCTCCTGCTGAGCCAGTACCATTGGCTACAGTAGAAATGTCGGCTCTTGCTTCTCTGTCTTTGTTGAACTTGTTTGGCCTGAGGTGTGGATGGATAATCCAGCACTGACTCTTCTTATGTCCTTGCCTCTTGCAATTCTCACAGCTTCCCTCATACCTCTCATACTTCTTTCCATCACCTCGGTAAGCAGCCTTATTAGCTTGTATCTCTTCAGCTTGGTGTGCTATAGAAAGCTCACCCTTTCCTTTTCCTCCAAAGAGGCCGAGAGATCCTTCCTCCTTCGAAAGTTGAGCACATACTTCCTGCATGGATGGAAGAGTTGGTGACCTCAAGATGTGCTTGATCACATCCTGGTAACATGGATCTAGTGTCATTAGCAGCCCAAAGACCTGATCTTACTCCCTTCTCTCCATGAGGGCTTCTTGATCAGTAGTATTGGGTCTTAAGCTCTCAAGCTCAGACCACAAAGATCCAAACTTTCCCATGTGCTTGGTGAGTTCCCCTCCATCTTGTTTTAGAAGACTCATGGATCTCTTCAATTCAAACACGCGGCTTATATTGGAGACATTTCCAAACCTCTTCATGAGTGTCTCCCACAGTTGTTTGGGAGTCTCACAGTAGCTGTAGGCCTCAAGAAGAGGGACCTCAAGAGATGCTTGAAGTACTGAGAGCACCATCTAGTCTTCTTGTACCCACTTCTTTGTATCAACCACGGCAAGAGCTTTCCCTTCACCTTCTTCTTCTTTGTCTTCTTTGGTCACTGGCGTTGGACCATCATCAGTGATGTGACCCCAAAGCCCTAACCTTCCAATGGCAGTCTTCACAAGGCTAGACCACAGCAGGTAGTTTGAACCTCCTTTCAAAGCAACCGGGACAGTAACCAGTTTGCTAAAGTTGTTTGCATCCATCTTCTCTTCTATGAACCAGAAATGACCTTCAAAGCTTCAATCTTTCAACACAGCTGAAGAACCAACAGCACCAGACCTCAAGAACCGACGAGCTTAGAGAACCAGAACCAAAGATCTCAACTTTATCACAGAAACTTCTCTAATACACCACAAGAACACACAAGAGCAAGAATCTCAATACAAAAATGATTGAAAGAAGAAACTAAATCTCTTAATACCAAAGCCAACCTGGCTCTGATACCATATGAGATTTTATAATAGAGATGGCATTAAGAGATTAATGGTAGATTAGAGAGAGTAGAAGAGATTTATGTAGAGATTCGATAAGAGATTAAGAAACCATGGTTTAAGAATATTTGATTATCATGATGAACAAGAGAGAGATAGACTACAAAACTCGTTAATCATCAATTATGAGAGAGGTTACAAATATATAGCAAGGGAAATAAGAGATTAGTCAAGATAAGATCACTATGCAAGCATGTGGTGTCAAAAGGAGGTGGAGCGCCTATTTGAAATGGACGGCCAGCATTGCTCACATGCTTGATGCCAAGAGGTTCTTGGACCAGATGCTCTTGCCCTTTCCAGCCTGTCACGTGCTGGATAAGACCCCCAGCTCTCTTCCTCAACGGTCTGATTCACTATAGACACCTTCCCACTTAGCAAGAGACTTCTCAATGCTTTAACCATCCTCCTTTTACCTCACAGTAACTCCATATTACTTTTACTGCATGGTAACTTATTTTTACTGCATGGTAACTTATTTTTACCTGACCTTATGCACCTCCTCATCTCATTATTCACATACTCTCATAGGCTAAGTTTAACAAAATGTTCCAACGCTGGCTTGTACTTGTTAAGGACTTCAAATGGGGAATGACCCTGGAGCACAAGAGCTTGGAACATCATGGACCTGGCAACCTCCATCAAGTGTCTATTCTTCCTCTCAGCCACACCATTTTGTTGTGGCGTGTAGGGGCAACTGGTTTGGTGAAGTATTCCATGTTGATATAGGTGTTGCTTGAATGCATGTCCCGTGTACTCTCCTCCATTATCAGACCTGAAAATCTTTATCTTGGCTCGATAATGGTTAGTCACATAAGATTGAAAATTCCTAAATGCATCAAGAACCCTATCTTTGGTTGAAATTAGAGTTAGCCAGGTGTATTTGGATTTTTCATCAATGAAAGAGACATAATGTTGAAATGAGATGAGCATTGATAGGAGAAGGGATGAGGAATTGAGATACATGAAGAGGGAGGTGTTTGGGAGTGTTTGGGAGAACTTGGTTGATCAGTCCGTATAGGCCGTACAGGCCGTACAGAACTTATCTAACCAAGACTCGACCAAAACTTACCTGGGTAACTCTTCTAGCAAGGAGAAGTTACATTCACCACTCCATTGTAGTTTAGACCGTTGAAGCACCTTAGAGACGCGTGTGACAGGCTGTCAGCAGCTGGAAAAGGAAGAGCATCTTTGGAAGATGCCTCACACATGTGGGAACAACCATTGGCCGAATTCAAATGAGGCGCTCCACCTTATCTTGACTTCAAATGCTTGGTCTTTCTTTGAGTATCGAAACCCTTGTATCCTGAGTACTATTTATTTGTAAACTCTCTCATTAATAAAGCTAAGCAAGTTTTGAGTCTCTTAAGTCTCTCTTTAAAATGATTCTCCATTAGTCTCTAATCTGTTCTTGCTAATCTTTTTTAATCTCTTCTTAATCTTCTCTAAATCTCTTTATTCTTCTCATATTGTCTTATAATCTCTAAAGATTATATGGTATCAGAGCCAGGTTGGCTTGTCCACGTGTGTTCTTGAGTGTTCTTGAAGATTTGAGGCTAGATCTTTGAAGAACAAGTGAAGTTATCCGTTTGTGTTTCTATTGAAGATCCGGGGTCAAGTGAGTTCCTTTAGGCGTTTGTGAAGCTCAAAGGTGTTCTAAGAAGAGTGTGTGATCCAGTCTTGTTCGTGTGGTGGTGTGAGGCTCAAAGATTGAAGCTTTGAAGGAGTCTTTGAAGATTCAAGCTAAAGGTCAAGTCTTTGTTTGGTTTAAGTGGTAAAGGTGGGATCTTTGAAGGTTTCCTTGTAAGAACGAGTCTTGGTGCTACTTGTGGGATTGGATCTGAAGTCTGAAGCTGTGGAAGTCAAGACAAGTCTTTGGTGATGGATGTGGGTATGAAAATTAAGTTTGATGTGACCTTTAAAGGGAATAACTACTTGGTGTGGTCTCGGATGGTGAGAACCGCGATTGGAAGTAAGGGCTTATGGAGTCGTATATATATGAAGTAACCGCAATCTGGTGAGGCTCCAAATCTGCTTACTCAAGGAGGAGACAAAGAGGATGTCTCAACTGATGGCGCAAGTGAAGCTATGGAGAAATGGAAGCAAGAAGATCTGATGGTTCTTTCAACTCTCCATGCTTCATTGGAGCCAGCTTTGTTGGATGCTTATAGCTACTGTGAGACAGCTAAGGATCTGTGGGATACTTTAAAGAAAGTGTATGGAAACACTTCAAACCTGAGCAGAGTGTTTGAGATCAAGCAAGCCATAAATGGATTGGCTCAAGAAGACATGAAGTTCACTAATCATCTTGGGAGGTTCAGATCTTTATGGTCAGAGTTGGAAATGTTGAGGCCAAGTACCACTGATGCTGATGAGTTAAACAAGAGAAGAGAGAAAGACAAGGTGTTTGGTTTGTTTCTTACATTGAATCTGGCCAATAATAGCCTCATCCAGCACCTGTTGAGAGAGGACAGCCTACCAAGCTGAGAAGATGTTTGTGCCCAGATTCAAAAGGAGCAAGGGTCCATTGGTTTGTTTGGAAGAAAGGGAGAGCTTTCACTTGCAAATCAAGCGGCTCATACTGATCAAGCTGAAGCTCCACAGGCAAATCAAGGGCTAACATCTCAGAGAGTTCAAGTGGAGCTGGTACTAGTAAAAACAATGAAGGGGAGAAGCGTGAAGCTGACAATGGGAAATCTTTGGTGTTCTATTCTGGTAGTCCAAGTACATGCAGCATCAATGATCATGAATACCTCAAGAAGTCTGATCTAGATGCCCTCATGAAATTGTTCAAGGATAATGGTAACATTTTTGGGTACTCTCATGGTGCTTCTATGATTGCTAGGACTGTAGAGAACTCTGGTGATTTGAATCAAACTGATAGGTTGCCTAGTAACTTGATAAAAATGCATAATTATTCTAGAAATGTTGATCTTGCTAGGATTGATAATGCATATAAACCATCCAGCATTCTTGCTCATCTTGCTAAATCTCAATCATCTAAGCCTCTCATTGTGGATTCTGGTGCATCTCATCATATGATCAGTGACACTAGGTTGATTAAAAACATTGAACCTGCTAATGGTAATGTGATGATTGCTAATGGTGCTAAAAGTCCTATTGGAGGAATAGGGAGTCTTAAGCTGTTTGATAAGGAGTCTAAAGCTTTCTTTATGCCTGAGTTCACTTCAAATTTGCTGTCTAATAAGAAATGTGCAACTGATCTAAATTGCAATGTCATATTCAGCCCTAATGATGTGAAGTTTCAGGATATTGAGAGTAGCAGGATGATTAAAGAATGGAGAGATTCAGTACATGATGAAGCAGGTGCAATGATTAAAAATGAAACATGGTATGAGAGTGAGCTACCAAAAGGGAAGAAAGCAGTTTCAAGCAGGTGGATTTTCACAATTAAGTACAAACCTGATGGAACTGTGGATAGAAACAAGACAAGGCTTGTTGCAAGAGAATTCACTCAAACTTGGGGAGAGGATTATATAGACACGTTTGCTCCTGTTGCTAAGCTTCACACAATCAGAATTGTGTTGTCTCTTGCTGTGAATCTTGAATGGGGGCTTTGGCAAATGGATGTAAAGAATGCCTTCTTGCAAGGAGAGCTTGAAGATGAGGTCTATATGCATCCTCCTCCTCGCTTGGAACACTTGGTGAAGAAAGGAAATGTGTTGAGACTGAAGAAGGCTATCTATGGTCTCAAGCAATCACCAAGAGCATGGTATCACAAGCTGAGCACACTCTCTTCACTCTTACCACTCTCTCAGGTATCATTGTGATCCTTGTGTATGTTGAAGATATCATCATCACTGGAAATGATAAAGATGGTATCACAGCTACCAAGGAGTTCCTTAAGTCTGTGTTTGAGTTTAAAGACTTGGGAGAGATGAAATACTTCCTTGGAATTGAGTTGTGTAGATCCAAGGAAGGCTTGTTCATTTCTCAAAGGAAATATACACTTGATCTTTTGAAAGATGCAGGTTTCTATGGAGGGAAAACGGCCAAGATTCCCATGGAGGATGGGTATAAGGTTCCACGTGAGGGGGAGCTTGAAGACAGCAAGCCATTCCATGATCCAAAGCTTTATAGGAAGCTTTTGGGTAAGCTCATCAATTTAACTATCACCCGTCCTGACATTTGCTTTGCTGTGAATCAGGTGAGCCAGCATATGCAAGTGCCTAAGGAGCATCATTGGCGCATGGTGGAAAGGCTACTGATGTACCTGAATGGAACACCTGATCTAGGTGTGTGGATGGGCTGTAATGGAACCATAGAGGTGGTTGGCTATTGTGATGCAGATTGGGCAGGAGATAGGTCTGATAGATGATCAACTACTGGCTATTGCACTTTTATTGGTGGGAATTTGGTTAGTTGGAAGAGTAAGAAGCAGAAGGTGGTGTCATGTTCTAGTGCTGAGTATAGAGCCATGCTGAAGTTGACAAACGAGCTGGTATGGATCAAAGGGATATTGAAGCACTTGGAGATTGATCAGGCTACTCCCATGACTATGCATTGTGACAATCAGGCTGCCATCCACATTGCATCCAACTCAGTCTTCCATGAGAGAACCAAGCACATTGAAGTTGATTGCCACAAAGTAAGGGAGATGATAGTGCTTGGAGTTATTTTACCATGCTATACCAGAAGTGAGGACCAGCTGGCTGATGTATTTACAAAGGCAGCAAGGCATATGACAATGGAGTCCATTCATATCCGTTTGGGCCTCATTAATCCTGGAAAGAAGAAGAGCTGATCCCCTTAATAATGAGATCTTCACTCTTTTTCCCTCATCAAGGTTTTGTCCCAATGGGTTTTCCTTGGTGAGGTTTTTATTGAGGAAGATCTCATGGCTGTCCAAGCTTGACTTGTTCCATATGGTCAAGCTTGAGAGGGAGTGTTGAAATGAGATAAGCATTGATAGTAGAAGGGATGAGGAGTTGAGATACATGAAGAGGGAAGTGTTTGGGAGTGTTTGGGAGAAATTGGTTGACCACTCCGTACAGGCCGTACAGGCCGTACAGAACTGATCTAACCAAGACTCGACCAAAACTTACCCGGGTAACTCTTCTAGCAAGGAGAAGTTACATTCACCACTCCACTGTAGTTCAGACCGTTGAAGCACCTTAGAGACGCGTCTGACAGGCTGTCAGCAGCTGAAAAAGGAAGAGCATCTTTGGAAGATGCCTCACACATGTGGGAACAACCATTGGCCGAATTCAAATGAGGCGCTCCACCTTATCTTGACTTCACATGCTTGGTCTTTCTTTGTGTATCGAAACCCTTGTATCCTGAGCACTATATATTTGTAAACTCTCTCATTAATACAGCTAAGCAAGTTTTGAGTCTCTTAAGTCTCTCTTCAAAATGATTCTCCATTAGTCTCTAATCTGTTCTTGCTAATCTTTTTTAATCTCTTCTTAATCTTCTCTAAATCTCTTTATTCTTCTCACATTGTTTCATAATCTCTAAAGATTATACATAATACTTGTGATTTTCTCTAGACAAACAAGGAGCAGTCCACACATCAGAATGAATAAGATCAAAGCAATTCTCATAAACAGTAGTGGACTTGAGAAAAACCTTTTTACAATGCTTGCCTAAAATACAAGCTTCACAATCATTATTCTCAAAAGAAACACATGGCAACATCAGTTTTAAATCCTTATTATGAGGGTGTCCTAGTCTAGCATGCCACAATGCATCTTTATTCAGACTAGGACTAGAAACAGAAGTAAATAAGCAGCTAGTTCTAGAAATAGGAGCAAGGTCTTCAAGCATATATAAGTCTCCTCTTGTGACTCCTTTTCCAATCATCTTGTTACTTTCAATATCCTGAAACTTCACATCATTAGGACTGAATATAACATTGCAATTCAAGTCAGTAGCACATTTCTTAACAGATAGCAGATTGGAAGTAAACTCAGCATATAGAAAGCTTTAGATTCTTTTTCAAACAATTTAAGCTTCCCTATTCCTATAATGGAAATCTTATCACCATTAGCTATCATGACATTACCACACACAGGTTCTATGTTCTTAATCAAGATAGTGTCACTTATCATGTGATGAGATGCACCAGAATCAACTACAAGAGGCTTAGATGAGCATGAACCAGCAAGATGAGCAAGAATGATGGATGGTTTGGAAGCATGATCCGATTTGTATGCATAATCAATCCTAGCAGTATTGGCATTTCTAAGATGATTATGCAAGTTCATTGAGTTAATAAGCATCCTATCAGTTTGAGGAATCATAGATGCACCATATGAGTACCCAAAGGTGTTACCATTCTCCTTGAACAGCTTGATGAGAGCATCCAGGTCGGACTTCCTGAGATACTCCTGGTCATTGCTGTTCCAGATGCTAGACCCACCAGTATAAGCCACTAAGGACTTTCCATTATCAGCTTCACGTCCCAATCCATCTTTGCTGGCACTTGCTCCATTAGATCCATCACTCAAGTGAGCCCTTGCCTCTCTCTCTTTCATGAACTTGACTGGCTTTAGATGCGGATGAAGGATCCAGCATTGGCTCTTCTTGTGGCCTTGCTTCTTACAATGATCACAGCTCCCATTGAACATTTTCTCCTCATACTTTCCATGCGCAGCAATGTTGGCTTGTGGAGCTTCTCCTTCTCGGCTTGAGATGCTTGATTGGCAAGTGAGAGTTCCCCTTTCTTTCCAAACAAGCCCATGGAACCTTGTTCCTTCTGGATACGAGCACACACATCCTCTAGATCAGGTAAAGTATCCTCTCTCAAAAGATGCTGGATGAGACCATTGTATGCCGGATTCAAAGTGAGGAGTAATCCAAAGACTTTGTCTTGCTCCCTTCTATTGTTGAGTTCATCAGCATCAGTAATACTCGGCCTTAGCATTTCCAACTCTGACCATAAGGATCTGAACCTCCCTAGATGTTTGGTGAACTCCATGTCATCTTGAACCAAGTTGTTGATTGCTTGTTTCACTTCATACACACGATTGAGGTTAGAAGTGTTTCCATACACCTTCTTGAGGGTATTCCACAGCTCCTTTTCTGACTCGCAGTAGCTGTATGCATCCAGGAGAGTAGGCTCCAATGAGGCATGAAGCACCGGACAACACGAGCATATCCTTTTGCTGCCATTTCTCGACAGCCTCCTCATTGGAGATCTCTTCCTCATCATCCCCTTGAGTAATCATCAGCTTTGGTGCCCCCCCCCCTTGTGATATGACTTCACAGCCCCTTGCTTCCCACAGCAGCTCTCACCATCCGAGACCACACCAGGTAATACTCCCTTTGAAAGTCACCGCAACTTTCATGTTGTTCATACCGCCACCATCTTCCATATTGCTAGTCTTGACTTGATAATCTTAAAAGGTTGAAACTTTGATACTTGTAACACACACGAACCACAAAAGACTTGAGTTTTAGCTTGATAATCACAAAGAACACAGCTTTAGCTCACGCCAACTTCAAAAGAACCAGACTTGAGCTTGAATCTTCAAAGATAACACCAACGGACCAAAACACTTGTTCTCCAAAGATCAAACACGGAATCTTCAAGAACACACACGAACAGCTCAAGAACACAGGTTGAAAAGCCAACCTGGCTCTGATACCATAAGATTTCTATAGATCTTGAATGTAAAAGAGAGATTAAGAGAGTTTTAGAAAGAGATTAGAGATGAGATTTGAATATTAAAGACTAAAGAGAGATTTATAAGGCTAGAACCATTCTGAAAATACTTATGAGACTCTCATTTCTTGTTTAATTAATCTTAAGGTCGAGATTACAATATATATAAGGACTCAGATACAAGGGCATTCAGCTTAAGGATAAGGTGAAGCATGTGAAGTCAACCAAGAGAAGAGGCGCCTCATTCAAACCGTCCAATCCCAGCCCTCACACGTTCTGGTCTTTGCCTTGACTCTGACAGCCTGGCACAGGCTGTCAGACGCGCCTCTTTCTTCCTTTCAACGGTCACAAGATTCAGTAACTAGTAAATATCACCAAACTCATTTACTTTCACCCGGGTAAGTTCGTTTCACCTCTTTTGGTGGAGTGATCTATGTACGGACTGTACGGCCTTGTACGGCCTTGTACGGAGATGAATCCTTCCATCCATCCTTCTCCAAATAGCTTCCTCACTTCATATCTTCAACACCTTACATCATGTAACTCTACTTAACACCATACTCAACACAATACTCAACTCATCTCAACACCTTCAGTTACACCCATTGTACTCACAATGGCACCTTCTTCTGCCACTTCTACTCGGATGGATGGTGAGCTAAGGACACCTCTTGTGATCCTGAAACAACACTCAAACTCCAGCAAAGATCAGAAACCAATTGCATTGGGTCAAACCTTGATGCATCATCAGGTTTGAACACCAATGTCTTAAAGCAATGCACAAGATTAAACAAGACAATTTTAAAGGTCTGATCTTTGCAAGCAATCTCTCTAAGCACAAGCATGATCATCACAGATTCAATACAAGCTACTTCGTCATTTTTAAGCTCCTTTAACTGCTCTTTAGATATGAATCTAATAGCATCAACACAAGGCAGCTTCAAGTATGCATCCTCTTTAAAGAACCTTGAACTTTAAAGTCCATGCATAACTCATCTCAATCACCACACAAAACTCTTTAAGCATCCAAAGACAGATCCTAATGACATTTTCAATTAGCAATCTTTTAAAAAATCCTTTGGTTTTCAATCACACCACAACACACAACCAGTCAACAACACACACATTATCAAGAAGGGACAGTAATATCTAACAGCCAAGGAACCAGATTGATTCCTTGAACCACCAATGGCATAAAGGTCTCGGCTTGTTGGAACTGAGAGTGTGGATCGTCACCCACCATCTCTTCCTTCTACCCATGACCACCTTCTTGTGTCTCCAACTCAAAAATACCCCTCCTTTCTTCAGTCACCAAGGCGCCATCTTCATGACAGCTTCTCTTCTTTGTAACAGATGTAAGCAGTTCTTTGGACAAGGAGTTTTGGCTTAAGGTTCATGACGCCTCTCCATCCTCCTTTGCTTCCAACAGAACTCTTCATCAGGACATCAATGAGCAAGGCAGAGGAGCCAGAATGACACGCCAAGCTTCAGTCTTCATCTTCGTGGAGAAACTGAACCGGATGGAGCTGTCTTTCTTCATGGCTTGGATTTGAGCTGAGGGATGTGTGTGAGATGTGCGGAAGCTTCAACCAGGTTCTGATGAACCTGGCTCTGATACCATATGAGATTTTTAAAGAGTATCTCAACTCTGTCTTCTCTGGTTGTGTTTGTGTGAGAATAAACTCCAATGGAGTAAGATGAGAGTGTGTATGGCGATTTGAGAAGGTGAGAGTGTATGAGAGATTTGTGTAACCAGATTAAGAGATTAGAGAATAGGAACCAGAGACATAAGATTATGAAGGAGTAAGGGGAAATCCCCCTTAACTCATATAAGAGTCACAAAACGAGATTACATTGCTTATATACTACTTTTCTACACTTTGCAATCTCATAAACCCTAAGATAAATAAGACATGAAGGGTGGAGATGTTCTGGTTTGAAATGGACGCCATTGATTAAGTCTTGTGGTCTTTGTAGCTGGTTGTATGCACCTGATTGGTTAAGGGAAAGCATGGCTAGGAAAGCACCAGCAAGCCTTGCGTATCTTCCCATATCTTTGGCCAGATACATGGTCAAGCCTTGCTCTTCCTTTCTATCTGTAGCCATCTTGGACCAGTCTTGCTCTTCCTTTCGCCAGCCTGTCACACTCCACACTATTCAGGCGCCAACTCCACTCCTTGTCACACACAGCATCTTCTTTGATGCTGTTTTGATGCTCTCTTGATACCACACTTGAACCCGGACCTTGCACATGCATAATAGGCTTCTTCATGGCTGTACGGACTTGCCTTGACCATCCACCAACGCCCTATTTTTGCACAGACCTCAAATGCCTTCTCATGCTGAGGAAAGATGATTTTGGGTCGACCCTATCCGTACTGGTCCGTACGGTGTCAGTACCATCCGTACATGGTCGACCCTATTCTTGCACATCAAACCATCATCTCCTAAACACCTTCCATGTCTTCTATAGATAAGTCAAAGCTCCTCCTGAGCTCAACTTCTTACTGATAGAGGCTTCAAGTAACTCTTAAAGCTTTGCTGAACTTCTTCTAGAGATCACCTAAAGCTTGCCCTATTTGTGCACAAGCTTCTTTCTGCTCTTCAGTTCAACACTTTCTTCCAACGGTCGGATGGGTTTAGAGACTCAGCAACATTGAACTGGCCGAGTAACTCCTTCAAGGTAACTTATGGATGGTTAATCGAAAGTTACCATGGTAACTATAAAGTTACCATTGTACGGCCTGTTGTACGGATGATCCAAACATGCGCATTCTTCCATTTCTTATCCTTCCTCAATGCTTCATATCTTCACCAAGCAATGTCTCACTTCATATAATCACTCAGCAAGTCTTCTCTTCTTATTTCAACACTCCCCCTCAAGCTTGACCATGTGGAACAAGTCAAGCTTGGAAAGCCATGAGACCTTCCTCATTAAAAACCTCACCAAGTAAAACCCATTGGGACAAAACCTTGATGAGGGAAAAAGAGTAAAGATCCCATGACTAAGGGGATCAGCTCCTGCTAGGAGTAAGATCAATGAGCCCCAATCTCACATGTATTGACTCCATTGTCTTCTGCCTAGCTGCTTTGTTGAACACATCTGCAAGTTGATCTTCACTTGTAGTGTAGCAAGGTAAGATTGTTAAACTTAGCCTATGAGAGTATGTGAATAATAAGATGAGGAGGTGCATAAGGTCAGGTGAAAATAACTTACCATGCAGTAAAAATAAGTTACCGTGCAGTAAAAGTAATATGGAGTTACTGTGAGGTAAAAGGAGGATGGTTAAAGCATTGAGAAGTCTCTTGCTAAGTGGGAAGGTATCTATAGTGAATCAGACCGTTGAGGGAAGAGAGCTGGTGGTCTTAGCCAGCTCATGACAGGCTGGAAAGGGCAAGAGCATCTGGTCCAAGATGCTCTTGGCATCAAGCATGTGAGCAATGCTGTCCATCCATTTCAAATAGGCGCTCCTCCTCCTTTTGACTTCACATGCTTGCATAGTGATCTTATCTTTACTAATCCCTTATTTCCCTTGCTATATATCTGTAAGCTCTCTCATAAGTGAAGATTAACGAGTTGGGATTCTCTTATACTCTCTCTCTCTCTCTCTTGTTCATCATGACATTCAAAGTCTCTTAATCATGGTTACTATTTAATCTCTTCTTAAAACTGTGGGAACCGAAATTCACACCGTCAATTTCCGATAAATGATTTGTGGAGGAAAATCGAGTTAACCCGATCTTCCTTGAAGGTCCCGGATATCTGCTGGGACACACACGATACAATCAATGGAGATAAAAAGTTGTAAAAATGAAAATCGTAAAATAGAGCGAAAGGAGATCTTATTTCTGAATTTGCGTTTGAGCGTGAAAAACGGGTAAAGAAATAAGCTACAAGAGCTGTCGAAAGGTCCGCTAGTCCGGCCGCCTAGATCTTACCTAGTTGAGTCGCAGCTCGCTAGTGAAAACAGAAAAGAATGCTAAAACGCTCTAAGTGCTAAGTGCTCTGGAAGTTTGGTGATGATTTGCTCCTCGCCCAAAGCTCTCCTTATATACTCTTCTTAAGACGGTCTATCTTCTCGCGGGCTGAATCAGGCTTTTTCCATTTTCGTCCATCTTCGTGTTTATCGGGAAACTTGACATTTATCTTCGGAAAACTTGACATTTATCTTCTGGAAACTTGACATTTATCTCTTATGTGAGGATAAGGATAAACCGTCATAGTTATCCTTCCTTTTCGGAAAATCGTAAGTGGGCCGTTTTGGCCACGTCGGGCCGTTTAGACGTTTTTACGGTTTTTTGAAAGAATAGTCATTGAAGGTTTCGGTAATTCCGAAGGAAACCCAATTCCTCGTTTAGTCGAGATGTTTGGTGTTTAGAATAACCGTGATCGTACCAAACTCACGAAAATTGATCCAAACAAGCTAAGATGGGATCAGACCGAGCATGATGGGACCGAGACCAGGACGAGGGCCGTCGACCTCGGCGCCAGGCCGGGGTGCCGCCGGCGCCAGGCCGGCTTGCTGAACGCGTGCCGCCGGCGCCAGGCCGGGGTGTCGCCGGCGCAAGGCCAGCCCGCGTGACGCGTGCCGCCGGCGCCAGGCCGGGGTGCCGCCGGCGCCAGGCCAGCCCGCGTGACGCGTGCCGCCGGCGCCAGGCCGGGGTGCTGCCGGCGCCAGGCCGGCCCGCGTGACGCGTGCCACCGGTGCCAGGCCGGGGTGCCGCCGGTGCCAGGCCGGCCCGCGTGACGCGTGCCGCCGGCACCAGGCCAGGGTGCCGCCGGCGCCAGGCCGGCTCGCGTGACGCATGCCGCTGGCGCCAGACCTTCTTGCCGTCCGTGGGTTTTTCCGTTGTTCGATCTTTCCCCCGTTTAGTCGTTCGTGCGGGAAATCTTTGAGTTTGGAAGGATCTTTAGCCGTAGATTTCGAGATAACCGTTTTCAAGGGTTTGAGTAATGTGGCTTCGAACTTTAGACGTTTAAAATATGAACTTTTAAACAATCCAGAAGGCTTTGCGGAAGAATCATTGTAGTTTGCGGACAATCCGGACATGGGTTTAAGGGACCAAGATGCCGCCGTTGCCCGAGATCACGAGACGATTGCATAAATGGGAACCAGGACCCTTGCCGCCGGCGCCAGACGGGACAGGGCAAGCCTGGCGCCCGTGCTGTGTCCTGCGTCCACCGGTGCCTGCTTGCTTTCGTTGATCCCCGGGGCTCACGGTCCGTTCATGCCTTCTTGTGAGTTCATCGAGTGACGACCCGTTTCTTGGTTTTGATCGTCACTTGGTTTTTCTTTCGAGGACTTTCGGGGGACGATTTCGTCGTTGACCGAATTTGACCCCAACAGTTAGCCCCCCAGCTAGCTAGGAATCGTAATGTCTTTTGGGTCCTGGCTTGCGTTATAGCCGTATGGGAAGGTGTAGAGACGTAATCGTTTGCCGAAAGTCGGGGTAAATAGTGATTTTACCTCCTTTATAAGGAGGGAGTAAGAAATCTCATTCACTTTTACCTCATCATAAAAAATTATTCTCTCTCAAGAATCCTTTCTCTCTCTCTAAGAATAATGTCTTCAAGATCCTCAAAGAGAAATTCTTCTTCCCATTCATCCTCGGGTGATTCTCCTGCCCATGTGACGGTGAAGCAAGAGGAGTTTGTCGAGGAGGAAGCGAAGAATGCGTATTACCGAGCCCTTGTGGGTTCGCCCCCATCACTGCCAGATATCCCTGTTCCGAGGGGACCTCTTAGGCAGCCTGGTGTTCCTTTTACGCCGAGCTTGGTTTCTCGTAAATATCTCAAGGTTCTTCGAGGTTTTTACCAGGTTCCTGAAGGAGTCAAATTCCGGATCCCTGTCGGTAACGAGAGTGCGAGGAATCCTCCGGAAGGTTTCTTTACATGTTACGAGGCCTTCTTTACATATTCCCGCATGTGGTTCCCGATCCCCGGCATCATTGTTCGTGCGCTTCGTCACTTCGAACTCTCGATCAGCCAGCTCAGCGTCCCTGCCTTAGAGAGTTGGCTTGGCGTACTGATCTCAAGTTATGAGCTCGGGATCGATCTCAGTTCTGGTGATTTTGAAGGCCTTTGGAGCACTCGGCCGACGGGGAGCGACGGTTACTACTCCATGCTGCCTAAGAAGGATATGACCATAATTCAGGGGACTACTTCGAACCCTAAGTCGTGGCAGGAACGTTTCTTCTATGTCCGAATAGATGGTGAATCTGTCGAGGAGAGCTGCCTCCATCTATTTCCGCATGCATGGAACTTCAACCGAGGTAATATGATGAAAACTCGTTGTCTATTTTGTTATTCCGGAAGTGCGAGTTTTTAATGAAAAAGTTTCGCTTTGTAGAGAACGGGGCTGTTGCGCATTTGCATGGCGATCTCTTCGTCAAGAGGGATCTCCTTCGTCAAAGACCGTTTTTCTGGAAGTCCTTCACTCTTGAACGGATTCGAGACGCAGTAAGGCTTTACCGGTCCCGAGACCCTGTCCCGACATATGATGCCGAACCAGTTATCGAAGCCCCGACTCGGAGGTGTAAACAGAGATCCCGTAAAGGGAAAGAAATCGATGGTGGGGAAGGTTCGGAAGATCCTTCACCGTTGGGGGAAAACCCTAGTTTTGTTCCAACAGAAAAAGGCGGAGCCAGCGATTCTCCACTTCCAACAATTTCTTTGACGGCCTTCCTCCAGAATTTGTTACTGACGAGTCGCTAGAGGAAGAGAAGAGGCAATGGATTTTTGCCGAGGGTTCCCAGCGGATCAATGAGGTTTTGTTCTTTGAACTTCTTAACCGTATTCTTGAATCCGCATGTATGTTTATTGATCTTGAATTTGTGCAGGGACTAAGAGTGTTTGGCAATGCGCTCGACTCAAGTTTCCGCAAGTCTAGGATTGCCAACTTCACGACCAAGGAAGCTGAGAGAGAGCTCTTCCGATTCCGACAAGAGGTTAAGGCGCAGAACGAAAAGCAAGCTGAGCCTCATGCTCGAGCTCTTGTTCGGGCGGAAAGGAGAGGAAGAAGGATGGTCGCGGCCGAGGTGGCGAGACGGGCGGAATCGTTTACTGCTGAGTTTCAATGTTTTAAAGAGGCTCAGGAGTTTGCTGGCGATTTCCGCGAGTGCCGGGGCTCGGTCGTAAACCTTTACAAGTCTCAGAACCCGGATTTCTCCTTTGATTCCGAGATTGCTGAGATGAAGGACTTCATGGCCGAGTGTGCTCATGCTGAGTCCTTGGTTCCTCCAGTCGAGGAAAGAGTCCGGAGACTATGGGAACCTATCGATGTTTCCGAGGATACGGTGGAGGCCGGAGCCGATGAGAACGCCGAGGGTGGTGGGAATGCTCAAGGTGTGAACGAGGAAGTGGACCAGCCTGCAGGTTCATTCGGGATTTCCGCATCTGGATTTCTCGACGTTGACTTTCTTTTGTGAATCGTATGTTTTGACCGTGTGTGGCCGTTTTTTAGGAGTTTTATTTTGCGACCGTTGGAGGTTGCACTCTTATGTTTTGGGACTGGCCGTTGGTGGCTTAGAATCCCGTTGTCTTTGCAGACTTTATGAAAATTTGAGAAATTTCGTCTTTTGTTTTGATTTATACTTTCGTCAAGTGTAGAGGAAAGAATGCGAGTAGTCACTTCGTATCCTAACTCTTTTTGTCGCTTGGTCCGTATGCTACTTTCTAGTGAGCGTTTTTGGTGTAAGCGATAAGAGACATGTTTTGGGATCTCGTATACGATACTATGTCTGTGAGATGTCAAGATCCAGCAAGACTGGGTTTAGGGCAAGACCTAGGCTTACTCTCAGCTTTAAGGCTGTGCGATGACTGATCGGCTTTCGTTTTGCCTGTTAGTGATTTCTTCCTGATTCTTTTCGTTTAAAGTCCGCGACTAGTCGCCGGCTTATATGACTTGTGTTAAAAGAATCGAGCTATTTTCGGAGTTTATCCGTGACGCTAAACCAAAATTTTGGGTTTCTTGTATAGCGCGCTATGATATCCTTGTCGGATGTAAGAGGACCTTGTAGGTCTGACTACGAGTTTGTATTTGAGTGAAACGTTTCTGAGTGCGTCCGTCGGGGCCAATCGACGGGCATAAGTTGTTTTTTAAGTCGCAGGTGGACTGTTTTAGCCGATGATACGAGTTTTGTTATCTTTTTCAGAAGTTGCGACGTCTCGCGTTTCTTTCGGAGATATGATTTTTGTTTTTCCGTAGTGTTTACGCGTTTTCTAAATTAAGTGAGCGTAAGAAATAGATAGAAAGAATTTTATTTGAAAAATTTCGAAAAAATTTTTTTTGAGTACATGTGCAGATATTTCGCGTTTTTTGTGGGAGTATAGGAGTATACGTACCCACCCCCCCCCCCCCCTTTTTGGTGAGGAGGATAGCTGAACTCGCCGGGTTTCGACGAGCTGCCTACGTACCTCTTCCGAGGATCAAGCCATCTCGTAGTTCTGATAGTTGCCGCAGACGTTTTTACTCCCTGTGTGTTGCCGTTTCGACCGTGCTGGTTGGATCGACGGTTTGTGCGGGGGTCGAGCTGTCTGCTTTTATGGCGGTGGACTCAGAGGCTTTGTCGCTGTCTTGAATCGTTGCCTGTTTGGATGATTCTGGATCATCTTTTTTCGAGTATTCAGGAATGTTGTGTGATTCCTTTGCTCGTTTCGGGTTGGCCGCTGGGGCGTTCCGATCTTTTCGTAGTTTTAACTCGGCTAGGTAACAGAGTCTCGATTGTTTCTGACTACCCCAGATGACTGCGGTTCCGGTGGGAGTCGGAAATTTGATGCCGAGGTGATATGTGGATGGTACTGCCTTCATGGAGTTGATCCAAGGGGTTCCCATGATGGCATTGTAGATGGCCGGGTTGTCGACTACTGCGAACTCTACGATCTTTGTGACTTCTTTCGCCATGACCGGGAGCTTGATTCTCCCGAGGGTCATAGAAGTGACGCCCGAAAACCCAGTCAAAGGTTTTGGCTCAGGAACGACTTCCCCAAGTGGGATCTTCATCCTGTAGAGGGTGTCGCGGAAGATAACGTTGACCGTACTTCCTGTATCGACGAGGATGCGACCGACCTCGAGATCCTGGATTACCAGGTCGATGACCAAAGGATCACAATGAGGCTTGTTGATTCCGACAGTTTCCTGTTCCTCGAAAGTGATCGTGTGGTTAGGAATATCGCTATCCGGAAACCAGTTGGAACTTGTCTCGCCTTTTCGCCCGTAGGCTTTTATTGACGAGACTGAGTCTTGGTAGAACTGTGATCCTCCGATGATCATGTTTACCCTCTGGCGACTGTTGTTGTTCCCTTGGTCGTCCTGTCTCCTTCCACGTTTTTCACCCGATTGGTTTTCGGTCGCGTGGTCCTCGGAGACAGTTTTGTTTGTCTTTGGGCGGTCAGAGTCCAGGAGCAGGTCCTTTATACTCTTGACCTTTGATAGTTCGCCGGTGAGGAGCTTTGCGGCGAGCCGGGCGCCGAGAAATTTGCAGTTCGCCGTAGAGTGTCCTCTAGTTTCGTGGAACTCGCAGTAGGAATTATCCTTGTACTGGTTCCTGGTCCAGGTGTTTCCGGAGGTTTTGCCTTGCTCCGAGTTGATGGCGTAGTTATGCTCGCCTTGGGCGTCTTTCCCTTCTTGATGGACGTACTTGTCGTTACGAGAGGGTTTCTTCTTGGATGCGGTTTTCTGCGGTCCGTGCTTCTGCGATAGAAGCTTCATCTCTTCCTCCATGATGATGAAGTCCGTTGCTTTGTGGAGAGTATCCTGGATTGTCCCTGGCTTTTCCAGTAGTATCCACTTTCGGAACTTCGACTTGTACCAGAGAGTTTTCCTCAGGGCGTGGATTGCGACATTGTCGCTGATGCCCGTTACCCTGGCCATCACCAGTTTGAATCTTCGCATGAAGTCGCGGAGCGACTCGTCTTCCTTCTGAGCTAGACTCCACAGGTCCACGTCGGACGTTTCTCTGTCCATGAACATGGAGTATTGTTTGAGAAACGCCGAGGCCAGTTAGCGGAAGCTTCCGATGGAGTTCCTTTTGACCCGGGAGAACCATTTGAGCGCAGCGCCTTTGAGGTGCTCGACGAAGAGAAGACAATGACCTGCGTCTCGTTCGCGCTCCGGGAGTTTGCACCTACCCATTGCGATCTGGAAAGACTGCAGGTGCGCCTTAGGATCCGAAGTACCGTCATAGACCGGGATTTTGATTTTCCCTGGGTCTGAGATGCGTGTTTCTGTGATCCGAGCGGTGAACGGTGTTTTCCGTGCTTCCTCGAGAAGTCTATCGATCTTGGGGGCGGAACTGGTCGCCTGATGGATTTGCGATTTCACCGCTTTCACTTCGGCCACGGTCTTTTTGAGAGATTCGCGGAGATCATGGATCTCGCTATTGCTGCCGGAGTTCCTCCGAGTTTGTCGGCGCTGGTCGCAATGGATCCGAGCTTGATCTTCCACGAGTTCTTCCTGCTCCATCCAGTAGAGTTCTTCCTCCTCTTCTGTCATGGGCCTCTCGAAGGATACCGTCTGCCGAGCGGACTGGCTTCGGATCCTCCTAGGGTTGATGTCAGCGTCTTCATCGGAAGGATCCAATTGGTCGTTGATATCCAGATTGATGCGCTCGACGTCGCTTTCCTTGTTTCCCGTAGCCGGGGGTGGAAGGTTCTGCGAGGTCGTTTGCTGTCCTTTCGGAGCCGTTTCCTCGGGAGTGGGCTCTTTCGGGGCATCTTTTTCTCGTGCTTCGGGAGATCCGAAGTCTAGTCTTCTGCCGCGGCGTGCCTTGGTGGATCCCCGCGGCAACTTGCTCCTCGCAGTTAAGGTGTCGACCTGTTTTGCGAGCGAGGTTATCAGCTTGTCCTGTTGTTCCGCCCGTTCCTGGGCGGAGTCTTCTCAACGTTGGCGTCGACGGGTGTTCCGTCTAGCGTTGGCTGGTCTTTGGTGACGTCAGTAGACATGATCGAGCGTGTGCAGTTGCGAGATAGATAGATCCGTAACCCCCCCCCCCTCCTTCTAGCGCCAAACTGTGGGAACCGAAATTCACACCGTCGATTTCCGATAAATGATTTGTGGAGGAAAATCGAGTTAACCCGATCTTCCTTGAAGGTCCCGGATATCTGCTGGGCAACACACGATACAATCAATGGAGATAAAAAGTTGTAAAAATGAAAATCGTAAAATAGAGCGAAAGGAGATCTTATTTCTGAATTCGCGTTTGAGCGTGAACAACGGGTAAAGAAATAAGCTACAAGAGTTGTCGAAAGGTCCGCTAGTCCGGCCGCCTAGATCTAACCTAGTTGAGTCGCAGCTCGCTAGTGAAAACAGAAAAGAATGCCAAAACGCTCTAAGTGCTAAGTGCTCTGGAAGTTTGGTGATGATTTGCTCCTCGCCCAAAGCTCTCCTTATATACTCTTCTTAAGACGGTCTATCTTCTCGCGGGCTGAATCGGGCCTTTTCCATTTTCGTCCATCTTCGTGTTTATCGGGAAACTTGACATTTATCTTCGGAAAACTTGACATTTATCTTCTGGAAACTTGACATTTATCTCTTATGTGAGGATAAGGATAAACCGTCATAGTTATCCTTCCTTTTCGGAAAATCGTAAGTGGGCCGTTTTGGCCACGTCGGGCCGTTTAGACGTTTTTACGGTTTTTCGAAAGAATAGTCGTTGAAGGTTTCGGTAATTCCGAAGGAAACCCAATTCCTCGTTTAGTCGAGATGTTTGCTGTTTAGAATAACCGTGATCGTACCAAACTCACGAAAATTGATTCAAACAAGCTAAGATGGGATTAGACCGAGCATGATGGGCCCGAGACCAGGACGAGGGCCGTCGACCGGCGCCAGGCCGGGGTGCCGCCGACCAGCGCCAGGCCGGGGTGCCGCCGGCGCCAGGCCGGCTTGCGGAACGCGTGCCGCCGGCGCCAGGGCGGGGTGCCGCCGGCGCCAGGCCAGCCCGCGTGACGCGTGCCGCCGGCGCCAGGGCGGGGTGCCGCTGGCGCCAGGCCAGCCCGCGTGACGCGTGCCGCCGGCGCCAGGCCGGGGTGCCAACGGCGCCAGGCTGGCCCGCGTGACGCTTGCCGCCGGCACCAGGTCGGGGTGCCGCCGACGCCAGGCTGGCCCGCGTGACGCGTGCCGCCGGCGCCAGGCCGGCTCGAGTGACGCGTGCCGCCGTCGCCAGACCGTCTTGCCGTCCGTGGGTTTTTCCGTTGTTCGATCTTTCCCCCATTTAGTCGTTCGTGCGAGAAATCTTTGAGTTTGGAAGGATCTTTAGCCGTAGATTTCGAGATAACCGTTTTCAAGGGTTTGAGTAATGTGGCTTCGAACTTTAGACGTTTAAAATATGAACTTTTAAACAATCGAGAAGGCTTTGCGGAAGAATCATTGTAGTTTGCGGACAATCCGGACATGGGTTTAAGGGACCAAGATGCTGCCGTTGCCCGAGATCACGAAACGATTGCATAGATGGGAACCAGGACCCTTGCCGCCAGCGCCAGACGGGACAGGGCAAGCCTGCCGCCCGTGCCGTGTCCAGCGTCCACTGGTGCCTGCTTGCCTTCGTTGATCCCCGGGGCTCACGGTCCGTTCATGCCTTCTTGTGAGTTCATCGAGTGACGACCCGTTTCTTGGTTTTGATCGTCACTTGGTTTTTCTTTCGAGGACTTTCGGGTGACGATTTCGTCGTTGACTGATTTTGACCCCAACAAAAACTGTCTTATAATCTCAGTACTCTCTTAATCAACCATCAATCTCTTAATACCATCTATATTCTTAAAAGATTTCAAATATCACTCCCATTACTATCATCTGCCTCACCTTGTGACAATCAACCTCAATATGCTTGGTCCTCTCATGAAACACTGAGTTACTTGCAATGTGAATGGCCGCTTAATTGTCACAATGCATAGTCATTGGTGGTGATTGCTCTATCTCCAAATACTTCAGGATGCCTTTGATCCACACCAGCTCGTTTGTAAGCTTCAACATTGCTCTGTACTCAGCTTCTGCACTAGAACAAGAGACCACCTTTTGCTTCTTGCTCTTCCAAGTAACAAGATTTCCACCAATGAAAGTACAGTAGCCAGTTGTAGATCTTCTATCAGCCCTATCACCAGCCCAATCAGCATCACAGTAGCCAACCACTTCAGTGCTTCTATTACAGCCCATCCACACTCCTAGACCAGTGGTGCCATTTAGATACATCAGAAGCCGCTTCACCATGCCCCAATGATGCTCTTTTGGAACTTGCATATGCTGGCTCACCTGATTCACATCAAAACAAATATCAGGCCGTGTGATTGTGAGATAGATCAGTTTACCCACTAGCTTTCTATAAATCTTTGGATCATGGAAAGGCTTGCTGTCTTCAATCTCCCCCTCACGTGGGATCTTATACCCATATTCAAGAGACATCTTTGATGTTTTCCCTCCAAGCATACCTGCATCTTTCAAAAGATCAAGTGCATACTTTCTTTGGGAAATGAATAATCCTTCCTTGGATCTACACAACTCAATTCCGAGAAAGTATTTCATCTCTCCCAAGTCTTTAATCTCAAAAACAGACTTGAGAAAGTCTTTGGTTTCTTGTATACCAATCTTATCACTACCTGTTATGATGATATCATCAACATAAACAAGTAGACAGATGATACCTGATTGTGTGGTGAGAGTGAAGAGAGTGTGATCCAACTCTGACTTCCTAAAGCCACGCCCATTCAAGGTAGTACTCAACTTGTTGTACCAGGCTCTAGGGGATTGTTTAAGACCATAGATGGCTTTCTTTAACCTCTAGACATTCCCTGGCTTCACTAGACTTTCTAAACCTGGTGGGGGATGCATATATACTTCATCTTCAAGCTCTCCTTGAAGAAATGCATTCTTCACATCCATCTCCCAAAGATCCCACTCAATATTCACAGCAAGAAATAGGACTATTCTGATTGTATGCAGCTTGGCAACTGGAGCAAAGGTATCAATGTAATCCTTTCCATAGGTCTGAGTATATCCTCTTGCCACTAGCCTTGTCTTCTTCCTATCCATGGTTCCATCAGGCTTGTATTTGATTGTGAAGATCCATCTACTAGTCACTGCCTTCTTTCCTTTTGGTAACTCACTCTCATACCAAGTGTCATTCTTTATCATAGCATTAGCTTCATCTCCCACTGACTCTTTCCAATCCTCATGCATCATTGCTTCTTCATAAGACCCTGGAACAAAACTTTCATCTAAGCTCATCATGAATGCACAATGTTCTTCAGGATACTGAGCAAAGGAACACACGGCTTGGGAAGGATGCTTCACAGCCTTGGCATTGTAGTACACGCGAGTGTTTACCCAGTTGGAAGGATCCTTCCTTTTCCTTGTACTCCTTCTCAAAGGGACAGCCTCAGCTTCAGGCTCCACACTTGGTAACTCAACCACTGGTTCCATAACAGCTTCTTCTTCAGGTTCATGACCTTGGTTTTCAGGTTCAGCTTCATAACCTTGGTTCTGTTCTTCATCTTGTATCACACCTTGATCAGGAGAGGCTGAGCTTTGATCTTCTTGACCTGTAGTCTCAGCATCATTTCCCCCTTCATGATCAATGTGGGATGGTTCTTCAGCTTCATTGCTGGTAGTAGCTTGTGTATTACTTCGATCCTGGGACATATTTATCCCAATACCCTCTAATATCATCCTCAGACTTGTAGCTTTTTCTGAAGGTCTTAACAAATCTGCCAAGTCCTCCCAACTGCTGCTTCCATAGTAACTCTTATCTTCAAGGAACTTGACATCTCTTGAGACCAGAACTCTCCTTGTATCCGGATCAAAACACTTGTACCCTTTCTGAGTAGTAGAGTAGCCCACGAAGATTGCTTTAGTGCTCTTTTCTTCAAGTTTATTCCCAAGCTCACTAGGAACTAGCACAAAGCATACGCAGTCAAATACCCTCAAGCGTTCAATCATTGGCTTGGTCTTGTTGAGAACCTCATAAGGACACTGATCTTTCAAGACTCTGGTTGGTATCCTATTGATAAGATAGCAAGCAGTTGTGACCGCATCACTCCAGAACATCATTGACCGAGCCACTTCCATGAGATGCCTATTCTTTCTCTCAGCAACTCCATTTTTCTAAGGAGTATAAGGACAAATGGTCTGATGCACTATCCCATGTTGAGCTTTTTGAGATGTAAGGTGTTACATGAAGTATGAGATGAGGAAATGGAGTGTCGAAGTCATGTGAAGAATGAGGAGTTGAGAAACATAAAGAGGAGATCATTTGGGAGAATTTGGGAGAGTTTTGCCTAGGTGTCCGTACATGTCCGTACAAGAGGTCGTACAAGGCAATAGTCACAACCAGGGTAAAAAGGAGTTACCCGGGTGAAGTAATCCACATGGTTACTTCTCTTCTTTACCTTGCAAACATATGACCGTTGGAAGAGATCATAGGCGCGTCTAACAGGCTGGCACAGGCTGTCAGGATCAAGCCCAAAGATACCTTGATGCCAAAAGCGTGTGGCTCCTCCCATTGGCTCTTTTCAAATAGACGCTCCCTTCTTCCTTTGACCTCACATGCTTGCTACACTTTACTTAGCTGAAAGCCCTTGTATTATCATCTATATAAATTGTAAACACTCTCTATTATTAATCTAAGCAGAGTTTATGAGTCTCTTTCTCTCATTTGTTCTTGGTGTTCATTATGATAGACTTTTAATCTCTTAAATCATTTCTTAATCTCCTTAATTTCTGTCAAATCTCTCTTAATCTCTCAATACCTTCTATTATTCTCTAAAATTATATGGTATCAGAGCCTGGTTCACTTTGGTATTGAGATCTAGCGTGCGTGTTCTTCACCTTTCATTCAAGTTTCACAAGGTGTTCTTGGCGGTTGAAAGATGATGGATAACAACCACTACAACAACAAAGTCACCTCGGTTCCGGTTGCTCTCAAGGGAGGAAGCAACTACTTGCTGTGGCCTAGATTGGTGAAGACTGCGATTGGGAGGCTAGGGCTATGGAGTCACATCACAGATGAAGCTCAGAAGAAGCCCGTGCCTAAAGAAGATAAAGACATAAAGGAAAAGGAGCAAGTTTTAGCCGAGTACAAGAAGTGGGTGCAAGATGACTTGATGGTGCTATCCGTGCTGCAAGGGTCTCTTGACGTTCCCCTTCTTGAAGCTTACAGCTACTGTGAGCCTCCTAAACACCTATGGGAGACACTCCATAAGATTTTTGGTAATGAAACCAACCTTAGCCGAGTGTTTGAGCTGAAAGGAGCTATTAACTCCCTGGTGCAAGATGGTGAAGAGTTCACCAAACATTTGGGGAAGTACAGATCTTTATGGACTGAAATTGAGAGCTTGAGACCCAACACCATTGATCAAGAGGTTCTTGCGGAAAGGAGAGAACAAGACCAAGTGTTTGGGCTGTTGATAACATTGGATCCACCATACAAAGATGTTACTGCACATCTTCTGAGGTCTCCGAGATTACCAACAATGGAGGAAGTGTGTGTGCAACTTCAGAAGGAAGAAGGGTCAATGGGTCTCTTTGGCAAAAAGAAGGAGAAGGAGATCTACATGGCACACAAGGCTGATGAAGTACAAGCTAACCGAGCTATGTACAAAGGTGGAGAAAGGAAGTCTGGTGAGAGGTTTGCTGGGGAGTGTGACCATTGCAAGAGGACAGGACACAAGAAGAGCCAATGCTGGATCCTTCATCCCCATCTCAACCCATAGAAGTTCAACAAGGATAGGGAAGCAAGAGCTCACCTTTCTGCTGAAGCAAGTGGAGCTGGCTCATCCGGAGCTGGTTCAAGTGCCCAAGCGGGTGAAAGTGAAGGAAGAGCTATGACTTCTCATCACGTGGAAGGAAAGAACATGGAGAGTGAGATGATCAGGAGGTCCGACATTGAATGCCTCATCAAAGTTCCTAAGGAGCATGGTAACACTCTTGGAAACACCCTTGGATACTCATATACTGCTCATGTGATGTCTAGTAACTCTGATAGGTTGCTAGAGACTGCTAAGAATGGTTATATTGTTGAGAAAAAGACTAGCATAACTGATAGGTTGCTAGGAATGATTTAGAACTTGTGCATTAAAGATGAATCACGTAGGACTCATATTGCTCAAAACTTGAAAAAGCCTTTGATTATTGATTCTAGTGCATCTCATCATATGATTAGTGATTGATATACCATGGATTTTACCCGTTTTTACCATGGTATATGAGTGCTTTTACTACTATTATCTATGTTTTGGAGTCTATTAGGTATGTTTTAAGGTTCAGAAGCATTTTGGAGAAAAGTGATGTTTTAGGTGCTTTTTTGGAGCTTAAAGAAGAGTTCACACGTGATCAAGACCAGAGGTCGGCACAAGAGTTACACATCGATCGATGCACACTCTGTGCAATCGATCGGCACACATTAGCCGAAGGACGATACATCGAGACAATAATCGATCGATGTACACCCTATACTATCGATCGATACTGAGGCGGCAGAAAGACAAGTTGGACCTGGCCAAACTTGAAGCCCAAGATATCACATTTTACAAGAATGCCCCTGACGAGTTTGTAACCTAATGAACTCATATTTATATATGCCCAAGTGTTTTGGTAAAAGAGACACAACATAAAGATAGAATAATAAAAGTTACAATAAGTTTTTATAAGTTTTCTAAGAGTTTCTCCTTCTTCTACTTATTTCTTTTTAGTTCTTTATTTGTTAACAGAGGTTATAGAATTCTAGACCTAGAGGAGAGATCCAAAGATATTTGTGATTGGAACCTAAGTGTTCACCTTCTAATAGGTCTATGAATTTCTATTATTACCTTGTTGCTATGAACTACTTAGCCATGTCTGAGTAGATTCATTTGTTAGATTTAGGGTTTAAATAGGATATGAGGGATTAGCCCCAACCTATAATTGCTATAGTTGTGATATTTATTGTTAGGATTGTTCACTAATGCTTTTTCTAGCTTAGCTACCTAGAACATGAACTTGGATTGCATTGTTTATTACATGCAATACCTGACAACATCCTAAACATGATATGACCCTCTTGAGATATGCGAAAGCTGATCTAAGATCATGGTGAGCATTGTATCAACTCGAGCATAAAGCTTGCTTAGAGCCGTATCGATCGATACTCTTATAGAGTAATCGATCGACGTAGCTAGAGGTGTATCGGTCGATATTCCTATCGAAACATCGATCGATACCATCGGCAGAGTAGCCGACCGCAACACCATTTAGCATCTAAGTAATAGATGGTCTAAATAATGCGAGAGCTGATGGATTCATTTAATAAGTGTTGAGCTCTGACATATCATGCAAGCAACTTGTTAGCCTTTATAGTATTTATAATCTTGAATTCCTGAATACTAACCCTGAATCTAACTACTTTTCTTTACTGTTTCAAAACCAAATCCTTTCAACTAAGTAATCTTATCTTTACTCAGCAAACCTGCAATTTACTTTAAACTATTTTCAACCTAGCATAGTCATTAAGATTGCATCTTATTTGTACACTAGCTCTCTGTGGATTCGATCCCTAAGTACTACAACTGAACCTCTTATTTGAGAGAGTAAAGTCACTCCTTAGGGTAATTTGAGTGATATCAAATTTGGCGCCGTTGCCGGGGAGATTTGATACAATAGGATCTAATCTGATTAGGTCTAGGTTATTTCTATTTTTATTTTAATTTGGTTTCTGACACAAAAAATTTTCTTGTCTTTTCAGGTACATGCCCAGCAGCACCAGAAGCAACAAGGAATCCCAACTTTTGTTCTCAGAAGACCCTGCTAGCTTGGAACGTTCAATCCGCAAGGAAATCCGTTCCGCATCGATCGACGCCATCAATTGCTTGTCGACCGATATTGACGCACCCCTGCCGGCCGAGACACCGTCTTCGTCAAACGATACTCGCACTTTCACGTCGACCGACACTACTTCACCGTCGACCGACATCTTTCATCCGACATCGATCGATACCCCTAACTGCATATCGTTCGATACTACTCCGCGAGTCATGGTTGCGCCTATTATTCTCACACGAGATGAGAATGGAGACTTGCGTGACCAAGAAGGTCACCTTCGCAATGAAGCAGGTCAGAAACTCAACGCTCAGAATGAAGTAATCCCTGAGCCAGAAACTGCACCTACATGAGCTGTTCAACCTGTAGAAGAGGCTGCTCGAACACTAGCTGACTACAACCGTCCAGATCAGTTCTACACCAACAGATCAGCCATTCGTCCCCCTGCTATTCAGAGGCGATTTCGAGCTCAAGCCGCAGTACTACACTTTTGTGGGACAGACACCTTACTATGGGCTGTCCAATGAGCATCCCATGGACCATCTAGAGAGGTTCGAGGATCTCATATCTGCTATCAAAGCCAATGGAGTCCCTGTGGACTACCTTCTCTGTAAGCTCTTCAAACACTCTTTATCCGGAGAAGCTTTAAAGTGGCTTATGAAGCTACCACCAGGATCTCTTACATCCCGGAGCGACATCAAAAACGCATTTTTGCGTAACTTCTTTGATGATGCGCGCGCTGAAGACTTAAGGAGGAAAATTGCCACATTCAATCAGGAGCATGGAGAGTCATTCAAGGATACCTGGATCAGATTCAAGTCTTACCAGTGAGACTGCCCACACCATGGATTCAACAAAGTGCAGCTGCTCTGCACTTTCTTCAGAGGCATCGCACTGAAATATCAGATGGCTCTAGACACTGCGAGTGAAGGCAAATTCACCACAAGGAATCCTGAAGATGCTGTGAAGCTAATAGAAAACCTAGCATCCAGCAACAGCACAAAGAACATTGTAAGAGTAAGATCTGCAGCGTTCCTTGGAAAGGAACAGATAAATGAGGTACAAGCTACACTTGACAATGTTCAGAAACTGCTAAACAAGCAAATCTGCTCAGTGGAGGATGCAGAAGCTGATGAAGAAGATGACTACATAGAAGCAGAAGTCAACTGGATCAGTGGAACCGGAATTCAGAGATCTGGAAACCAAGGAAAAAGAAACTTCGCAGGACAGAGAGGAAACTTCAACAACAGCAACCCCAACAACAACATGAGTTATGGAAACTCATCTTACATGAAGCCACCCACACCAACCCCAGAAGGAAAGCTTGAAGACATGCTCAGCAAAGTTCTTGAAAGCCAGCAGCAGTTAGAGGAGAACTTCAATGGAAAGATCGACGCTGTCTACACCACTTTGAACACAAAGCTTGATGCTTTGAGTACCCATGTGAAGAAACTAGAGACTCAAGTGATCCAGACAGGAGAAGCTGTTAAGAAGCAGGAAGCTTTAGGAAAAGGGACTGGAGAAGAAACAACAGGCCACAACGTCAGTGCTATCATAGAGGATGATTTTTGGAGAGTGTTAAAGCAAGAGAAGCTGCAAGAGGGATTCCAGATCGAAAGTATTTGCGGCAACCACTGGAATCGATCGATGTCAGGACTACCACATCGATCGATGTACGCCAACACCAATCGATCGGTGGAACAAGACAAGCATCGACCGATGGATCTTGAAAGATCCACCAACGAGTGCAATACCGTGAAGATACTTACTCACGAGGAGTTCGCAGAAGAGCACCCACATCCGCCCAGCCCTTACAACATCGACTGACAGAACATACGTCCCATCGATCGACCGAATGATAAATAAATCGATCGACACACTCCAGACGCTGTCGATCGATATTCAGTTATCACACGCCGAGTGCAACTTCCCAAGATAGATGTTGCACGACTTAATGCACTCCGGGAGCAATCTAAGCTTTCCAGAAACCCACCAACCGCCATAATGAAGAAACCCACAGATATTATTGATCCAATGGAGATAGAAAAGGAAAAAGATGGCAGAGTTCTCAGAAAAAGGAAAGAGAAGGTTCCTAAACACCTTAAAATAGGAGTTAATGAGAAAGAGTTGGCAAGTTTCAGAAAGAGAGTTCTAAGGATACCTACAGAGAAAACCTTTGAAGAAGCCTACTTTTCACACAGATTGTGGATGTTTTTCAGAGAAACTAAGGAGACAAAAGAAGACATCAAGAGGATGTTCAACCAAGTTAGAGAAAGTATGAAGAAGAGGATCAAACTAGAGAAGAAGGGTGATCCAGGAAAGTTTGTTTTTCCTTGCTCAGTACAGGGGATCAACTTCCCACGTGCCCTATGTGACACAGGATCTGGAGTTAGCATCTTACCCGAGGTGATAGCTGACCATCTAGGTCTGAAGATAGAGCCTACTGAAGAATCATTCATCTTTGTGGATTGTTCTCAGCAGAACTCTAGGAATTGTGAGAAACCTTGAGGTTACCATAGGAGAAGCCCTAATTCCGGTAGACTTCCATGTCTTGGACGTCAAGATAACCCTACCTACTTCTTTGCTACTTGGAAGAGCCTTCCTAGCCACAGTTGGAGCAGTCTGCAACCTTCAGACAAACAAACTGTGCCTAACCCTAATCAACCCTACGGTCTACTATGATCCAGTACGAGTCATCAAGATCCCTAAGAAGATCCAAGACGGCTCAGACCTTGTAGTTGTTTGCTATTGTGGAGATGAATACGACTCACAAGGCGAATACGAGACAGAGACCGCAGAATTGATCGATAGTAGCACTGTCTCATCGATCATCTCTGGTGAACCGACATCGATCGACAGCCACACATGGTCATCGATCGATTTACTATACAATCAGACCGAGGAGGAGTTTCCAGAAGGTGATTTCGAAATAAACATGTGGGAGAACGACTACTACATCCCACCACATGCTGCAAATACTACTCACATTGAGGAGTATACTGATGATTAAGAGGAGGAGAGAGCTATAGAGTGTCACAACCTTCCAGAAGATGAAGATCAACTTCTCCACCACAACCTCAGGACAACATCGATCGACAGGACCACATCCTCATCGATCAATACTACTTCCCTCGCATCATTCGACAACACAGTCAACAACACGCGAGACGGAGACTACTCAATCGGGAGATGGGCAAGCGACTACCAGTACGAGAGCTTCGCGATCGAGACCGCCGTACCAACATAAATCACCCAACCTGAAGAAGTCTCATCGATCGACACGGCACCAGTACAATCGACCGATAGGCCTGAACAACCATCGACCGATTCAGAACCTGTGCCACCGACCGATACATACACCCAACCATCCCAGGTAACAAATTCAAATGTACTTGATTTCGGTAATCTAATCCCGGATGAGTTTGGTATTTTCAGGGATTCACAAGGCTTTGCATGCTCAATGGATGGACGAACACTCCACATATCCAGAGAAGACATTGCAGACGTCCTACAGTTAGCCAATGGATCCCACAACCTATTACAGCAACAACGCTACGGACCAGACCACCATTATCAGCACCAGGAGGCAGACACAGCAACCGAGCCAAAGGAAGCTGAGGATAAACATCTCAACAGAAAGGATCCATGTTTTCAACAGGAAATCGATCGATACAGATTGTGTTGCATCGATCGATAAGTGTCCCGAATTCGGAAAGAGAGCATTTCGATATGGAGTTAGAAATTTTTTTTGGGAACAGAGAGATGAGTATGGGGTCTACAGAGACGAGAAAGGCTTCGCTAGAGGAATAGATGGTGACGTCATCAGAATTTCTAAAGACGACATCAAGAAACTGCTTCAAAGACCTTCAATGGACGAGCGCTCCTACATCTGTCTACCAGAGCACGGTAGTTCATTTACAAGAAGAGAATTAGTGCAAGAAACCTACACCAAAGACGAGATCAACGAGATGTTCACCGGTTTACTTGGAGAACGCAAATGAGAAAAGCTCTCCATGGAAAAGAGTTTAGAAGAGGCCACAGACAAGCTTCGCAGTGAGATGAACTGGATGTTCAGTGCAGACCAGGGATTACTCGAGAAGGTTCAACGTCTTGAGCTGGAACTTGAAGATCTTCGCCACGCACAGAACCATATCCAGAAAAGACCAATATCGATCGACGGAGTAACATCCACATCGGTCGATACGGAGCCCACACCATCGACCACTTACTCAAAACATGAGGTTGATGAGTCTCTTGGAGATATCTGGAAAGAATTGAAGAAAGCAGAAGCTCGTCTCAGCAGAAAACTCACCAAAACCTGTGAACCCATCTTCCACAACCTAGGGGATCTAAGCATCTGCACAGAAGAGATAAAGAGATCTATCCGCCTTATCAATGAAGCACATGCAGATATGAACCCCGCTGCACCTTGCAATCCTTTTGGAGGATTGACTCGTCTAAAAGCAGTTGAGAGGAAAATTGCTGATATACACTTCTTAGTACACAAAGAAGTGGAGGAACTCGCACTACGAATAGATACTATGCAACATGAGGCTGAGAAGTTCCAACGTCAACTTGATTATCAGGCTGCATCGATTGCATCGATCGACAAACTCAACCTCACATTGATCGATAGGCGTTTGACTGAAATCGACGGCCAGATGAAGCTCTTTGCCGAGAAGCTTCACGAGAATCTGCAGAAGCAAAAATCGACCGATGAACAACCTATTGCATCGATCGATATACAGACTTCAGAGATCTGTACCAAAGCCGATTTGGATAAATTAGCTGATGAAGTCTACACGGCAATAACAAGCGTGGATGATTCACAAGATAGACGTCTAGACCAAATGTATTTCCCGCTTGTTAACGAGGTTGGAAGCATGGAATCTAGCATAGAAGGAATGCAGAAAGAAATTAAAGCCATTCAGAGGCAGCTTGGGAGCAGACCTGCACCCTTAGAATCGATCGACAGAAGGTCCAGCGCATCGATCGATGGACTTCAACAGCCATCGACCAACATTTCAACAAAGGAATCGATCGATACCAGCTCCATCCACGACAAAATGATCCAACGCCTTGATTCAATGCAAGCGGAGCTCAGTGATCTTTCAGAACATGCCTACATGAAATTAGGATGGCACGAGTTCAGCATTGAAGGTCATGAAGAAAGGATTCAAAGGATCACTGATGAGTTGATTGAGATAAAGAAGAAACGAACCAGAGAATATGAAGCCACAAGAAGTCTGTTTGACGCATGGTTCGGCGAGAAGAAAGCTATAGAGGATACTTGTTTCTCAACAAGTACCTGGACTTCATCTCAGTAGCTCATTCCATCCAAAGTCAAGCTAGATGACTATAATCAAAGCGCTGAGTGGGAGGCAACCCACTGTTAGGTAGTTTTTCATTTTATTTTATATTTAGGATTTTATTTTTCGTATTTGTTTTAATTTGCAAGTACAATTAGACGATTACCATTGAAATTGACCGACATGACACAGTTGATATCGATCGACATGAACCACACAGAAGCGATCGACGAAGACGACTCAACATCGATCGACACGCATCACGGTCAGGTATATCGTTCTCAACTTTTTTGATATCAGTGTACTTTATTATTGCCTATGCCTCCACTCGACTGTTATACACTGGGGACAGTGTATGATTTAAGTCTCGGAGGATGATTACTGATCATGTTTACCTTGATTTCATCCAAAAATGTTTTCAAAATGGTTTTTATTGAGTCAAGAAAGGGATAATGATAATTTAAATTTTCACTTTTTATCTAACCAATCTTTTAGGCACCATTCTTAGATTTGTTGATGCAGAATGTACTATAGATGCTAAAATTGATCACCTGTCAGCTATGACAACACTTTCATTGATTGTCTGGAGGAACCAAAGCTGATTTCCAACCTAACCTGACAATTCTTTGCTTGTCTTGGGGCTTGGTATACATGGGATCGGATGCTTCAAACAAGTCTGGAAGGTAAAAGCCTTGTGTAGATAGTTTTATCACCCTCTCTCTCTCTCATTTTCGAAATTAGATTTAATTTTCTAAGAGTTAAAAAATAAATAAATAAATAAATCGAAAATTATCTTAAATTTATGTTCTAGGATTAGTTAGTTATTAACTAGGAAGGAATTCAAACAGGGCTTGGCGGTTACCCCCCTCAAGACTTGATTCATAAGAATTTTATAGGTAAAGGGTTCTAACAGGGCTTGGTGGTTACCCCCTTCAAGACTTGCTTCGCAATGAATCCTAGGATATAGGTCAAAAAGAAGTGAACAGGACTTGGTGGCTGCAACCATTAAGGCTTGATTCATGGAAGCCTGACCAATCTTGGTCAATGTCTTGCAAATGAAGCAGACTTGACTTGGAGAGAAATAGTAGAGAGAGAGGATAGGAACTAATTTTTACCTGCAGGTCCAGATACTTGTTTGAGCAACCTTGCATCCTGTGATCGATACTCCCAAGGTAAAGCCTGCACTTTTATTTTTATGTACAGAAATGAAATCAGTAGAGGGGTTAGTCAGACATGATTGCTAAGTTGTTGGCTAGATGATCAAGGTTGTTTAATTAGGATATTGCATAATGTGCTTCTGTGATTGACAGACTCTTAGATGTGGTTTGCAACAAAGTAGAGGTTATGATTCTAAGTTTGAATTTGATTTAGTCCCTGCTTTTCAAAACCTCTTTCATAAAGACTGCTTGTGTGTTTGCTTAAGGACAAGCAAAAGGTTAAGTCTGGGGGAGTTGATATACCATGGATTTTACCCGTTTTTATCCATGGTATATGAGTGTTTTTACTACTATTATCTATGTTTTGGAGTCTATTAGGTATGTTTTCAGGTTCAGAAGCATTTTGGAGAAAAGTAATGTTTTAGGTGCCTTTTTGGAGCTTAAAGAAGAGTTCACCCGTGATCAAGACCAGAGGTCGACACCAGAGTTACACATCGATCGATGCACACTCTGTGCAATCGATCGACACACATTAGCCGAAGGACGATACATCGAGACAATAATCGATCGGTGTACACCCTGTACTATCGATCGATACTGAGGCGGCAGAAAGACAAGTTGGACCTGGCCGAACTTGAAGCCCAAGATATCACATTTTACAAGAATGCCCCTGGCGAGTTTTTAACCTAATGAACTCATATTTATATATGCCTAAGTGTTTTGGCAAAAGAGACACAACAGAAAGATAGAATAATAAAAGTTACAATAAGTTTTTATAAGTTTTCTAAGAGTTTCTCCTTCTTCTACTTATTTCTTTTTAGTTCTTTATTTGTTAACAGAGGTTATAGAATTCTAGACCTAGAGGAGAGATCCAAAGATATTTGTGATTGGAACCTAAGTGTTCACCCTCTAATAGGTCTATGAATTTCTATTATTACCTTGTTGCTATGAACTACTTATCCATGACTGAGTAGATTCATTTGTTAGATTTAGGGTTTAAATAGGATATGAGGGATTAGCCCCAACCTATAATTGCTATAGTTGTGATATTTATTGTTAGGATTGTTCACTAATGCTTTTTCTAGCTTAGCTACCTAGAACATGAACTTGGATTGCATTGTTTATTTCATGCAATACCTGACAACATCCTAAACATGCTATGACCCTCTTGAGATATGCGAAAGCTGATCTAAGATCATGGTGAGCATTGTATCAACTCGCGCATAAAGCTTTCTTAGAGCCGTATCGATCGATACTCCTATAGAGTAATCGATCGACGTAGCTAGAGGTGTATCGGTCGATATTCCTATCAAAACATCGATCGATACCATCGGCAGAGTAGCCGACCGCAACACCATTTAGCATCTAAGTAATAGATGGTCTAAATAATGCGAGAGCTGATGGATTCATTTAATAAGTGTTGAGCTCTGAAATATCATGCAAGCAACTTGTTAGCCTTTATAGTATTTATAATCCTGAATTCCTGAATACTTACCCTGAATCTAACTACTTTTCTTTACTGTTTTAAAACCAAATCCTTTCAACTGAGTAATCTTATCTTTACTCAGCAAACCTGCAATTTACTTTAAACTATTTTCAACCTAGCATAGTCATTAAGATTGCATCTTATTTGTACACTAGCTCTCTGTGGATTCGATCCCTAAGTACTACAACTGAACCTCTTATTTGAGACAGTAAAGTCACTCCGTAGGGTAATTTTAGTGATATCAGTGATACCAAGCTCATTAAAGATATAGAACCTGCTCATGGTCATGTTATGATTGCTAATGGAGATAGAATCCCTATTAAAGGAATTGGGAAACTAAAATTATTTGGTAAGGATTCTAAAGCCTTTTATATGCCTGAGTTCACCTCTAATCTTCTTTCTGTGAAGAAATGCACCACTGATCTTCATTGCAATGTTATTTTCAGTCCTAACGATGTGAATTTTCAGGATATTTAAAGCAGTAAGTTCATTGGGCAAGGAGTAACCAAGGGAGACCTTTATTTGCTTGAAGACATTGCCCCTATTTCTAGTTCTTGTAACTCCTTTAGTTCTGTTTCTTCCTTGAACAAAGATGCATTGTGGCATGCTAGGCTAGGACATCCACATGTTACAGCTTTAAGTTTAATGTTACCAGTTGTCATGTTTAAAAATAATGAGTGTGAGGCATGTATCATGGGAAAGCACTGTAAAACTGTCTTTGAAAGATCTTCTATTGTTTATGAGAAGTGTTTTGATTTGATTCACTCTGATGTTTGGACAGCCCCTTGCTTATCTAGAGATAATTTCAAATATTATGTCACATTCATTGATGAAAAATCCAAATACACCTGGTTAACACTCATTAAAATTAAGGATAGGGTGCTTGATGCATTTAAAAATTTCCAGGACTATGTGACTAACCATTACAATGCCAAGAAAAAGATTTTCAGGTCAGATAATGGTGGGGAGTACACAAGTCATGCTTTTGAGCAACACCTTTTCAACATGGGATTCTGCATCAAACTGGTTGTCCATATACTCCTCAAAAGAATGGAGTTGCTGAGAGGAAGAACAGGCACCTAATGGAGGTAGCCAGATCTATGATGTTTCAAACGAATGTCCCCAAGAGGTATTGGAGTGATGCTGTCATGGCTGCTTGTTATCTGATCAACAGGATTCCAACAAGGATATTAGAGGATCAGTCTCCATTTGAGATACTAAACAAGAACAGACCAGCACTGGATCACCTGAGGATATTTGGATGTGTTTGCTATGTTATGGTGCCTGGTGAGATGAGAAACAAGCTAGAAGCAAAGAGTACCAAGGCTATGTTTTATTGGCTACTCTACAACACCGAAGGGATATAAATGTTTTGATCCAGAAGCTAGAAGAGTATTAGTATCCAGAGAGGTCAAAGTTATAGAAGAAAAAGGATACTATGAAGGAAAGAATTGGGAAGATCTCGAGGATCTATCTTGACCATCAGACAAGGCTGCTAGTCTGAGGATTATCCTTGAAGGGCTTGGGATTGGAGTGTCCCAGGATCAGAGAGGGCATGATATGCCGAGTATAAATGAAGCTGAAAAACCCGTGCACCTTGATCATGAGGGGGGAGAAGAAGCTGAGGCTGGAGGTCAGGGAGATCAAAGCTCAGCTAGTCCAAGTCCTGATCAAGGTTTGAATGAAGAGGTTGTTACTGAACAACAAGTTGAAGAACCAGAACAATATGAACCAATGGAGGAATCAGAACAAGCTGAACCAGAACCAGTAGTTGAGGTTCCACTGAGGAGAAGCACACGGGTGAGGAAGGATCCTTCCAACTGTTCAGATACGAGGGAAGGTTCAACGGAGCCTCACAGCAACCAATCAGCAGCCAGTCTCCACCTTGAGCAGATTCAAATGAGCCAATGAAGCACCAGCAAAGGAAGCACGACCAGACCAGATTCCCATCTCATCCATCTATTCAAATTCAAGTTATATTAGCCCTTAGATTTAGGTTTATGAGAAACCAAATGTATGAGCTTATAAATAAGCATGTAAGAGGCAATTTAGTGGCCTAAGCTGAATGGGGGGGGGGGGGGGGGGGGGGGGGGTTTCCCCATCTCTTCATAAACTTGTTCTGAAAATTTAAATCTCTGGTTACTTAATCTGTCAGTCTCTTTTGTTTCTTATTCTCTTAATCTTAGTCTTTAATCTTTAATCCACACACCTAAACACTCTCATCTATCTCTCTCTCAAATCTTCATTCACAAACTCATATCTTGCTCCTTTGGAGCTGTTCTTCACACACAAACACATCCAGAGAATATAGAGTTGAGATTCTCTTTAAAAATCTCATATGGTATCAGAGCCAGGTTCATCAGAACCTGGTTGAAGCTTCCGCAAGAACACATCTCATCTCCCAGCTCAAATCCAAGCCATAAAGACAGCTCCATCCTGTTCAGTTTATCCATGAAGATGAAGACTAAAGCTTGGCGTGTCATTCTGGTTCCTCAACCTCGCTCATACCTGTCCTAATGAAGAGTTCATTGGAAGCAAAGGAGGATGGAGAGGCCTAGCTAACCTCAAGCCAAAACTCCTTGAAGGGTTTGGGATCTTTAAAGAGAATCTCAACTCTATATTCTCTGCATGTGTTTGTGTGTGAAGAACAGCTCAAAAGGAGCAAGATATGAGTTTGTGAATGAAGATTTGAGAGATAGATAGATGAGAGTGTTTATGTGTGTGGATTAAAGATTAAGAGACTAAGATTAAGAGAATAAGAGACTAAAGAGACTGAGAGATTAAGTAACCAGAGATTTAAATTTCCAGAACAAGTTTATGAAGAGATGGGCAAACCTCCCATTCAGCTTGGGCCACTAAATTGCCTCTTACATGCTTATTTATAAGCTCATACATTTGGTTTCTCATAAACCTAAATCTAAGGGCTAATATAACTTGAATTTGAATGGATGAATGAGATGGGAATCTGGTCTGGTCGTGTTTCCTTTGCTGGTGCTTCATTGGCTCATTTGAATCTGGTCAAGGTGGAGACTGGCTGCTGATTGGTTGTTTTGAGGCTCCTTTGAACCTCCCCTTGTATCTGGACAGATACATGGTCACTGTAGCTTCTTCCTTTAGTCATTAGCCAGTCTGTTCCAGCCTGTCTTGTGCCAGCTACTCCTTATCCTAAGCAAGTGTCTTTCTCTTTACATCAAGGTAAGGTTCCCATGGTAACTCTACCATGGTAACTCCATATTTACCATGGTAACTTTTATTTACCATCAAGGTAAATCCTACCCATTCTTCAACCCAAGCTTATATCTTGATCTTTATGCTTCTCATCTCAACATAGATCACTTCTTGACTCCTCTAGACACACTTGAAGCTTGATAGACAATCTCTACAAGACTTGCCCTCACTTTGCACCAGACCCAACTCCTCCACTATTCTTCTCTTTACTCCATTTCTTTCTTCAAGTTAACACTCCCCCTCAAGCTTAACTCTAGGAGATCCTGAGTTAAGCTTGGAACCTTGAAGAACTCTCTCATTAAAAACCTTACAAGGAAAACCCTTTGGGACAAAACCTTGTAAGGAAAAAAGAGTAGAGCCTCCAAGGCCTAGGGATTGGCCAGTGAGCCTTTGCCTTACCAGCAATGTAAGGGACACAAAGGCTCTGGATCATGGCCCTCATGTGATGCAAGGTCGATCACCTCTTCCCTTGCTCATCACCAACATATCTTGTATTATTCTTCAGACAGATCTTGGTCTCTCCCCCTTTCTCACAACCTTCATGTTGTGATCAAGTGCTCGGACTCTCTGATCTTCCTTGATAAATACAAGCTGAGTCTTGGCTGCTTCTTCTTCATGACTAACCTCCTTGTTACTGAAACCGCATGACAGGATGCTTCAGTCTGTAGTACCAAGACTGCTCTTCCTTGAGTCTGCCTTGGAGATTGCTTCTACATCCTTCACTTGCTTCATAACCTGGTCGCTCCTCTTCTTGAATAACCACCAAGTACTCTCAGATCATGTAAGCTTCAACACTCCCCCTAAAGCTTGACCATGTGGAACAAGTCAAGCTTGGAAGGATACCTTCATGATCTGACCACTCACTCCATTGCACCCTCTTGTGAACTCGCCATCTTCTTTGAGTGCTTGTTCTTCAGTTGCTTGCAATGGACCCCTTTGAACCAACAGATTGCTCACTTTAACTCCCCTCCTCAAGCTTGGATTGTATAGAGGTCCAAGCTTGCAAGTAAGCTTCAGTGAGCCTTCACAAACCAGTTGAGATTTTATGAGAATTATAAGGTGTATTTGAGTAGAGAATCAAGAACAAGAGAGATTGTGAACAAGAGAATCCGAGAGAGAGAGAGAGTGAAAGAGATTAGAGAGAGACAAGCGTAATGAAGAACATCTTATTCCTTAGATTAATTTAGAACATGTTACAACCTATTTAAAGGCAAACCAGATCGCAAGTAGCCAAGAGAGATAGAATAAACTATTAGGAGATAGTACAATGAGCAATAAACAAATGGGAGAGAGTTCTTGTCGATCAGGCTTGTTAAGCTGAAGTGAAAGTGACAGTACACAACGGTCTTCTCTCCTCTGATTCTCCTTAACCCACCCCGTGACTCTTCTCTACCGTCTCTCTTCCTCTTGTGTCGACATACTCCACACTTCTAGCCCATGTGTTGGCTCACTTGGTTAACAGCAAAGCATATATCTGGCCTGGTGATGGTTAGATAGATGAGCTTGCCCACCACTCTTCTGTACTTCTTGACATCTTCATGAGAGTTTTAGAGAATTAATGTGAGATTTAGGGAGAGTTTATGAAGAGAGAAAGAGAATCCGTGAGAGAGAGTGACAAAGAGAATAGAAGGAAGTTGTTATTTCCTTGATCGATTTAGAACTTGGTACATGTCTTTAAATAGACAAACAATACAATAAACAAATGAGTTAAGTTTACTAGATAAAAGAATAAACAAATGGGTCTGATCTATGGCAGGGGCTCGTCCAGCATTGTTGGAAAGTGACAGGTGATAAACGGCTCTCTCTCTTTGAATCTCTTATCTCCACCCGTGACTCTTTCCTCCAACGTCTCTTTGCTCCCTTGTCGACATTCCCACATGTTCTCCATAGAGTAAGCTTCCTTTCCTCTCAAGCTAGACACATCCTTGTCTTCCAAGCCAAGTTAGGTCACGCCTTAACCTAACCGTACGGACAGGATCACTTGTTCTCCCTTGATAAGTTCGGATGCTCCTCTTGCTTTATTCTCTTCTTCACCATCATACTTATCTCCTTTATTTCTTCATGTCAACACTCCCCTCAAGCTTGACCAAAGGGACTGGTCAAGCTTGGAAACCATGAAGCATTCCCTCATTAAAACCTTTACTTGGAAAAACCACTTGGGATAAAAACCAAACAAAGGAAAAAGAGTAGAATACTCCATGGTGAGGGGATCAGTGACATGAAAGGTTAATGAGTCCAAGTCTTGGAAGAATGGACTCACAAACTTTGCTGCTTGCCGCCTTGGTGAAGATGTCAGCCAGCTGATCTTCACTTCTTGTGTAGCATGGAAGTATCACTTGCTGCTCCACTGCTTGTCTCATCTTGTGGCAGTCTACTTCTATGTGCTTTGTCCTCTCATGGAAGACAGAGTTGGATGCAATGTGTATTGCGGCTTGGTTGTCACAATGCATAGTCATGGGAGTTGTAATCTCAATCCCCAAGTCGCCTAGAAGTCCTCTTATCAAGATAAGCTCACTGGTTAGCTTCCTCATGGACCTGTATTCTGCTTCAGCACTTGAGCAAACCTTCTGCTTCTTGCTCTTCCATGTGCCCAAATTCCCTTCAATGAATGTGCAATAACCAGTGGTTGATCTCCTGTCTACTCTGTCTCCAGCCCAATCTGCATCACAGTATCCTATAACCCCAGTGCTTTTGTTGCAAGTTATCCACACACCTTGACCCGAAGCCTCTCTCAAGTATCTTAGAATCCTTTCCACCATGTTCCAGTGATGAACCTTGGGGACTTGCATATGCTGGCTTACTTGATTAACTGCAAAGCACACATCTGGCCGAGTGATGGTTAGATAGAACAGCTTCCCAACCATCCTTCTATACTGCTTGACATCTTCAAATGGAGTATCTTCATTCTCCCCCTCTCGCAATACTTTGTAACCTTCCTGAAGTGGTGTCTTGGCTTGTCTTCCTCCAAGGTCTCCTGCCTCATTTAGAATGTCTAAGGTATACTTTCATTGGGACAGGAACAATCCTTCCTTTGATCTGCACATCTCAATGCCGAGGAAGTACTTCAGCTCTCCTAGGTCTTTGATGTCAAATGCGGCTTTAAGGAATGTCTTGGTTGAGCTGATCCCCTCCTTATCAATACCAGTGATGATGATATCATCCACATAGACTAAAATCACAACAATCCCTTGCTTGCTGGTAAGAGTAAAGAGTGTGTGATATGCTTGAGACTTCACAAAGCCTTTCCCATTCAGTGTAGTGCTTAGCTTGTGGTACCATGCTCTTGGTGATTGCTTCAAGCCATAGATTGCCTTTCTGAGTCTAAGGACATTCCCTGGTTTCACCATCTCTTCCATTTCCGGAGGTGGCCTCATATACACTTCATCTTCTAGTTCACCTTGCAAGAAAGCATTCTTCACATCCATTTGCCAAAGATCCCACTCTAGGATCACTGCCAATAAGAGAACAATCCGGATTGTATGAAGCTTGGCCACTGGTGCAAATGTGTCTAGATAGTCTTCTCCATACACTTGTGTGTATCCTCTTGCCACCAGTCTGGTCTTCTTTCTTTCTGGCTTCCCATTTGCAAGGTACTTGATGGTATGTATGAGTCTGCTGGTCACGGATTTCTTTCCCTTTGGAAGCTCTATCTCATACCAGGTGTTGTCCCTTTCCATGGCCCCCATTTCGTCATCTACTGACTCCCTCCACTCATCATCTTCCAAAGCTTCTGCATATGTTCTTGGTATCCATTCCTGGTCCAATGAACCCACAAAGACTTGATATTCTTCTGGATAGTGAGCTAGGGAGCACACGGCACTAGGTGGGTGAGCTACTGCCTCTGCATTGAAGTAGACTCTAGTGTTGATCCAGTTTAAGGCCGGCTTCTTGATCCTAGTACTTCTCCTTTGTTTTGGCTCTGCATCTTCATTTTGAGCTTCTTCTTCACCATCCAAGGTCTGATTCTGATCCCCCACTGCCTCCTCTTGGTCATGTTGCTATTCTTGATCATGAACATCCTCAAATACTGGTTCACTCTCGTTTCCCCCCTCAGAATCAAGGGGAGCAACTTCTGGAACCTCAACTTCATCCGTAGTTGTCTCAGCTTGGTCTTCTGGCCGACTTGGTCCTCCCTCATTATCTGATGCGGATTGGCCCGGTCTCTCCATAGGAACACTGACCCCAAGTCTCCTCATGACCTGTCTGAGATTTTCAGCTCTATCTGATGTGGATTGAGACAGGTTTTCCTGCTCATTCCAGTCCTTGTTGTTGTAGTACCCTCTAGTCTCTACAAACTTGACATCTCTAGACACCATGACTCTCCTAGTCTCTGGTTCATAGCACTTGTAGCCCTTCTGGTTTAGTGAATATCCAATGAACATTGCTCTTGTGCTCTTAGCCTCTAGCTTGTTCCTTAGTTCTCCTGGTTTCAAGACAAAACAAAGACACCCAAACACACACATATGATCAATGGATGGTTTGGCTTTGTTCAATACCTCAAATGGAGAGTGATCTTGGAGAACTCTTGTGGGGATCCGGTTGATCAAGTAGCATGCAGTTAGGACCGCATCTCCCCAAAAACTCTTTGGGACACTTGTATGGAACATCATGCTCCTAGTGACCTCCATGAGATGCCTGTTCTTCCTCTCGGCCACACCATTTTGTTGTGGAGTGTATGGACAGCTGGTTTGATGGATCACACCATGTTTGGCTAGGTGAGCTTTAAACGCATTGCTTGTATACTCTCCTCCATTATCTGATCTCAAAATTTTAATCTTGGCATTGTAATGGTTAGAGACATATGTTTCAAAGTTTTTGAATGCATCTAAGACCCTATCCTTTGATTGTAAGAGAGTGATCCATGTATACTTAGATTTCTCATCAATAAAGGTCACAAAATACTTGTGATGTTCCCTAGAAAGATAAGGAGCAGTCCATACATCCGAGTGTTAAATTAAAGCAGTTTTCATAGACTGTACTAGATTTAGGAAATACAGTTTTGCAATGTTTTCCTAAGATACAAGCTTCACAATCTTTTTGAAATGAAATATTGGGCAACATGATGTTCAAAGCACGAGAGTGAGGATGTCCTAATCTAGCATGCCACATTACATCTTTAGGGAAATTAAAACTTGAATTGAAAGCAACAGATAGATCGGATGCAAGCTTAGTGTCTTCTTGCAAGTATAAGTTTCCCTTGCCTACACCTTTGCCAAGCAACCTACAAGAGTCAATATCCTGAAAGTAGACATCATCAGGTGTGAATATAACATTGCAATTCCAGTCATTTGTTGCTCTCTTAACAGATAACAAATTAGAGGTGAAGCTAGGCATGTAGAAAGCTTTAGATTCTTTTTCAAATAATCTAAGATCACCTATGCCTTTAATTGGAACCTTGTTACCATCAGCTATCTTAACATTTCCTAAGGCAGGAGTGATATTTTTAATTAGGCTTAGATCACTAATCATGTGGTGGCTAGCCCCGGAATCAATCACCAATGGTTTAATCATTTTTGAACTTTCTAAAGCTATACCATTAGCTGAAGCATTTAGTGAGAAACCAAGAGTGTTACCAGAGTTATCCTTGAGGATTTTGATGAGAGCCTCAATGTCTGAGTGCTTGATGGCCTCATCTTGGTTGGTCCTCATTGTGGAGTAACTGCTGGACGCCAAAGCCTTGATATCCCCAGTTCCGGTTCCATTGCGGTTGATTGTTGGATTTGATGGCTCGCCTACATCACCAGAGAAGTTGGCCCTTGCATCATTGGGTTGATTTCTGAACTTCATAGGCTTGAGATGTGGGTGAAGAAGCCAGCACTTGTCCTTGCGTGACCCTTCTTCTTTCAGTGGTCACACACCCATACTTTCTTGTCCTCCGGTGTGAAGTGACTTTTGTTGGCAGTCCCTTCCACTTGATTTGCTAGGACCAGCTCGCCTTTGCCTCCAAACAGCCCCACTGAGCCTTGTTCCTTCTGAATTTGAGCACACACCTCCTCAAGAGTTGGTAGCTTCTCAGCTCGGAGTAGATGCTTGATGAGGTCATTGTACCTTGGGTGAAGTGTGAGAAGAGGAGCAAAGACCTTGTCTTGCTCTCTGCGGTCATTGAGCACATTAGGGTCCATGATACTTGGCCTCAGCATCTCTAGCTCTGCCCACAAAGCTCTGAACTTCCCAAAATATTGATTGAAGTCCATGCTCTCTTGGTGAAGGGTATTGATAGCCTTCTTGACCTCAAACACTCGGCTGAGATTGGAAATGTTGCCATACACCTTTTGTAGTGTATCCCACAATTCTTTGGCTTTCTCACAGTAGGAGTAAGCTTCCAAGATAGATGGTTCCAGGCTGTTTTGGATGATTGACAACACCATGAGATCCTCCTGATCCCATTTATCATCCGCAGCCACCACCATCTCCACGCCACCTTTATCTTGGATGGTTTTAGTTGGGGCCTGATAGTGGAAGTTTTCAATGCTCCCAAGTCAAATGATAGTATAGAAAGGTTGTCGAACCACAGAGAACTAGTGATCTATAGCACCAAGAATATACAAGCTTCCTTCATCTAAGCAAACAAGAAGATGGATGAAGGTAACAAGCTAAATTCCTAGAAATATAAACAAGGTGATCTCAAATCCAATCAAGAAACAAGTGCAAGAACTCAATCAAATGCTAAGGTGGAATCCATGGGACTAGGAATTTGACTTTAGGTGATGTAGATCCAATCTAGAGGTCGCAAGCCATCAATCAAACACTCTCCCTATGCCTAAACAACAAAACTAAGCAAGCTCTATCCCTAGATGAATGCTCCTTTGCAATGATCATCCAAGTACACCAAATCCCTTTGGCTGTAATGATCAAAGCAAACAATGAGAATGAGTCTAATAGCAATCCTAGCCTCTATGACAACTAATCCCTTAGGCAAAGCAAGCTAAAAGCATAGATGAGTTGGTTCAGGCATTTCATAGAACACCTTCCGGGCATGAAATGCCTATAGCTCTATGTTTGAGAGGCCAACTCAAATATAGCTTTAAAAACACCAAATCTATGCAAGGAAATGATAGATCTAACAATAGACACCTTGGATCTAACTTAATCACTCTCTATCACCCTAACCCATGGATCTTAGAAGAATCTACTCACTAATCCACATGCTTACTCTTAAACCCATTAGAGATTCAAGCTTAAACATATAGAGAAAGAAAGAATATGAAATCAAACAATCCAGAGCACAAAGACAAGATGAGATTATGAATCAAGATGAAACTTTACTCAAGAGGTTTATGTGTTCTTAGATAGAAAATGAGATAATTCCCAAATTGGGAGATAAAGGAGTATTTATACAAGGCTTAGAAGCCCTAAAAACATCATAGAAAAATACTAAAAGGTCCCTAGGGTCAATTAGGCTTCAACCAATAGAAAAACAGCATGAAATTCGGTCAGGGGTGGAGGAAATGACCCAACCCGGTCCAACCAACCCGGACCAGCCTTGTTCTGGCCGTCCAGCTTCTCCCGACCGGGTAGTTCATCCCGGACCAGCCTACCCGGTCCTGCCTTCCCAGCCTGGTCGTCCAGCGTTCCGACCGGGTGCTCGAACCCGGACTGATCTACCCGGCCAGCGTGATATGCATCGAGTAAACTGATCATAACTCCTCCAATATAGCTCCAAATGACTTGAAACCACTTCCATTGGAAAGATAACTCAATTTTCTGTGTCTCCACAAAATCTTAGCAGCAGAAGATATCTCTAAGGCCTCCGTCCATGCTCATCTTTGTCTTGACCAGATCATGGATTGACTTCTCTTTTCATGGCCAAACTTGATTCTTCACCTCTTTTTGGGCCATAAGGCTTCCAAACACCTCAAATTACACCAAAGAATACTCCAACACCTGATAAGGACAAATGAATGCAAAATTGACCTAAACATGCCTAATGCGTAACTTATATGATCAAAATGCATAAGATATGGATGCTAAAAACATGTAAATATGCAAGCTATCAACTCCCCCACACTAGACCTTTACTTGTCCTCAAGTAATCTTTTCAAAACACAAGGAGGATAGACATAGAGATGGGATCAAAGCCAAAAGAAACACTCATAGCACTCAACTTGACATCCTAAAGAAACATAGCAAATAGCATGAGCAAAACTTCCTATTATGCTCTAGCTTCACAAGGCCTATCAATGACTCTTATGCCTCTACACAAGATGCAATGCTTATCAACCAACTAGTTCTTTTGACCAGCCCTCACATTGATTCTCACACACACACACACAAGGTGAAGTCTCACAAATGGGCACATGATCTCAATCATTTGGCTAGGTGATCAAATGGTCTAATATGGATGATAATGAGGTTTCAATGCATCATTTCAAGGTGGCAATCACTCAAAATTCAAGGAGCTTGATCATTATGCAAAATTTATCTAAGACTAGGAGCAATTCATGCATACATGGATCAATCCTCATAATTCTACCCAATTCCTAAGTGATTACAAGATTTAATCCCCTTTATTCATCCCATAACCCAAAATGAAAACATTCTCACATCACTCACCCAATGAACAACTTTCATTCTTTTAGATTTACTAAGGACCTCAAATCACTTTTCTAAGCTCTAACTCTTTAAGTTTTTCCTTCCCCACTATCTTATTGAATCTTTCTTTTTTTTTTTCTTTTTTTTTTCTTTTTCTTTTTTTTTTTATATACATGAAGGGGGAAGGTCAAAAACATCAATCAAGAGCTTCTTATCTTTTTATTTTAGGTCCCTAGGGTTCTTCATTCTTATGATACTCATTTGTTCATCAATCTCAATATTGTTACATTCCAAACCCAAGATATAGACCATTAAGGAAAAAAACCCCACTCACCATCCTAGAAGCTAGCTCAAATGAGGACCCTATGCTAGCAAGAGATGAGAACAAATCCATGTCGCCCCCAATACTCTCAAGATTTTGCACATGACAAACTATCAGAAAAGGCCTCACTCATGCAAATCAATGTAGGCTTCAAAGAATGGCTAGGGTTCAAGGGTATGGAAGTGCCATTTGGGTTAACAAAGAGTGGTATAATGGGGAAAGATAACCCAAATGTGTATGAGACCCATGATCAAGTATGCAAATGCCCATATGCAAGAGGAATTAAGTTCATTCAAGTCTAAGTTCAGGATGGAGCTGGTTTCAAGAACAATGCCAATATCAAGCAAGCAAGCAAGTTTCAAGAAGAGTTTTTAAAGGCTCAAAGCATGCAAGCCTTTCAAAAGATGCTTAAGCTACTTGATATGTTTAACTAGGGTGACAAATTCAGTGCAAACAAGTGTTCTTTACAAGGCAATGCTCCATATGCAAATGAATGCAACCTATATGCTCTAGACTCAATCTTAAGGATGCAAGTGATACAATCTACATGATTCAAAAATTAAAATTTTTTTATGCAAATATGAATGAACAATGCAATGCATGAGACTCAAAATCACAAAGCAAACATGATCAAATACTTGGTACCTCCCCCACACTTAAATCACACAGTCTCTGTGTGAGTAAGAGAGAAGGAGATACCCCAACAAGACAAAAACAAATGTATATACAAGAAGGGTTGGAGTGATACATACTTGGAGTTATTGGCTGAATTTGGTGGTAGAGGACCCTTGGCCTCGGATTTGTGCCACCGGGAGAGATAGGCTGAAGCGGATAAGTGAAGGCGTGTGTCTATAGTTGCAATGCTTGGCTGCCTTTCACCTTTTGTCTAGCCTTAGACCCAACCTGAAAAACCTCAACTATCCTTATTAAAAAGCGTAAAAGAAAGAAAGATAAAGAAATATATAAAATGGATAAACATGGGAATGCCTCCCAAGCGCGCTTGTTTTAAGTCTCTAGCTTGACTTTGTGTGCTTGCTAATCATAAGTATCAAAAGGTTGAGCCAATGCACCTTTGGTCCTTCTCCTATGAGAACAAGGAACCAAGTATGCAAAGGAGCACACTACTGTCCATAGAAAATAGACAGATTTTTCATCAAAGAGCTTCACTAAAGATGCATCATGAATCATGAGATGCTCTTTGAGGTTAAAATGGCCATGAGAATTAAAAGCATTTGGTGGAAACACAAAGTCAACTACAGGCTCAAACGAAGTTTTAACAAAGTAGTCAACTCTATCTCCATCAACCAAATAATACACAATGTTCATATTCTCATGATAATTTTCAGCATGGGGGTTTTCTATCTCAAGCAAGAGCTTATCCACATCAAGTTCATCCCCTAGATCAGCAAGTGCAAGAAGAGGTCTAGGTTCATTAAGAATGAAAAACTCAGATTCAAGATCAAATGAAGCACATAGATAACTCTTGTCAAAACAAACTTCAATATGATCTCTAACAAGCTTTTCTATTCTCAACTCATCTAGTTTCCTAGTTTCACATATCAGATCAAGACATTCATTTATGAGCACATGAGAATCAAGATCATGGGCAATATTCTCACCACAAGGCAAGCAAAATTCCTTAAGTTGAAGTTCTAAAGTGGAAATGCTTGTACCTTCCAGCTGGAGTGGTGGAACCCAATACATTACCTCTTTAAGGTCATAAGCAACATCAAACTCTTGTGGTGTAACCTCCCTTTCTTCAAACTCTGCTCGATCCCTAATGAGGTGTACCCGGATCATTCGTGCCAGGGATCTCATTGGCTTGCCCCAATTCTCTCTCATTCTCTGAAGCCGATGCAACTCCACCCTTTGGTCTGGTGTGAGTATGCCTATATCAAAGGGTGGCGGCTCCACATACACATATGGATCATCTTCAATGTGATCTTCCTCTTCTTGTGGCTTTTCAAGGTAGCTTGAAGCCATCACTACAAAACAGAAATTCTAGAATAGAAAGTTAGTAACTGTACAAAAGCAAAACAAAGCAAGAAAATAAAGCTTAGTCTCAAGAAAGATTGAAATCCTAATGATAAATTACTAGTTCCCCGACAACGGCGCCAATTTGATGATAGAACTTTTCAGGTTCTAATCAAATGATGTAGTATATAAGATTGTCGAACCAGTCCTAAGTGACAATGAAACAGAGGGAATGCAAGCCTATGCTCAATCTAAATGCAACCATTAGAGAGAATGATGATTAAATTAGAACAATAAGCAAAATGCAACAAAAAGCAAAACTTTCTTTCTTATGAGGAGAGTGAGACCCATGGGTATAGGGACTTGATATCAAATGATTAAGCTTCAATCCAAGATGCTAACTTTTCAATCAATCTAATCCATATGCCTAGACAACAAAACTAAGCAAGCTCTATCCCTAGATGAATGCTCCTTTGCAATGATCATCCAAGTACACCAAATCCCTTTGGCTGTAATGATCAAAGCAAACAATGAGAATGAGTCTAATAGCAATCCTAGACTCTATGACAACTAATCCCTTAGGCAAAGCAAGCTAAAAGCATAGATGAGTTGGTTCAGGCATTTCATAGAACACCTTCCGGGCATGAAATGCCTATAGCTCTATGTTTGAGAGGCCAACTCAAATATAGCTTTAAAAACACCAAATCTATGCAAGGAAATGATAGATCTAACAATAGACACCTTGGATCTAACTTAATCACTCTCTATCACCCTAACCCATGGATCTTAGAAGGATCTACTCGCTAATCCACATGCTTACTCTTAAACCCATTAGAGATTCAAGCTTAAACATATAGAGAAAGAAAGGATATGAAATCAAACAATCCAGAGCACAAAGACAAGATGAGATTATGAATCAAGATGAAACTTTACTCAAGAGGTTTATGTGTTCTTAGATAGAAAATGAGATAATTCCCAAATTTGGAGATAAAGGAGTATTTATACAAGGCTTAGAAGCCCTAAAAACATCATAGAAAAATACTAAAAGGTCCCTAGGGTCAATTAGGCTTCAACCAATAGAAAAACAGCTTGAAATTTGGTCAGGGGTGGAGGAAATGACCCAACCCGGTCCAACCAACCCGGACCAGCCTTGTTCTGGCCGTCCAGCTTCTCCCGACCGGGTAGCTCATCCCGGACCAGCCTACCCGGTCCTGCCTTCCCAGCCTGGTCGTCCAGCGTTCCGACCGGGTGCTCGAACCCGGACTGATCTACCCGGCCAGCGTGATATGCATCGAGTAAACTGATCATAACTCCTCCAATATAGCTCCAAATGACTTGAAACCACTTCCATTGGAAAGATAACTCAATTTTCTGTGTCTCCACAAAATCTTAGCAGCAGAAGATATCACTAAGGCCTCCGTCCATGCTCATCTTTGTCTTGACCAGATCATGGATTGACTTCTCTTTTCATGGCCAAACTTGATTCTTCACCTCTTTTTGGGCCATAAGGCTTCCAAACACCTCAAATCACACCAAAGCATACTCCAACACCTGATAAGGACAAATGAATGCAAAATTGACCTAAACATGCCTAATGCCTAACTTATATGATCAAAATGCATAAGATATGGATGCTAAAAACATGTAAATATGCAAGCTATCAGGGCCTCTCCACTGGACACATGGTTCCATAAACCCCGACCTCCAAGGGCTGTCTTGGCCAATCTAGACCACAGCAGGTAGTTTACACCAGTTAGATTCACTGGAATAGAGACTTTAGAAGAGTTTTCCATTTTTGGCAAATTCTGGAAATGAGAATGAAGAACAGCTCAAGAACAAGATGAACTTTCCCAAAAATAGAAATAAAATACAGAGAATTCGCGGAAGTGAAAAGAGATTTAGGTCTCAAGAACAAGATTGCTCTGATACCATGAGAGTTTTAGAGAATTAATGTGAGATTTAGGGAGAGTTTATGAAGAGAGAAAGAGAATCCGTGAGAGAGAGTGATAAAGAGAATAGAAGGAAGTTCTTATTTCCTTGATCGATTTAGAACTTGGTATATGTCTTGAAATAGACAAAAAATACAATAAACAAATGAGAAAAGTTGACTAGCTAAAAGTATAAACAAATGGGTCTGATCTATGGCAGGGGCTCGTCCAGCATTGTTGGAAAGTGACAGGTGATAAATGGCTCTCTCTCTTTGAATCTCTTATCTCCACCCGTGACTCTTTCCTCCAACGTCTCTTTGCTCCCTTGTCGACATTCCCATATATTATCCATAGATTAAGCTTCCTTTCCTCTCAAGCTAGACACATCCTTGTCTTCCAAGCCAAGTTAGGTCACGCCTTAACCTAACTGTACGGACAGGATCACTTGTTCTCCCTTGATCAGTTCGGATGCTCCTCTTGCTTTATTCTCTACTTCACCATCATACTTATCTCCTTTATTGCTTCATACTCCCCCTCTCGCAGTACCTTGTAGCCTTCTTCCAATGGTGTTTTGGCTTGTCTACTTCCAAGGTTTCCTGCCTCATTTAAAATGTCAAGTGTGTACTTCCTTTGAGATAAGAAGAGCCCCTCTTTAGAGCGGCATATTTCAATCCCAAGGAAGTACTTCAATTCTCCCAAATCCTTAATATCAAAGGCATCTTTAAGAAAAGATTTAGTTGAGAGAATACCTTCCTTGTTGCTACCAGTGATGATGATATCATCTACATATACCAAGATGAGTACAATACCTTGCTGGCTGGCAGTGTGAAGAGGGTGTGATCAGCTTCTGATTTTACAAGTCCTCTTCCATTGAGAGTGGTGCTTAGCTTGTGGTACCATGCTCTTGGAGATTGTCTTAGACCATAGATTGCCTTCTTCAATCTTTGGACATTCCCTGGCTTAATGATAAAGGACTTTTCAAGGGTCCAATCAAATGTTGTAGAATACAAGATGTCAATCCAATTTAATTGATTCTAATGCAAAGAGAATGCAAGCCTATGCTTAATCTAAGTGCAACCATGATAAGAAGATGATTATGAAACTAAGACGATATTAAAAATGCAATAAAAGAGCGAACTTTCTTTCTCAATGAGGCAAGGGGATTCTTGGGACAAGGGAATTGACTTTGGGTGATCAAGCCTTAATCTAAGATGGCAAAAAATTCAATCAATCTAACACCTTAAGCCTAGACACAATCCTAAGCAAGCTCTATCTCTAGATGAATGCTCATTCACAAACATATCTCAAGCATCTAATCTCTTAGGTTGAATAATATGAAAGCAATCATTAAGAACTAATCCATTAGCTATCTTATAACACCTTTAACAACAAATCTCTTTGGTAAAGAATGTTAAAAGCATTGAAGAGTTGGTTTAGGCATTTCATAGAACACCTTTCGGGCATGAAATGCCTATAGCTCTATTTTGAAGAGGCCAACTCCAAAATAGCAAGAAGAACACTCTACAAGCAAGGATCAAGAAGGATCTACCCTAGAACATCTTAGATCTACACCTAATCACCCTTAGTCTCCCAAGCCCATGAACCCTAGATAGATCTACTCACTAATAGCCATGGAAAACCTCAAAATCAATGATGATTCAAGGCTAAACATGATTAGAGAAGAAGATAATCTAATAAACACAAAAGCAATGAGATGAAAAGGATCAAAGATCCAAACTTTCTTCAAGATCTAAATGTGTTTTTTTTAGAGAAAAGAAGTTATCTCCTCAAGGAGATTACATAAGTATTTATACATAGGCTTAGAAAGCCCTAAAACATCATTAAAAATTATTAAAATGCCCCTAAAGTCATTTAATCTCAACCAATTAGAAAAGAGGAGCCAAAAACGCTCATGGTCAGATTGGCTCTGCCAGACCCGAGCAGTACGTCCCGTCCGAGCAATCCACCAGGCCGCGCGGGTCAGTCAAGCCGTGCACGTCTGGCCCCGCATCCGGCCCTTGTCCATCCGTCCAATCCCGCACGGGTCATGCACCCCGAGCACCCCAGGCCGCGCATGAGCTGTGTCTGTTCCCTTCAAGCCACGCGGGTATCTTGCTCCGCGCATGCTAGGCCGCGCACCGGCCCATGTCCTGGCTGCTGTCCCGCACGGGTCATGGGTCCTGAGCGTCCTGGCCATGCATCATGGTCCGTTCATGCCTGTCCCTGGTGTGTCCCGCGCGGGTACTCTCACCCGAGCAGTCCAGGCCGCGCGTCCGGCCTACCATCTCTTGTCCGTCCAAGCACCCGGGTCAGTGTTCCTGATCTATCTCGCGTCCTGGCCGTCCTGGTCTCGTCCAAGGAGTGGTCTTGATAATGGTTTGGCTTGTCCTGACCTTGGCCAAACTCCATTCTTCATCTTTTTTTTTCAATCACAAAGCTCCCAAACACCTCTAATCACTCCTTAGCTCGTTCCAACACCTAATAGGGACATATGAATGCAATATGAACCTAACCTAATGCCTAATCTAAATGATCAAAATGCACAAAAATATGGATGTTAAAAATATGTAAATATTCAAGACATCAACTCCCCCACACTAGACCTTTACTTGTCCTCAAGTAATCTTTTCAAAACACAAGGAGGGGAGACATAGAGATGGAAGCAAAGCCAAAAGAAACTCTTATAGCACTCAACTTGACATCCTAAAGAAACATAGCAAATAGCATGAGCAAAACTCTCTTATTATGCTCTAGCTTCACAAGGCCTATCAATTACTCTTATGCCTCTACACAAGATGCAATGCTTATCAACCAACAAGTTCTCTTAACCAGCCCTCACATTGATTCACACACACACACACAAGGTGAAGTCTCACAAATGGGCACATGATCTCAATCATTTGGCTAGGTGATCAAATGGTCTAATATGGATGAAAAGTAGGGTTCAATGCATCTTTTTAAGGTGGCAATCACTCAAGAATCAAGGAGCTTGATCATTATGCAAAATTTATCTAAGACTAGGAGCAATTCATGCATACATGGATCCATCCTCACCATTCTACCCATTCCTAAGAGATTACAAGTTCTAAACCCTTTTTTATTCATCCCATAACGCAAAATGAAAAATACTCACATCACTCACCCAATGAACAATTTTCTTTCTTCAAGATTCAACCACTAAGGACCCTTTTATTCACAATTCACATTCCTAAGCTCTAAAACTTTTTGTTTTCCCCTCCCCACTATCTTATTGAATCATTCTTTTCTTTTTCTTTTTCTTTTCTTTTCTTTTTTTCTCTTTTTTTTATGTAGGGGTAGGGTCTCAAACATCTATCAAGAGCTTCCTATTTTCTATTCTAGGTCCCTAGGGTTTTTTCTTTCTAAATACATTCTTTTGTTCAACAATCTCAACATTGTCACATCCCAAACCCAAGACATAAGCCTTTAAGGAATAAAAACCCCACTCACCATCCTAGAAGCTAGCTCAAATGAGGACCCTATGCTAGCAAGAGATGAGAACAAATCCATGTCGCTCCCAATACTCTCAAGATTTTGCACATGACAAGCTATCAGAAAAGGCCTCACTCATGCAAATCAATGTAGGGTTCAAAGAATGGCTAAGGTTCAAGGGTATGGAAGTGCCATTTGGGTTAACAAAGAGTGGTATAATGGGGAAATATAACCCAAATGTGTATGAGATCCATGATCAAGTATGCAAATGCCCATATGCAAGAGAAATTAGGTTCATTCAAGTCCAAGTTCAGGATGGAGCTGGTCTTAAGAACAATGCCAATATCAAGCAAGCAAGCAAGTTTCAAGAAGAGTTTTCAAGGCTCAAAGCATGCAAGCCTTTCAAAAGATGCTTAAGCTACTTGATATGTTTAACTAGGGTGTCAAATTCAGTGCAAACAAGTGTTCTTTACAAGGCAATACTCCATGTGCAAGTGAATGCAACCTATATGCTCTAGACTCAATCTTAAGGATGCAAGTGATGCAATCTACATGATTCAAAAATTTAAATTTTTTTTGGATTTTCTATGCAAATATGAATGTACAATGCATTGCATGAGACTCTCAATCCCAAAGCAAACATGATCAAATACTTGGTACCTCCCCCACACTTAAATAACACAGTCTCTGTGTGAGTAAGAGAGAAAGAGATACCCCAACAAGTGTGGGAACCGAAATTCACACCGTCGAGTTTAAGTCGATCGGAGGAAAACCAAGTAAACCTAGTTTCCCCTAAAGGTCACGGCTATCTGCTGGGCCACACACAACACAATCAGTACGACGAAAATATTAAGGTATAAAATCGTAAGATAAAAAGAAGGGAGAACAAAAGGGATCTTATTTCCGAATTCGCGTTTGAGCGTGAACAACATGTAAGAGCCTCGGCTACGAGAGCTGTCGGCGAGTTCGCTAGTCTAGCAACCTAAGTTCTAACCTAGTTGAGTCGCAGCTCAATAGTAAAAACGGAAAAATGCCTAATTTGCTCTAAGTGCTAAGTTTGCTCTGAGAAAGCTCTCTTCTTCTCTCTTCGTCCAAGTCCTCTTTATATATTCCTCCTTTTAGGTCAGTCTACCTCCTCTCGGGCCGAATTTGTCGCGGAACGGGCTTTTCCATATTTCCTTCATGATTATCTTCGTAAACTTAACATTTATCTTCGTGGAAATTTGACATTTATCTTCGTGGAAACTTGACATTTATCTCTTTCCGCGAATGAGATAAACCGTCATCCTTATCTTTGGGCTCAAGTCCCTTAGGATCGTAAGTGGGCCGTCGTCCACAATTCGGACCCTCTTTGGGTCGTATTGAGACTTAAGCGTTTTTTACTCGCGAAGTGTCCGTTGGCGTAGGTACGATCCTTCTAACGGAAACTCGTCTCTTCGTACAGCCGAGGTGGTTGATATTGAATTAATCGTAACCCGTCCTATCACGAAGAGTGGGAAACCGTTTGAGAGACCCAACCTTCCCAATTTCCCGAAAGCTTTTGAAGATACTTCTAGACGGAAAATCGGTGTTATACCCATGGACCTTGGGATCGAGTTACGGAAGCTTTGGACGAGGACACATAGTTACAGTACAAGATTGGGTTCAGGAACAATCGCCGATAGGTTGCCCGTGCTCGCTGGGCGAGTTCTCCCGTGCCTTGGCCGAGCTCGCCTGGCGAGCTGACCCATGACGAGGTTGTACTCGCCGGGTGAGTTGTCCCATGTCATGGTCGAGCTCGCCGGCGAGCTGGCCCGTGCTCGCCGGGAGAGCTCGCCCTTGTCTCGGTCGAGCTCGCCGGTGAGCTGGCCCGTGGTCGCCGGGTGAGCTCGCCGGCGAGCTGGCCCGTGCTCGCCGGGCAAGCTGACCCGTGCTTCGGTCATGCTCGCCGGAGAGTAGACCCATACTCGTCGGGTGATCCGTTTCGGTTATTCGTTTTCTCAGTTTTTTTAAGTTTTGACCGAGATTTGGTTTTTTCTGAGGGTTTTCAGGTATCGATTCCGTCCTGACCGATTTTGACCCCAACAGTTAGCCCCCCAGCTAGCTAGGTTCTGTGGTGTTTGGTAATAGGTCCTAGCTCGCGGTATAGCTTATGAGGAAGGTGTAAAGACGTACTCGTTTGCCGAAAACCGGGAGTAAATTGTAAATCTCTTTTATTGCTTTATATAGGTGGAGTAAGTTTCTGATCATTCCAAACTTACTTCACACTAGAATTTACCTCTGAGATAGGCATCTCCCTTTTCTTTCTCTCCTTGGTTTTTTCTAAAAGAAAGATGTCTTCAAGCAACGGATCTTCAAAGAGGCACTCTTCCTGTCATTCGTCTTCGGACGATTCTTCTGCTAACGAGGTCATCGCTCCGAAGGAAGAGTTTGGAGTCGATGAAGACGCAAAGGACGAGTACTACAAAGCTCTTTGCGGCTCGCTCCCTTCTGTGCAAGACATCCCGATCCCCAAGAGGCCCGTGAGGTCGCCAAATGCGCCTCTCACGCCGAGCATGGTTTCTCCCCGCTACCTTGCTACTCTTCGGAATTTTACCAGGTCCCAAGCAAAGTCGTGTTCCGGATCCCGAGTGGCAATGAGAGCGCAAGGAATCCTCCGGAAGGTTTCCTCACTTGCTATGAAGCCTTTCTGTCGTATTGCCGCATGTGGTTCCCGATCCCCGGCACCATTGTTCGCGCGCTTCAACGCTTCGAGCTTTCGATCAGTCAGCTGAACGTTCCGGCTTTAATGCATTGGCTCAGAGTGTTGATCGCGAGTTACGAGTTAGGGATTAACCTTAACCCTGGCGACTTCAAGGGCCTTTGGGCTACGAGACCAACGGGAATTGATGGCTCGTTCCGCATTGCACCAAAGAAAAACATGGCTATAATCCAGGGGCACACTTTGCACCCCAAGACATGGTTTGAGAGCTTTTTCTTTGTTCGAATAGATGGGGAATCCGTCGAGGAGAGCTATCTCAACCTATCCGTCGGGAATGGAACTTCAAACGCGGTAATACGGTTAGTGACGTTTTTTTTAATGTGACGATGGTTTTTGATTTTGATTTTTTTTTATATCTTGCAGCGAACAGGATTGATATCACTCAAATTACCCTAAGGAGTGACTTTACTCTCTCAAATAAGAGGTTCAGTTGTAGTACTTAGGGATCGAATCCACAGAGAGCTAGTGTACAAATAAGATGTAATCTTAATGACTATGCTAGGTTGAAAATAGTTTAAAGTAAAGTGCAGGTTTGCTGAGTAAGGATGAGATTACTCAGTTGAAAGGATTTGGTTTTGAAAACAATAAAGAAAAGTATTTAGATTCAGGGTAAGTATTTAGGAATTCAGGATTATAAATACTATAAAGGCTAACAAGTTGCTTGCATGATATGTCAGAGCTCAACACTTATTAAATGAATCCATCAGCTCTAGTAATATTTAGACCATCTATTACTTAGATGCTAAATGGTGTTTGCGGCCAGCTATATCGCCGACAGTATCGATCGATTATTCGATAGGAATATCGATCGATTATTCGATAGGAATATCGACCGATACACCTCTAGCTACGTCGATAGATTACTCCTATCGATTGATACGGCTCTAAGCAGACATTATGCGCGAGTTACAATGCTCACCATGATCTTAGATCAGCTTTCGCTTGTCTCAAGAGGGTCATAGCATGTTTAGGATGTTGTCAGAAATTGTATTGAATGAATAATACAATCCAAGTTCATGTTCTAGGTAGCTAAGCTAGAAAAAGCATTAGTGAACAATCCTAACAATAAATATCACAACTATAGCAGATATAGGCTGGGGCTAATCCCTCATATCCTATTTAAACCCTAAATCTAACAAATGAATCTACTCAGACATGGCTAAGTGATTCATAGCAACAAGGCAATAATAGGAGTTCATAGATCTATTAGAGGGTGAACACTTAGGTTCCAATCACAAATCTCTTTGGATCTCTCCTCTAGATCTAGAATCTTATAACCTTTGTTAAGAAGAACAAGTAAAGAACTGAATAGAACTTTATTGAGAACTTGCAAAGTAATGAAAACAGTAAAAGAAATGAGTAGAAAAGATGGAGGTAAAAAGAAGCTTGTTAAATCATCGTTGTGGTGCCAAAACACTTAGACACATATAAATATGAGCTCATTAGGTTAAAAACTCGTCAGGGGCAATTTTGTAAAAAGGTGATGTCGTGGGCTTCAAGTTTGGCCTGGTCCAACTTGTCTTCTGCCACTTTGATATCGATCGATAGTACAGGGTGTACATCGATCGATTGTGATCTCGATGTATCGTCCTTCGGCAATTGTGTGTTGATCGATAGCACAAAGTGTGCATCGGTCGATGTGTAACTCTGGATGTCGACCTCTGGTCTGATCTCGGGTGAACTCTTCTTTAAGCTCCAAAAAGGCACCTAAAACATCACTTTTCTCCAAAATGCTCCTGAGCCTGAAAACATACCTTATAGACTCCAAAACATAGATAATAGTAGTAAAAATACTCATGTACCATGGGTAAAACGGGTAAAATCTATGGTATATCAACTCCCCCAGACTTAACCTTTTGCTTGTACTCAAGCAAACACACAGGCAGTCTTTATGAAAGAAGTTTAAAAAGCAGGGACTAAATCAAATTCAAACTTAGAATCATAACCTCTACTTTGTTGCAAACCACATCTAAGAATGTGTCAATCACAGAAGCACATTATGCAATATCCTAATCAAACAACCTTGATCATCTAGCCAACAACTTAGCAATCATGTCTGACTAACCCCTCTACTGATTTCATTTTTGTACATAAAAATAAAAGTGCAGGCTTTACCTTGGGAGTATCGATCACAGGATGCAAGGTTGCTCAAACAAGTATCTGGACTTGCAGGTAAAAATTAGTTTCTATCCTCTCTCTCTATTATTTCTCTCCTAGTGAAGTCTGCTTTCATTTGCAAGACATTGACCAAGATTGGACAGGCTTCCATGAATCAAGCCTTAATGGTTGTAGCCACCAAGTCCTGTTCACTTCTTTTTGACTTATATCCTAGGATTCATTGCGAAGCAAGTCTTGAAGGGGGTAACCACCAAGTCCTGTTCGAATCCTTTACCTATAGAATTCTTATGAATCAAGTCTTGAGGGGGGTAACCGCCAAGCCCTGTTCGAATTCCTTCCTAGATAATAACTAACTAGTCCTAGAACATATATTTAAGCTAATTTTCGATTTTTTTTTTATTATTTTTTTAATAAAAAAACAGTAAAATTAAATCTAAATTTGAAAATGAGAGAGAGAAGGTGATAAAACTATCTACACAAGGCTTTACCTTCCAGACTTGTTTGAAGCATCTGATCCCATGTATACCAAGCCCCAAGACAAGCAGAGAATGTCAGGTTAGGTTGGAAATCAGCTTTGGTTCCTTTAGACAATCAATGAAAGCGTTGTCATAGCTGATAGGTGATCAACTTTAGCATCTATAGTACATTCTGCATCAACAAATCTAAGAATGATGCCTAAAAGATTGGTTAGATAAAAAGTGAAATTTTAAAATATCATTATCACTTTCTTGACTCAATAAAAACCATTTTGAAAACATTTTTAGATGAAGTCAAAAGGTAAACAACATCAGTAATTATCTCCCCAGACTTAAATCATACACTGTCCTCAGTGTATAACCAGTCCGGTGAAGTCATATGCAAAAATAAAATACACTGATATCGAAAAAGTAGAACAAAATACCTGACCGTGATGCGTATCGATCGATGTTGAGTCGCCTTCGTCGATCACTATTGTTTGGTGCATGTCGATCGATATCGACTGTGTCATGTCGGTCAATTTCAGTGGTAATCGTCTAGTCGTAACTACAAAGAAAAACAAATACGAAAAATAAAATCCTAAAGATAAAAAATAAATGAGAAATTACCTAACAGTGGGTTGCCTCCCACTCAGCGCTTTGATTATAGTCATCTAGCTTGACTTTTGATGGAATGAGCTACTGAGGTGAAGTCCATGTACTTTTTTGGAAACAAGTATCTTATGTATCCTTCTTCTCACCGAACCATGAGTCAAATAGGCTTCTTCTGGCTTCATATTCTCTGGTTTGTTTCTTCTTTATCTCAATCAACTCATCATTGATCCTCTGAATCCTTTTTGCATGACCTTTAATGCTGAGCTCGTGCCATCCTAATTTCTCATAGGCATGTTCTGAAAGATCATTGAGCTCCGCTTGCATTGAATCAAGGCGTTGGATCATTTTGTCGTGGATAAAGCTGGTATCGATCGATTGCTGTGTTGAATTGTCGGTCGATGGCTGTTGAGGTCCATCGATCGATGCGCTGGTTCTTCTGTCGATCGATGCTAAGGGGTCAGGTCTGCTCGCAAGCTGCCTCTGAATGGCTTTGATTTCTTTTTGGATCCCTTCTATGCTAGATTCCATTCTGCCAACCTCGTTGATTAGCGGGAAATACGTCTGATCTAGAAGTCTGTCTTACGAATCATCCACGCTTGTAATTGCCGTGTGGACTTCGTCAGCTAACTTATCCAAGTCAGCTCTGGTGCAGATTTCTGAAGTCTTACCAGCGTGACTGCCCACACCATGCAAAGTAATGAAAACAGCAAAGAACTGAATAGAACTTTATTGAGAACTTGCAAAGTAATGAAAACAGTAAAAGAAATGAGTAGAAAAGATGGAGGTAAAAAGAAGCTTGTTAAATCATCGTTGTGGTGCCAAAACACTTAGGCACATATAAATATGAGTTAATTAGGTTAAAAACTCGTCAGCGGCAATCTTATAAAAAGATGATGTCGTGGGCTTCAAGTTCGGCCAGGTCCAACTTGTCTTCTGCCGCTTCGATATCGATCGATAGTACAGGGTGTACATCGATCGATTGTGATCTCGATGTATCGTCCTTCGGCAATTATGTGTCGATCGATAGCACAGAGTGTTCATCGATCGATGTGTAACTCTGGATGTCGTGGTCTGACTCGGGTGAACTCTTCTTTAAGCTCCAAAAAGGCACCTAAAACATCACTTTTCTCCAAAATGCTCCTTAGCCTGAAAACATACCTAATAGACTTCAAAACATAGATAATAGTAGTAAAAATACTCATATACCATGGGTAAAAACGGGTAAAATCCATGGTATATCAAGGATCCTTCCGCAACTCCTGCCGATCTATTCGCCAAGCGAGATCTCCTCCGCAGCATACCGTTCTTCTGGAATTCCTTTACCGTTGAACGGATTCGAAGTGCGACGGAGCTCCATCGATATCGAGCCGTCTCGCAGCCCCTTGATGTTCCATATGACGAGGAACCGGTCGCTGATGTCTTGCCTACTCAGAGGCGGAGAAACAGGTCTCGGAAAGGAAAAGGAGTTGCTTCTGAGACCGTTTCGGGAGATCCTCCGCTTCCAGGATGGAAACCTAGTTTCACAGGGGAAAAGAGCGGAGCCAACGAGGTTCCCTTTCCTAGTGATTTTTTCGCTGACCTCCCTCTCGGTTTTACTACTCACGAGTCGCTGAACGAAGAGTCGAGGCGGAAAGTGGTCGCTGAAGGCTCTCGTTTAATCAACGAGTTTTATCCTTTGAACTTTGATCTGAATTTTGGTATATATATACATATATATATATTTTTAATCTTAAGTTCATGCAGGGGATGAGGGTGTTTAATGCGGCACTCGACGGGAGTTTCCGGGAGTCGCGCATCTCTCACTTTAAAGCCGAGGAGGCTGAGAGGGAACTCTTTCGGTTTCGGAAGGAGGTCGAGGAGTAGAGCCAGAGACAGGCTGAGCTCTATTCTCGGGCCCTTGTTCGCGCGGAGAGGAAAGGAAGGAGGACGATTGTCGCCGAGATGAAGCGGAGGGCCGCTTTGTTTGCCACCACATTCGAGAGTTTTAAGGATGCTCAGGAATTCGTAGGTGATTTTTGCGAGTGTCGTGGCTCGGTTGCCACCCTTTACAAGTCGCAGAACCAGGAGTTTTCCTTCCCTGCCGAGGTCGCTGAGAGGTCGGTCCTTATGGACGGGTGTGTCCATGCGGAATCCCTGGTTCCTCCGATCGAAGGAAGGGTCCGACAGCTTTGGGATCCCATCGAGGTCTCGGAGGACACGGCGGAAGCGGGAGCCGGTGTTGGCGACGAAGGTGCCGGTGTTGGCGACGAAGGTGCCGGATTTGCGGATGGAGAGGGAGAGGTTGATCAGCCCGCGAACTCGTTTGGCATTTCGATGTCTGGGTATGTAGATTTCGATTATTTGGGATAGATTTCCCTTATCCTTTATTTGTATTGCTGAGTTTTTAGGCCGACTGTGGCCTGTTTATATGAGTGTGCTATGGCCTTACGGGGCCATCTGAATTTATCTGTGGGACTGGCCGTTGGTGGCTTTCGAATCCCAGCCGTTTTGCGGCTTTTATATATATGACGAATATTTTCATCATCCTGTGATTTTTAGTTTATACTTCTGTCAAGTGTTTGAGGGAAAGATACGAGTAGTCACTTGTATCTTAACTCTTAATTTGTCGTCCTGTTCGTTTTCTCTTAAGGACGAGGGTATTCGGATACGTTTAGGAGTTTCACGAAGTTTCGTGAGCGTTTGCGATGAGACATGTTTTACGATCTCGTATCAGTTCTGATATCATGCCTTGAGATATTAATGGGCCAGTAGGACTGGGCTTAGGGCAATGATATACCATGGATTTTACCCGTTTTTACCCATGGTATATGTGTGTTTTTACTACTATTATCTATGTTTTGGAGTCTATTAGGTATGTTTTCAGGTTCAGAAGCATTTTGGAGAAAAGTGATGTTTTAGGTGCCTTTTTGGAGCTTAAAGAAGAGTTCACCCGTGATCAAGACCAGAGGTCGACACCAGAGTTACACATTGATCGATGCACACTCTGTGCAATCGATCGACACACATTAGCCGAAGAACGATACATCGAGACCATAATCGATCGATGTACACCCTGTACTATCGATCGATACTGAGGCGGCAGAAAGACAAGTTGGACCTGGCCGAACTTGAAGCCAAAGATATCACATTTTACAAGAATGCCCCTGACGAGTTTTTTAACCTAATGAAGTCATATATTTATATGCCTAAGTGTTTTGGCATTACATACAAGCCCTTTTTTTTACATACAAGTTTTAAGTTTTATACAAGTTTCTTTTCTTCTACTTATTTCTTTCAGTTCTTTATTTGTTAACAAAGGTTATAGAATTCTAGACCTAGAGGAGAGATCCAAAGATATTTGTGATTGGAACCTAAGTTTTCACCCTCTAATAGGTCTATGAACTTCTATTATTACCTTGTTGCTATGAACTACTTAGCCATGTCTGAGTAGATTCATTTGTTAGATTTAGGGTTTAAATAGGATATGAGGGATTAGCCCCAACCTATAATTGCTATAGTTGTGATATTTATTGTTAGGATTGTTCACTAATGCTTTTTCTAGCTTAGCTACCTAGATCATGAACTTAAATTGCATTGTTTATTACATGCAATACCTGACAACATCCTAAACATGCTATGACCCTCTTGAGATATGCGAAAGCTGATCTAAGATCAACGTAGAGTAATCGATCGATAAAGCTTAGAGCCGTAAAGCTTGCTTAGAGCCGTATCGATCGATACTCCTATAGAGTAATCGATCAACGTAGCTAGAGGTGTATCGGTCGATATTCCTATCGAACCATCGATCGATACCATCGGCAGAGTAGCCGACCGCAACACCATTTAGCATCTAAGTAATAGATGGTCTAAATAATGCGAGAGCTGATGGATTCACTTAATAAGTGTTGACCTCTGACATATCATGCAAGCAACTTGTTAGCCTTTATAGTATTTATAATCCAGAATTCCTGAATACTTACCCTGAATCTAACTACTTTTCTTTACTATTTCAAAACCAAATCCTTTCAACTGAGTAATCTTATCCTTACTCAGCAAACCTGCACTTTACTTTAAACTGTTTTCAACCTAGCATAGTCATTAAGATTGCATCTTATTTGTACATTAGCTCTCTGTGGATTCGATCCCTAAGTACTACAACTGAACCTCTTATTTGAGAGAGTAAAGTCACTCCTTAGGGTAATTTGAGTGATATCAAATTTGGCGTTGTTGCCGGGGAGCTTTGATACAATAGGATCTAATCTGATTAGGTCTAGGTTATTTCTATTTTTATTTTAATTTGTTTTCTGACACAAAATTTGTTTCTTGTCTTTTCAGGTACATCCCCAGCAGCACCAGAAGCAACAAGGAATCCCGACGTTTGTTCTCAGAATACCCTGCTAGCTTGGAACGTTTTATCCGCAAGGAAATCCGTTCCGCATCGATCGACACCATCAACTTCCTGTCAACCGATACCAACGCACCCCTGCCGACCGAGACACTGTCTTCGTCGACCGACACTCGCACCTTCACGTCGACCGACACTACTTCACCGTCGACCGACATCTTTCATCCACATCGATCGATACCCTTAACCGTATATCGATCGATACTACTACGCGAGTCATGGTTGCGCCTATTATTCTCACACGAGTTGAGAATGGAGACTTGCGTGACCAAGAAGGTCACCTTCGTAATGAAGCAGGTCAGAAACTCAATGCTCAGAATGAAGTAATCCCTGAGCCAGAAACTGCACCTATAGGAGCTGTTCAACCTGTAGAAGAGGCTGCTCGAACACTAGCTGACTACAACCGTCCAGATCAGTTCTACACCAACAGATCAGCCATTCGTCCCCCTGCTATTCAGAGAGGCGATTTCGAGCTCAAGCCGCAGTACTACACCCTTGTGGAACAGATACCTTACTATGGGCCGTCCAGTGAGCATCCCATGGACCATCTGGAGAGGTTCGAGGATCTCATATCTGCTATCAAAGCCAATGGAGTCCTTGTGGACTACCTTCTCTGTAAGCTCTTCAAACACTCTTTATCTGGAGGAGCTTTACAGTGGATTAAGCAGCTACCACCAGGATCTCTTACATCCTGGAGCGACATCAAAAACACATTTTTGCGTAACTTCTTTGATGATGCATGCGCTGAAGACTTAAGGAGGAAAACTGCCACATTCAATTAGGAGCCTGGAGAGTCATTCAAGGATACATGGACCAGATTCAAGTCTTACCAGCAAGACTGCCCACACCATGGATTCAACAAAGTGCATCTGCTCTACACTTTCTTCAGAGGCATCGCACTGAAATATCAGATGGCTCTAGACACTGCGAGTGAAGGCAACTTCACCACAAGGAATCCTGAAGATGCTGTGAAGCTAATAGACAACCTAGCATCCAGCAACAGCACAAAGAACACTGTAAGAGCAAGATCTGCAGCGTTCCTTGGAAAGGAACAGATAAATGAGGTACAAGCTACACTTGACAATGTTCAGAAACTGCTAAACAAGCAAATCTGCTCAGTAGAGGATGCAGAAGCTGATGAAGAAGATGACTACATAGAAGCAGAAGTCAACTGGATCAGTTGAACCGGATTTCAGAGGTCTCGAAACCAAGGAAACAGAAACTTCGCCGGACAGAGAGGAAACTTCAACAGAAGCAACCCCAACAACAACAGGAGTTATGGAAACTCATCTTACATGAAGCCACCCACACCAACCCCAGAAGGAAAGCTAGAAGACATGCTCAGCAAAGTTCTTGAAAGCCAGCAGCAGTTAGAGGTGAACTTCAATGGAAAGATCGACGCTGTCTACACCACTTTGAACACAAAGCTTGTTGCAGACAGGAGAAGCTGTTAAGAAGCAGGAAGCTTTAGAAAAAGGGACTGGAGAAGAAACAACAGGCCACAACGTCAGTGCTATCATAGAGGATGATTTTTGGAGAGTGGTAAAGCAAGAGAAGCTGCAAGAGGGAGTCTTCCAAATCGAGAGCATTGGCGGCAAACACTGGAATCGATCGATGTCAGGATCACCACATCGATCGATGTACGCCAACACCAATCGAACGGTGGAACAAGACGAGCATCGACCGATGGATCTTGAAAGATCTACCAACGAGTGCAACACCGTGAAGATACTTATTCACGAGGAGTTCGCAGCAAAGCACCCACATCTGCCCAGCCCTTACCACATCGACCGACAGGACAGACGTCCCATCGATCGACCGAATGATAAAGAAATCGATCGACACACTCCAGACGCTGTCGATCGATATTCAGTTATCACACGCCGAGTGCAACTTGATGTCTTGCATATTTTCATATATTCAGCCATCTTTTTATTGCATTCTTTGAGTTGTAGGCTAAGGTTTAGGCATATCTAGGATCATTTTGCATTCATTTGTCCTTATCAGGTGTTGGAGTATGCTTTGTTGAGATTTGAGGTGTTTGGGAACCTTATGACCCAAAAAGAAGTGAAGAATCAAGATTGGCCATAAGAAGAGAAGTGAAATCAAGAGGAGAGAGTTGGACCGGGTAGCCTAGACCTGCTATACACACCCGGACAGATCAGGTGGGATCAGCTCGTCCGGATGACCGGGATGATGCGTCCGGACTCGAGTAACCGGACGGGAGAAGAGACGGACAGCCGGGTGTACACGTCCGGATAGGAACACCCGGTCAGGAGGAACCCGGAGCAGACCATGTCCGGGATGGCCAGTCAGGGTAGAAGCACCTGGACGATGAGAAGCAGCTGGACGGCCGGGAAGACGCGTCCGGGTAGGAGCACCCGGACGGGAGATCAAGGCGTGTCCAGACTGATGGACGGTCGGGGAGACGCGTACGGGTAGGAGCACCCGGACGGGAGAGCAAGATGCATCCAGACCGAGGGACGACCGGGGTAGCCTGTCCGGCTAGGAGTACCCGGTCGTGAAGAAGGTGCTGAGGACCGGGGTGAGACGGACGGCCTGGAACCCGGACGGAGCAAGGAACGCAGCCAGCTGGACGGCCGGGTAACCTTGACCGGTTGGATGGTTTTGATTCACCCCTGACCGAGTTTTATACTTCATTCCTATTGGTTTAGACCCATTTAGCTTAAGGTCTTTTTAGTAAGCTGGTTTTATGTTTCTAGGGCTTTTAAGCCTAACTATAAGTACCCTTGTTATCCTTAATTTGGGACTTATGTTATTTTCTATCTAAGAACACATAAACCTTTTGAAAAAAGCTTCATCTTTGATTCATAATCTCATCTTATCTTTGTGTTCTTGATTGCTTGATTTCATCTCCCTTCTTTCTCTATATGTTTAAGCTTGAATCTCTCATGGGTTTAAGAGTAAGCATGTGGATTAGTGAGTAGATCCATTTAAGATCCATGGGTTAGGGTGATTGAGAGTGATTAAGTTTAGATCCAAGGTGCTTAGTGTTAGATCTATCCTTTCCTTGCATTGATTTGGTGTTCTTAAAGCTATATTTGAGTTGGCCTCTCAAACATAGAGTCATAGGCATTTCATGCCCGAAAGGTGTTCTATGAAATGCCTGAACCAACTCATCTATGCTTTTAGCTTGCTTTGCTTAAGAGATTAGTTGTCAAAGAAGCTAAGATTGCTATTAGGCTCATTCTTTATGCTTGCTTTGATCATTACAGCCAAAGAGATTTGGTGTGCTTGGGTGATCATTGCAAAAGAGCATCCATCTAGAGATAGAGCTTGGTTAGTTTTGTTGTCTAGGCATAAGGAATTAGATTGATTGAAAAGTTAGCATCTTGGATTGAATCTTAATCATTTGATATCAAGTCCTTACACCCATGGGTCTCATTCTCCTCATAAGAAAGAAAGTTTTACTTTTTGTTGCATTTTGCTTATTGCCTTAGTTTAATAATCATCCTCCTTAATGATTGCATTTAGATTAAGTATAGACTTGCATTCCCTCTGTTTCATGGTCACTTAGAACTGGTTCGACATTCTTATATACTACATCATTTGATTAGGACCTTAGAAAAGTCCTTTCATCAAATTGGCGTCGTTGCCAAATTCTAAGTTGATTGTGACATTGGGATTTAGTCACTTGCTTGAGACTAAATCATTTTTCTTTTCTTGTGATATTGATTGTCCTTTTGCATCTTCCTTTGATTTTCAGGTGTATGAACACAAGAAGCAGGGGTGCAACTAACCTGGTTCCCACTGTTGAAGAGATAGCTACACTTGAGAGGGAAATAGCAAGAAGGAGAAGAGAAGAAGAGCAACAGGCTCACATTCATAGGTTGGGGTTTGAGATGGATGATCACCAGCATCAACCTCAAGATGGCAATGGTCAAGGAGCTGACAACCTTGGACCACAGCGCCAGCAACAACAACACCCACAGCGGCCAGCTAGAGCCATTGGTACCTATGACCGTCCTCACATTCATGGCAATAGGACGGGCATCCGTGCACCAGCTGTGGAAGCTAACAACTTTGAGATCAAGTCAGGATTGTTGAGTGTGATTGAGAACAACAAGTACCATGGCTTGGCTGTAGAAGACCCATTTGATCACTTGGACAAGTTTGATAGCTATTGTGGCTTGTCCAAGACCAATGGTGTGTCCGAAGATGCTTTCAAACTCAAGTTGTTTCCATTCTCTCTAGGAGACAAGGCAAGCCAATGGGAGAAATCTCTACCTAGTGACTCCATCACTACTTGGGATGATTGCAAGAAAGCCTTCTTGGAGAAGTTCTTCTCCACATCAAGGACAGCCAAGCTGAGGAATGAGATCTCTAGTTTCCAGCAGAAGAACTTGGAAAGCTTTAGTGAAGCATGGGAGAGGTTCAAGGGGTATCAAGCTAAGTACCCACACCATGGTTTCTCAAAGGAGAGTTTGCTGAGCACATTCTATAGAGGTTCCCTTCCTGAGTTTAGAGCAAGATTGGATACAGCAAGCAATGGTTTCTTCCTGGGCAGGTCTGAAGAAGATGCTGAGGAGCTAGTTGACAACATGGTGAAGAGTGACTCAGTTTATAGTGGAGAACATGACAGAGCTGATAGAACAACCAGAGCTGATGACAACCAGACCAAGAAGGAAACTAAATCCTTGCAAGAGAAGATAGACTTGCTGATTGCTAACCAAGCCAAAAAGGAGCAGATCAACTTTGTGGGTGGTCCAAGTCAGGACATTCCTCCTAAGGTTAATGAAGTTGAAGGGTTAGAAGGGCAAGAAGAGCTTTGCTTCATCAACAACAATGGTACTTGGTACAAGAAGGAGCCTAACTTTCAGTACAACAACTACCAGCAAAGATCTTATCCCAACAACCAGCAAGGAGTCTATCAACCCAAGCAAAACACTCAGCAAGGGAACTACCAGCCTAGGCAGAATCCTCCTCCTGGTTTTACAAATCATGGCAATCAGTCTACTCAAGCTCAAGGTAGCTCCTCCCAAGCTAAAGCTCCAGATTCATCTATGGAAGCTATGTTCAAACAATTATTGGAAGGTCAAGCTAGAGCAGCCAAGGACATTGGCCATGAGTTCAAGACTGTTCACTCCAAGATTGATAGCAGCTATACTGAGCTAAACAACAAGATTAGAGCTTTGGAGAATCAGTTTGCTTCTATGAACTCTCAGCCAAGTCGCCAACAAGGAACACTACCAGGAAAGGCTGAGCAAAACCCCAAGGAGCCAATGAAGGCAATCACTTTGAAGAGTGGTAGAGAGCTACCTCCAAGAACTCTCCCCAAGGATGGTGAGACACTAAGTGGGGGGGGGGGGGGTGGTCATCAACATTGATGATGATCTTGTAATTGTAGATGAGAAGGTTGATGAGGAGATTATAGAAAAGATAGTTGAAGCTAAGGGTAAAGGAAAGGTTGGAGAAGAGAAGAAAGCACTAAAGCATGGTGAAGTTTCCACTCCAACAAAAGAGTCTTCTTTTGTTCCTCCTCCCATGAACCTAAGCTGCCATTTCCTGGAAGATTCAAGAAGCAACTCTTAGAGAAGTACAAAGCACTCTTTGAGAAGCAAATGAGTGAAGTTCAAGTCACAATGCCCATCATTGATGCCTTCATGCTTGTCCCTCAATACAGCAAGTTCTTGAAGGATGCTGTGGCTGCCAAGAAGAAGGAAATGGAAGGCATGATGGTTCTTACTCATGAGTGCAGTGCCATTATCCAGAGATTGACAATCCCTAAGAAGCTAGAGGATCCAGGCTGCTTTACCCTACCTTGTGCCATTGGTCCTTTGATGTTTGAGAGATGTCTATTTGATTTGGGAGCTAGTGTCAGTCTCATGCCTCTATCTTTTGCCAAGAAGCTTGGGTTCAGTCAATACAAGAAGTGCAAACTCTCTTTGGTGATTGCTGATCGCTCAGTCAAATTCCCCATTAGTATCCTTGAAGACCTCCCTGTGATGGTGGAAAATTGTGAAATTCCTACTGATTTTGTTTTTCTTGAGATGGATGAAGAAGCTAGAGACCCCTTGATCCTTGGAAGACCATTCTTAGCCACAGCAGGAGCCCTTATCAATGTGAAGGAAGGCAAGATTGATCTTCATTTGGGGAAAGAGCACACTCTCCATTTTGATATCAATGAGGTAATGAAGAGGTCAACTGTGCAAGGCCAAGTGTTTTACATAGAGGAGATGGAAGCTCTTGCTGATGAGCTCCTTGAGGAATTGGCACTTGGAGAGTTGGAAATAGGGGACCCTTTGCAGCATGCTTTGACAGTGGATAAAGAGGTCCAAGTGGTTGAGGACCAAGAGAGTGATGCTATTGTGGCCATGCTGGATTCTCACAAGAAGATTGAGGATAAAGGCCAGTATGAGGAGCTCAAACATGAGGTCCACCAAGCTGTTTCAGCCACTCAACAAGAGGACACCCAACAAGATGATTGGAGTGAGCTCAAAGCACCAAAAGTGGAGCTAAAACCTCTTCCCCATGGTGTAAGGTACGCATTTCTAGGCCCTAATGAGTCATATCCTGTCATTGTGAGTAGTGAACTTACTGAACTTGAACTTTCTCAACTTTTAAATACACTTAAAAAGTTTAGAAAGGCAATTGGGTACTCACTAGATGATATTAAGGGGATATCACTTTCTTTGTGCATGCATAGGATACATCTAGAGGATGAGTCAATGACTTCTATAGAGCATCAAAGAAGGTTGAATCCTAACCTGAAGGATGTTGTAAAGAAGGAGATTCTTAAGCTCTTAGATGCTGGTGTTATCTACCTTATTTCAGATTTTAAATGGGTATCTCCTGTGCATATAGTCCCAAAGAAAGGTGGTATCACTGTGGTTAAAAATGACAAGGATGAATTGATACCAACTAGAACCATAACTGGCCATAGGATGTGTATTGATTATAGAAAGCTCAACTCTTCATCTAGAAAGGATCATTTTCCATTGCCATTCATTGATCAAATGCTTGAGAGGCTTGCAAACCATCCTTTCTATTGTTTTCTTGATGGGTATTCAAGGTTCTTCCAAATCCCCATACATCCCAATGATCAAGAGAAGACAACATTCACATGCCCCTATGGCACCTTTGGCTATCGAAGGATGCCATTTGGGTTATGTAATGCTCCAGCAACCTTTCAAAGGTGCATGATGTCTATCTTCTCGGATCTCATTGAGGATATAGTGGAGGTATTCATGGATGATTTCTCTGTCTACGGATCATCGTTTTCTGCTTGTTTGTCCAACTTGTGCAGGGTCCTACAGAGATGTGAAGACACCAACCTAGTGCTGAATTGGGAGAAATGTCATTTCATGGTCAAAGAGGGGATTGTGCTTGGACACAAGATTTCTGAAAAGGGCATTGAAGTGGACAAGGCTAAGATTGAGGTGATGGTCAGCTTGCCACCACCAAAGACAGTAAAAGACATCAGGAGTTTCCTTGGCCATGCTGGGTTCTATAGAAGATTCATCAAAGACTTCTCAAAGGTTGCTAGACCCATGACCAAGTTGCTGTGCAAGGAAGCAGCTTTCAGCTTTGATGAAGATTGTCTTGAAGCCTTCAAGAAGATAAAGGGTGAACTGGTTAGTGCCCCCATTGTCCAGCCACCTGATTGGGACCTCCCTTTTGAGATAATGTGTGATGCTAGTGACTTTGCTGTTGGGGCTGTCCTGGGGCAGAAGAAGGATGGCAAGACTCATGTGATTTATTATGCTAGCCAAACCCTGAATGATGCACAGATGAGGTATGCCACAACAGAGAAAGAGATGCTGGCCAATGTCTTCGCCTTTGAAAAATTCAGAAGCTACCTGGTGGGTTGGGGAGGTCATTGTGTATACTGACCATGCAGCTTTGAGACACCTCATAGCAAATAAGGATGCCAAGCCAAGACTACTAAGGTGGATCCTTTTGCTTCAAGAGTTTGACTTGGAGATTAGAGACAAGCCAGGAATTGAGAATGGAGTTGCTGATCACTTGTCCAGGTTGAGGATTGAAGGTGGAATCCCTATTGATGAGGGACTTAGACAAGACCATGTCATGGCCATCATGTCAGTGGTGGCAGTCATTGAGACTGGAAAAAAGATTGAAGAGATTAAGGCAGCTGAAGAGAAGGGACCTTGGTATGCTGATTTGGTTAACTACTTAGCCACTGGAAAGGAACCATTGGGGCTTGCAGGGTATGAGAAGAAGAAGTTCTACAAAGACTTGAAGAGATACTATTGGGATGAACCATACCTCTACACCCTATGCAAAGATCAGATCTATAGAAGAGTGGTGGCTGAAGAAGAAGTTGAAGGAATCCTCTCACATTGCCATGGATCTTCCTATGGAGGCCATTTTGCTACATTCAAGACTGTCTCAAAGGTGCTACAAGCTGGATTCTGGTGGCCACACATGTTCAGGGACTCACAAGACTTCATTTCAAGATGTGACTCTTGCCAAAGGAGGGGGAACATTACTAAGAGGAATGAGATGCCTCAAAACCCAATCTTTGAAGTGGAAGTGTTTGATGTTTGGGGGATTGACTTCATGGGACCTTTCCCTTCTTCTTATGGCAACAGAGACATCTTGGTGGCTGTGGACTATGTATCAAAGTGGGTGGAAGCAATAGCAAGTCCTACAAATGATTCAAGAGTGGTGGTCAAAATGTTCAAGAGCAATATCTTCCCAAGGTTTGGAGTGCCAAGAGTGGTCATAAGTGATGGAGGTTCACATTTCATCAACAAGGTATTTGAGGGTCTTCTCAAGAAGAATGGAGTGAAACACAAGGTTGCAACACCCTATCACCCTCAAACAAGTGGCCAAGTGGAGGTCTCCAACAAGCAAATCAAGGGAATCTTGGAGAAGGTTGTAGGAACCAAGAGGAAGCATTGGTCAGCCAAGCTTGATGATGCTCTTTGGACATATAGAACAGCATTCAAGACTCCTCTAGGCACTACTCCTTTCAATCTTGTCTATGGGAAGTCTTGCCATCTGCCAGTTGAGCTTTAATACAAGGCATTGTGGGCTGTGAAGCTTCTAAACTTTGACATCAAGTGTGCAAAGGAGAAGAGACTTCTTCAACTCAATGAACTGGATGAGATAAGGATGGATGCCTTTGAGAACTCAAGGATCTACAAGGAAAAGACTAAGGCCTTCCATGACAGGCACATCCTCAAGAGAGAGTTCAAGGCAGGAGATCAAGTGCTTCTTTACAACTCTAGACTGAAGTTATTTCCAGGAAAGCTTAAGTCAAGATGGTCTGGTCCATTTGTGATCGAAGAAGTGAGGCCTTATCGAGCCATTGTGTTATGGGATAAGCAGGGTAATGACTTCACAGTTAATGGCCAGAGACTCAAGGAATACATGGCCACAATACCAAAGGAGGATGGGACAGCAACCCCACTCTCTGATGCTCCCCTTGCCTAACCTCAAAGGAGGCAAAGTCAAGCTAGTGACTTTAAACAAGCTCACTTGAGAGGAAGTCCCATGGTTATCCTTGTAAATATGCATTAGGATTTGTTGTTTTTCAAATAAGCCACTTGGAGAATGGTGAAAGCTTGGGAATGAGTGGGACAAGGCTTTGAGATGGAAGAAGTTAAAAAAAAAAAAAGGGTTTGGAGGTTTGGACCGGGTAGGGTGGACCGGGGTCGCCTACCCGGACGTGCAGCATGCTGAATGATCAGACCGGGGTGCGGTGTCTGGGTGGAAGCACCCGGTCGTGAAGTAGACGGACGAACGGACGAAAGGATCGGACCGGGGACTTCCGTCCGGGGTGAGCTACCCAGTCGTGAAAGTGAAGGAACGGACCGGGTACATCCGTCCGGGGTGAGCTACCCGGTCATGAGAGTGCAGGAACGGACCGGGGACGTCCGTGCGGGGTGAGCTACCCGGTCGGGATTCACTTCCCAGCACGACCCGCGCCTCGACCCATGGAGCCCCCCGACCCGCGCATGACCCGGCCGCGACCCAAGATAAGTTTTTCTATCCCTAAACCGACCCAAACCCACCTAAACCGACCCAAAACCCATCCACCCGACCCAGAAACCTTTTAAAGCCCTAAGCCACCCTCTCTCTCCTCATTTCATCTTCTTCCTCACATCATAATCCTCTCTAGCCTCCAAGAACATAAATCCCCATAACCTTGTCAAATCTCAACCAAATCACAAATTTCTTTTTCCCACATCCAAGCCTTCCTCCCCTAGATCTAATTCCTTGAATCTTTTCATCTTTATCCTTCATCCAAAGCAAGGTATGGTATCTCTAAGTTCAAATTCGTAACCCTCATGAACCCTAAAATTTGAACTTGAAATTTGAGCCTTTTCTTGCTAGATTCTTGTAAATTAGACTAGGGAAAGCTTATATATCATGATGGGTAGTTGATTTCATGGTGGAACTGAGATTAATTTGAACTTTGAAAAATTAGGGTTTATGAGATTTGGGGATTTTTTCATAAAGTGCTTGTTTTAGGTTGTTCTTGGTTAGATTGGATGTTAGGTTGATGGAGAACTTCAATTTAGACCATTTCAAGCTTGATTGTGCTTAATTGAGTGGTTTTGATTCTTAGAGATTCTTGTTGCTCATAAAAAAAAAAAATAAATTTTGAAAAATTTATTAGCATGAAAACTTTAGGATGTTCAAAAGCCCTTTTTGCTTAAAAGTTTGTTTCTTGTGAGTAATTGATCATTGGAATTGTAATTCTTATGCTTTTGATCATATTCCTCATACTGAAAGCTTTTTTCCTTCTCAAGCTTACTCTTTTCCAAGATCTGAAAGAGTGAAGCTGATCTTGAGGTTGAGAAGCCAGAGCGTGCAGCAAGACACACTGCTCAGTTTGGGAAATCTTTGGGTTCACAGCCTGGTACAGAAGAGGAGCGCCGCCAGAAAGCCTTGGCACTGCTAAGGAAGAAAGCACAAGCCAAGAAAGATGGGAAGAGAGTTGTTTCTGATAAGAATGTGGCTGTTGGTGCTCACAAGCAAGCCAAGAGGGATGGAAAGAGGTTAGCTATTGGAGACAGTGTGGCTGATGGTACTCACATGCAGGCTCCTCCCAAGAGAGCTAAGGCACAAAGAAACTGTGGGAACCGAAATTCGCACCGTCAATTTTAATGAATAAGATTGCGGAGGAAAGCCAAGTAAACCCGACTTTCCTTGAAGGTCCGGATTCTCTGCGTTGCCACACGAAATCGATAAAGTTCAATAGATAAAAATAAGAGTTTGAAATATTTGCCCGGAGGCGTTTTATTAGATAAGAGAAACGAGTACAAGGATTCTCCGAAAGACAAAGAGAGTTGCGATTTAAAGAAAAAGATAGAGTTGCAGGCAGCTAAACGTCCTAAGCCTTGCTCCGCTAGTCTAACCACCTAAACCCTAGTTTTTCTAAGCTAGCAGGATGCTCTAAGTCTAATTCTCGGATTTTCGGGATGCTCTTCTCTTCTGCTCTTGTTCTCCTTATATACCCATCTCTAGGTCGGTTTGCCTTGGGGTGATGGGCCTCGCCTTTGGGCCCAAGCTTATCTCTTCCGGAAATGTTCCATTTTCGTAGGTCTTTGTAATTATCTCCGAGTTTTCCGCTATCTTTTGATGACTTGATGTTTATCCGATGTCTCGTAGAATCGGGTAAACCGCTATAGCCTGATTAGACCAAACTCACGAGGGCTGATCCAAACAAGCTAAGGCAGGAATGAACCGAGTACGATAGGACCGAGACCGGGACGAGGGCCGCGGACTGACGCCAGACCGACCCGCGCGAGGGATGCCGCCGGCGCTAGGCCGGGGTGCCGCCGGCGCCAGGCCGGCCTGCGCGACGGGTGCCGCCGGCGCCAGGCCAGGCCGCGTCCCGCGTGCCGCCGGCGCCAGGCCGGCCCGCGTGACGGGTGCCGCCGGCGCCAGGCCGGGTGCCGCCGGCGCCAGGCCAGCCCGCGTCCCGCGTGCCGCCGGCGCCAGGACGGGGTGCCGCCGGCGCCAGGCCGGCCCGCGTGACGGGTGCCGCCGGCGCCAGGCCGGGTGCCGCCGGCGCCAGGCCAGCCCGCGTCCCGCGTGCCGCCGGCGCCAGGCCGTCTCGCCGTCCGTGGGTTTTTTCGTTGTTCGATCTTTCCCTCGTCAGTCGTTTGCGGGAAATCTTTTGAGTTTCGGAAAGGTCTTTAGCCGTAGATTTCGAGATAACCGTTTTTGACCCCAACAGTTAGCCCCCCAGCCCGTAAGGTCGGAGACGATTTTGCGGGCGAATGATATGAATATATTTTTTTTTGAAAATCGAAATCTTGGCTAAGGATTTTTTCCGCAGAGAATCTGTGTCTTCTCCTTTTTTTTTTTTTTTTTTTCTTATAAGTAGCCAACCCTCCCTTCTCATTCTTCACATCTTTCCAAATTCTCTCTTCTTCTCTCTCAAGAAAGAAAATGTCTCCATCCCAAGTTGAAAAGAGTGGTTCTGATGTTGAGATGGGCGAGGCCGGCCAAGCTCCGTCGGTTCCGGCCAGTCAAGCTCCCGCCGTTCAGGCCGTTCAAGAGGCTATTCCGTCCCTGACTGATGGGTTTGATTCTTTCAAGGCTAAGCTATCCCGGCGTAGTGCTGCGAAAGGCTCGAAGCGGGCGAGGACTGAGACGCCCGATGTTTCTTCCGCGGCTCCAACTCCTTTGCCTGCTCCTTTGGTTCCAAGTCCTGAAGTCCCATCCGATGCCCTCCTGTCCACAGAAGGGGTTATTGTTGCCGAACAGACTCTCGATGTTCAGATCCATCCATCGGGTTCTTCGACTGCCCCGATCGTGATCTCCGGAAGAGATGATGCGATAGAATCTGCACCTCTTCCCCCGGCGAAGAGGGAACTTGTCTTGGGACTGCCAGCGGCTGGTGCCGCACCACTGCCCAAGGGAAGGGCAAGAGCTGGCCCAGCGTCCGGAGCGAAAAAGAAGCGGGGTGCGAAGAGCGAGGAAAGCGACCTCTCAGAGCCATTGGCGCGTCATCGTTCCAAGGTTCGATTTTGTCCGTAACTCTTGCACGGGTTTTTTTTTTTTTTAGTTTGATGCGATGATACTTACTCTTTCCTTTTTGCGGACAGTTTGTGTCTCTGATCGACGGAATGCTTGGCGAGTGCGGGTCGGAAGTCATTCGTCTATCGAAGGAACTGGAGTCGTCGCAGGAGGCGTTGAAGCGTACTAAGGCCGCATTGCAGACTGTCGAGGATACCCATGCCGCCCAGACGTCCCAGCTTGAGGTTCGTATCAGCGATCTTGAGCGCGACCTTGGGAAGACCGCTAGCTCGTTACTCAAGGTGAAGAAAGAGAAAAGGAGTAAATCCTCGGAAGTCCGCCGTCTTCAGGAGAAGGTTCAGGCTCACGAGGAGATGAACGCCCGTAGAACCTCGGAGGTTGCTGATGCCAGTGACGACTTCTATGGTCGTCTGACGAGGATGGCCATCCTGTTTGAGTCCTTGATAGCTGTCCGTAAGAGGGACTTGGCTTTAGCGGGGATCGAGGGGAGTCTGAACGAGCTCGAGTTGCTTCGAGGTAACGAGGCCCTGTCTTTGGACTTGGAGGAAGCCAGATTATCGTCCTGTAAAGGAGAGTGGGCGGCCACCGAGGGAGATTTCGAGTCGATCCTCGCCGGTCTGCAAGCCGAATGCACCCTAGCTCCGACCTCCGAAAATTCGGAAGATCGGGAGCGCGTGGGAGAAGATTGCGAGGGTGGCGCGGACGAGGCGGGTAGTGGCGATGCGACTGAGGGAGGCGACGGCGAGGCTGTCCCTGTCGCAAGTGAGGATGAAGATGACGCTCCTGGGAGCGTCTAGGTCTATCAATCCCTTCTGGGATTTCGTTTTTTATGTGTTTCGGCCGTTTAAGAGGCCATGATGTATTTACCGGGACTGGCCGTTGGTGGCTTCGAATCCCTGCCCCTTTTATGGGGTTTTGTTTGAATTTCCGCAGTCTCAATCTATGAAACGTTTTTAATTATTTATGAACTTCAGTTTTTTCTTTGAAGTATGAGAAGGAGGGTGTGAGTTGTCGTCTCATTCCTAGTTCCCCGATGATCACCGTACCTATTGTCTGCATAAAGCGAGATTTTCCGCGGTTTACCGATTTATGCGAAAAACTCGTGAAACGAATAGGCTTAAGTGAAGAGACAAATTTTTGGATCTCGTATACCATACTATGTCTGTGAGATGTCAAGATCCAGCGTGGCTGGGTTTAGGGCAAGACCTAGGTTTACTCTCGGACTGAGGCTTTGCGATGACAAATCGGCTTTCGTTTTGCCTGTTTGCGATTTTAACCTGACTCGTACCGTTTAAAATCCGCGAATTGTTGTCGGCTTATATGATTTGTTTTGGCGTGAGTCGAGCTACTTCCTTTACGAAGAGCTAGACCAAAATTTTGGATTTCTTGTATAGCGCGCTATGTTTATCCTTGTCGGATGTAAGAGAGCCTACCCCTCGAAGGGCGGCTATTTGTCTGTTTAGGACGTTAGAGTTCGTTTGTTGTGATCAGCAACAACGAAATGATACCGTTTTGAGGTGCGTTTGTATGTTTTTAGAGACGAAGATTTCGTCTGCAATGTTTTGCGGAAAAGAATGTCCTTCAAGCGTTAGCGACGTCTCGCAACGCTGAAGGTCGATTTTTCCTTATGCCGCATCTCGCGTTGAAACGTTTGCGGGCTTTGGGGATGTCTTTTGCGAATGCTCGCAGCCAGAAAACTGTCGTTTCCGTTTTGGACGCGGGACCAAGGGGTCGCGTAAGTTTGACCCAGGGAGAAGCGTCCACATTCACAATGCCTCGTGAACGTGTTTGGCCATCTGGGATTTGTGCTTGGATGTGATAATCGCTTAGCGGGCACTAGATCCGCTGTTTGTGGCCGTCTCGGCTGATTTTGAAAAAGTCGTGAAAAAGTTTCGAAAATTTTAGAGTCTTCGAAATTTGTGGGAGTATACGAGTATACGTACCCACTCCCCCCCTTTTTTAAATTGGGGGGATGGCTGAATCCGCCGATTGGCGAGTTGCCTACGTACCCTTGTCTAGGGATCAAGCCATCTCGTAGTTCTTTTGTACCACGCTTTATCGTTTAGTGGTAGTATTTTTTGAGGTGCATCGCATTCCAAGTTCTCGGGATTTTGACGTCTTGCATGTTTGCGATTTGGTATGAGCCTGGTCGGACTACTTTTATGACTTTGTACGGTCCTTCCCAGTTTCTCCCAGTTTTCCTGCGTTTCGTTCGGCAGTGTTTTGGAAGACTTTTCGTAAGACTAAATCGCCTTCTTTGAACCTGCGATGGCGCACGTTTGAGTTGTAGTATCTTGCGGCAGCGTGCTGGTAATTCTGGATTCGAGTGAGTGCCTGGTCGCGGCGCTCATTGATGAGGTCGAGGTTGTCCAGCATCATAGCGTCGTTTAAATCCTCTCTTTCGGGGAGGAATCTTCTCCGTACTCCAGGGAATTCTACTTCCGCGGGGATCATACATTCCGTTCCGTAAACGAGGGCGAATGGAGTTTCACCCGTAGCCCGTCTTGGGGTTGTACGATGCGACCAAAGAACTCCTTCGAGCTCCTCTGCCCATCGCCCCTTCTTGGCGTCTAGGCGTTTCTTGAGTCCGTCAAGGACGGTTTTGTTGATGGTTTCTGCCTGTCCATTGCATTGCGGATATCTGGGAGTTGACTTTGTAAGTCGTATTTTCCATTTTTCGCAGAATGCTTCGAATCGAGTAGAGATAAATTGAGATCCATTATCTGTTACGATTTCGTACGGGACCCCATGTCTAGTTATGATATGTTTCCAGACGAAGTTCTCGACTTGTGTGTCCTTGATACTTGCGTAGGATTCGCTTCTACCCATTTGGAAAAGAAATCCGTAAGGACTAGGAGGAAGCGTTTTTGTTTTGATGGGTGCATAGGTCCGACGATGTCCATGGACCATCGCATGAAAGGATAGGGGGACGAGATCGAGGAGAGGATCTCCGCGGGTTGATGGATTGTTGGAGCATGCCTTTGGCATTTTTCGCACTTCCGGGCGAACTTCTCGCAGTCTTTTACCATGGTTGGCCAGTAATAACCGTGGCGTTTGATTTTAACCGCGAGAGATCTTCCGCCAGAATGATTTCCGCATGATCCTGAATGGACCTCCTTCATGATTCTCCTTGCTCTTTCCCCTTCTGCGCATGCCATGAGAGGACCAGAGAAACACCACTTGTAAATTTCTCCCTCTATCGTGACATACCGTGCCGCTTGGGTTTTTACTTTACGGGCCGCCCATTTTTCGGCGGGTAAGGTTCCATTCACGATATAGGCTCGGATTGGTTCTAACCAAGGGCTGTCGCAGCCATACTCGGTCGGGTTCACATCCGCTTCCGGCTGATCCTCGACTTCTTCCGCATCTTCAATCTCGTCCTGGATTAGATTGATGACCACTGGTGGTCCGATGCTCGGATGCTCGATGAACTCGACCGGGATTACTCTTTGGAGCCCTGGATCTGAGCTTGAGGCGAGGGCAGCCAAGGCGTCAGCCTGGGCGTTTTCCGAGCGAGGAATTCTGGTCAGGGCGAACTGGTCGAAATTTCGAGCCAGCTCTTGGACGAGTTTTAGATATGCGTCCATCCTTTCGTCTCTCGCCTCATATTCTCCGCTGTATTGATTGGCGACTAACTGAGAATCGCAGTAAGCGTGAATATTACGGATTTTTAACCCATGGGCCAGCCGCAATCCTGCGACGAGTGCTTCGTATTCTGCCTCATTGTTTGAAGCGTGAAAAGCCAATCGGAAAGACTGTTCTAGGATTTCGCCGTTTGGAGAGGTGAGCCGTATTCCGATTCCGGATCCTTGTTTGGATGAAGATCCGTCGACGTGGAGGACCCAAGTTGAGTTTGGTTCCTCGATAGTCATGTCTCTAGTGGGTAATTCTACCAGGAAATCCGCCAGTACTTGGGACTTTGCACACGTCCTTGGGCGGTATTCGACGTCGTACTCACTCAGTTCGATTGCCCATTTTGCGAGCCTCCCGGATTGACTTGGACTATGCAGGATTATTCGTAGCGGGAACGTGGTGAGAACCACTATAGCGTGAGACTGGAAATATGGTCTTAGTTTTCTTGCCGAGGTTATGACAGCGAATGCTAATTTTTCCATTAGAGGGTATCGAGTTTCCGCATCCAGTAATGTCTTGCTTACGTAAAAGATTGGTTTTTGTTCGCCGCGTTCTTCTCGTATCAAGACGCCACTGACCGCCGTTGCGGAAACTGCGATATAGAGAAAAAGAGGTTCGCCTTCCACCGGTTTTGCGAGGACTGGTGGAGTGGCTAGGTAATGTTTCAATTGCTGGAAAGCTTTTTCACATTGCTCGGACCATTCGAACTTCTTGTTTCCCTTCAATGTCTCGTAAAATGGTAGGCACTTATCCGTGGACCGTGAGATGAAACGGTTCAACGCCGCGACTCTTCCGGTTAGCCTCTGGACTTCTCGCTTGGTTCTCGGGGAGACCATTTCTATCAGTGCGTCGATTTGTTTTGGGTTGGCCTCGATTCCACGATACGTTACGAGGTATCCGAGGAATTCTCCTGATGCCACTTGCGAATCTACATTTTGCCGGGTTGAGTTTCATGTTATGCTGGTTGAGTCGTGCAAAACATTCCTCTAGGTGGGCTATGTGATCGTGTTCGTCAAGAGATTTTACGAGCATATCATCGATGTATACTTCCATAGTTTTGCCGAGCTGTTCGGCAAACATTTTGTTGACGAGTCGCTGATATGTTGCACCTGCGTTTTTAAGACCGAAAGGCATTACCTTATAGCAATACGTTCCGCGGTCTGTGATGAATGCAGTTTTTTCGCGGTCGTCGGGATTCATCATGATCTGATTGTAACCGGAAAAAGCGTCCATGAATGACAGAAGCTTGTTTCCCGCAGTTGCTTCGACCAGTCGGTCAATGTGTGGGAGCGGGAAGCAATCCTTTGGACAGGCTTTATTCAGATCCGTGAAATCGACACAGACCCGCCATTTGCCGTTTTTCTTTTTTACCACGACGGGGTTGGCGAGCCAGTCCGGATACCTGACTTCTGTTATCGACCCTACTTTGAGGAGTCTTTCGACTTCCTCATTGACTGCGGTGGCACGCTCAGGTCCCAACTTTCGTCTTTTTTGTTTTACGGGTTTGTGAGTTGGGTCGATGTTAAGTTCGTGACATGTTACGCTAATGTCGATTCCCGGCATATCCTCCGCAGCCCACGCGAACGTACTGAGGTTCTTTTTGAGGCATGCGATGAGCTCTGCTTTCATCGGTTCGCGGAGGTTAGCTCCGATCTCGACACACCGTTCCGGGGAAGAATCGTCGAGACAGATTGAAACCACCGGTTCGCAGGTTGGTTCACGCTTCCCTTCCAGGGCCTCGGCTCTTTGGGACTGCCAGAAGGTCTCCGGTGAATTGTTAACCGTTTGCTTTTTCCGAGAGGTTTCGATTTCAGAATTTTTCCGTTTTAGTTCGGTAGCGAGGTAGATCTGAGCTGCTCCGTGACTACCATGTATTGTCTCGACCCCGAAAGGCGTTGGGAACTTGAGGCATAGGTGGAATGTTGATGGGATCGCTCTCATGGAGTTTAGCCAGGGAGTTCCAACTATCGCATTGTAGGATGTTGGACCATCGATCACCAGGAATTCCGTGTTTTTGGCGACGCTCCCCGGCTCTGACTAGGAGGTTAGTTGAACCGAGGGTCATAATTTCTCCCGAGAGTCCGAGTACTGGGCTGGGGTCATCCGTAAGGACGCTTAGGTCGACGCCCATCCTCTCGAGGGTGCTTTTGTAGATAATATTGGCCGAGCATCCGGTGTCGACTAATACCCGTGCTACGTCAATGTCCTGGATCGTGAGTTCTATTACGAGGAGATCGTTGTGAGGTTTGACCGTACGGGCCGTTGCTCGATCCTCGAAAGATACGATGTTGCGGGCTGACGAAGAAGTCATACTGAACTTTGATCGATCGGTGGTTTTCGAGTTAGAGAATCCGTCCCCCCCTCCTTCTAGCGCCAAACTGTGGGAACCGAAATTCGCACCGTCAATTTTAATGAATAAGATTGCGGAGGAAAGCCAAGTAAACCCGACTTTCCTTGAAGGTCCGGATTCTCTGCGTTGCCACACGAAATCGATAAAGTTCAATAGATAAAAATAAGAGTTTGAAATATTTGCCCGGAGGCGTTTTATTAGATAAGAGAAACGAGTACAAGGATTCTCCGAAAGACAAAGAGAGTTGCGATTTAAAGAAAAAGATAGAGTTGCAGGCAGCTAAACGTCCTAAGCCTTGCTCCGCTAGTCTAACCACCTAAACCCTAGTTTTTTCTAAGCTAGCAGGATGCTCTAAGTCTAATTCTCCGGATTTTCGGGATGCTCTTCTCTTCTGCTCTTGTTCTCCTTATATACCCATCTCTAGGTCGGTTTGCCTTGGGGTGATGGGCCTCGCCTTTGGGCCCAAGCTTATCTCTTCCGGAAATGTTCCATTTTCGTAGGTCTTTGTAATTATCTCCGAGTTTTCCGCTATCTTTCGATGACTTGATGTTTATCCGATGTCTCGTAGAATCGGGTAAACCGCTATAGCCTGATTAGACCAAACTCACGAGGGCTGATCCAAACAAGCTAAGGCAGGAATGAACCGAGCACGATAGGACCGAGACCGGGACGAGGGCCGCGGACTGACGCCAGACCGACCCGCGCGAGGGATGCCGCCGGCGCTAGGCCGGGGTGCCGCCGGCGCCAGGCCGGCCTGCGCGACGGGTGCCGCCGGCCCAGGCCAGGCCGCGTCCGCGTGCCGCCGGCGCCAGGCCGCCCGCGTGACGGGTGCCGCCGGCGCCAGGCCGGGTGCCGCCGGCGCCAGGCCAGCCCGCGTCCCGCGTGCCGCCGGCGCCAGGACGGGGTGCCGCCGGCGCCAGGCCGGCCCGTGACGGGCCGCCGGCGCCAGGCCGGGTGCCGCCGTCGCCAGGCCAGCCCGCGTCCCGCGTGCCGCCCGCCAGGCCGGGGTGCCGCCGGCGCCAGGCCGGCCCGCGTGACGGGTGCCGCCGGCGCCAGGCCGGGCTGCCGCCCAGCCAGCCCCGTCCCGCGTGCCGCAGGCGCCAGGCCTGGGTGCCGCCGGCGCCAGGCCGGCCCCCGCGTGACGGTGCCGCCGGCGCCAGGCCGGGTGCCGACGGCGCCAGGCCAGCCCGCGTCCCGCGTTCCGCCGGCGCCAGGCCGGGTGCCGCCGGCGCCA